>VYXC01009542.1:368679-378826 GCA_013397175.1 Platysteira castanea
CTGGGAATGGAGGGGCAGCGACTGGGAATGGAGCGGGCAGGGATCGGGAGCGCAGCGGGAGCAGGCAGCGTGTCCGAGCCGCAGCCCCGGGGCCGGCAGGGAGCAGGGCTGAGGCCGGTCCCCACCGAGGCCATCGGCAGCCGCAGTTTGGGTTCAAACCTGCGGGAATTGAGCACACACACGGCCAGGTCCCTGCTGAGGCCCTCCCAGCGCAGTCCCGCTGCTGTAAAAAACGGGGAAATGGCCAAAAATTGAGCCTGGCCACACCACACAAGGTGTTTTCTGATATCCCCCTCAGGTTCTTCTCCAAAGCCACCCAGCTGTGGCAGGGGCACGGTCCCCTCGAGCTGCCCCACTCTGCCCCAGCAGAGCCCCCTCCACGCTGGGTCATCTCCCAGCATTTGTTTCCATCACAGAAACTGAGTGGTTTGGGTTGGAAAGACCCTTAAAGCCCATCCAGTGCCCCCCCCTGCCATGGGCAGGGACACCTTCCCCTAGCCCAGGCTGCTCCAAGCCCCATCCAACCTGGCCTTGGACACTTCCAGGGATCCAGGGGCAGCCACAGCTTCTCTGGGCACCCTGTGCCCGGGACTGCCCACCCTCACAGGGAACAATTCCTTCCCAATATCCCATCCAGCCCTGCCCTCTGGCAGTGGGAAGCCATTCCCTGTGTCCTGTCCCTCCAGCCCTTGTCCCAAGTCCCTCTCCAGCTCTCCTGGAGCCCCTTTAGGCACTGGAAGCTGTGACACTGCAAACACCCCACAGCCACTGTTGAGGCTGCAGGGTCAGGGGTGCATAAGCTCGAGTTCTTTTCCCTGTTTTATTCCTGTAAATACATTCCTATCAGGAAGAGCTTGGGCACAGCTAAAACCCAAACCTTAGCACTAAATTTATTAGCAGAGGGATGTGGATCCCTGAAAGTGTCCAAGGCCAGGTTAGACAGGGCTTGGAGCAACCTGGTCTAGTGAGAGGTGTCCCTGCTCGTGGCAGGGGGTGGAACTGGATGAGCTTTAGGGTCGCTTCCAACAGAAATTATCCTGTAATTCCAAACCAAATTCGAGGCTGGTGACGCTGAAATCCAGCATTTACCCTGAGAATGTCTGTGAGAGTGAGAAGGGCTGTCCCAAACCCCTGGGCTCCCAGGAAAAATGAAGTTCTAGGGAGTGGGAAGAAGATGAAGGGCTGTCCAGATTTTCAGGAAAAAAAAATTCCAGATTTTTCCTGAAGAGGGGCTCTGGTGTCTGCACTGGCCATTGCTGCTCCCCCAGAGGGGCTGCTGGAAGGGAGGGTGGATCCAGCCTCTGATCCAGATCTCACAGATCTCACAGATCTCACAGATCTCACTCACCCGGAAAGGCTCCGACCCCTCAGCCTCCACCTGCTTTATCTCTGGAGAGGAACAAAGCCAAAGTGTGCAGATCGGGTCATCAGCCATCCCTGGAGCTCCCTCTGGACAGGATGGAGGCTCCTGGTGCCGTCCTGCCCAGGATTGCTTCAGGTTCAAGGTCGTTCAGCCCCTGCATGATGGAATCAGCCTGGTACGTGTGGATGCCAGCGGGCAGGGATGGGTGACTGCCTGTTCTGGGCAATTACCCCGGAGAAGGATTGCAGAGGTGTTTGGATTTGGTGACCTGAATTTTTATCCTCGCCCCTGGTGCTGAGTTCAGCCTGAGTTTGTCCTGTTTGTTGCCCATGTGCCTCGTTAATGCTGCAGTTTTGGTGCTTCCGGTGTCCGGGAATGATTTGAAAGTCTAATTAATGACATTTTAATCTCGTAGGTAGATGCAAAAATTCATAATAAGGACGATTAATTCTCCTCTTATGGGGGTTTGCACTGATCCACATCATCCGAGAGAAAAGAGGGGTCTCTCCCAGGGCTGGAGTTGCCAAGGTTTGGGAGTCCTGGGTGAGGCTTAAAATACAAACATGTCTCTATTGCTGCCCTCAGTGCTGCCATGGGCTGGGAGCAGCACAGGACTCACCCCCTCTGTGTTTTCCCCTGGGGACTGGGAAGCCTTTGGTGTGAACCCAGAGCTAAACACACATTCACATCTCCAGGGCGTGAGCAGGGATGGGAAAGGGCTGCTCACCAGGGCAGCTGCTCCTGCCTGAGGAGGAAAAGCTGTTTCCTTGTGGCTTCCCATGCTCAGGAGAGGGACACTGAACTCCTGAGGGAGGGCTGGGGCTTTGGGGAGCTCCTCAGCTGCAGGAGGCTCTCCTGGGATCTCCTGGGATCTCTGGCACAGGGTGCCCAGAGAAGCTGTGGCTGCCCCTGGATCCCTGGAAGAGTCCAAGGCCAGGCTGGACGGGGCCTGGAGCAGCCTGGGATGGTGGAAGGTGTCCCTGACCATGAGATGAGCTTTGAGGTCCCTTCCCACCCAAACCATTCCATGGTTCTGTGATTCCATCCAGCTGCCTTGCAATCAGTGTGTGGGTAGGAAACCCCCTGAGCCTCACGGGAGGCACTGCCTGGGCTCTCACGTGTTCACCCCTCCTGCTCCCATGGCCCCACAGCCCCCCAGCCTCGTGAAGCGCCCTCAGACCCCACAGGCTGAGGCACAGCTGCTCTGTGGGGTGGCCTCCATCCTCCTGGAGGTGCTGTGGGAACTGGGATTTGCTAAGGGTGTTTGCAACACAGTCATGGAATCACAGAATAGAATCACAGAACTGTTTGGGTTGGAAAAGCCCTCGGAGATCATCGAGTCCAACCACTCCCCCAGCACTGCCAAGGCCACCACTGAGCCGTGTCCCCAAGTGCCACATCCACACGGCTTTTAAATCCCTGCATGGATGGGGACTCCACTGCTTTCCTGGGCTTGACAGTGACTGATCACTCTCTTGGTGAAGAAATTGCTCCTAAACCTCCCTGGGTGTATCTTGATAGTTTGGGTTGGAAGGAACCTTAAAGCTCATCCAGTGCCACCCCCTGCCATGGGCAGGGACACCTTCCACTACCCCAGGTTGCTCCAAGCCCCGTCCAACCTGGCCTTAGACACTTCCAGGGATCCAGGGGCAGCCACAGCTGGAATGGGTGCCTAAGGAGAGGAGGCTGCGACTGGTATGAGATTGATTTCCTGCCTTTTTCTGTCCTTGTGCCTTGTGCTTTAGGAAAGATGAGGTTTGTACTCAAAAGAATTTGGTTTGAACGTCACCTCTCCCAGAGGAACCCCCAAACAAGGCAGGGAGACCCATCCTACCTTGGTTTCAGCCCCGTAAAATAAGGAGCAGCAACATTTGGAGCTGCTCCCTGTGTTGTGACAGCGCCTGGCCCAGCTCAGCCCTGATACCGGTCAGCAAACATTGCCCCAGCCTCGGGAACAATGGGGGATGTACGGGACATCGGGAGGGGAACAACTCACCCCTTGTGCAATGAAACACCGGGCCAGCCTTATCTGTGTGTCCTGCACAAATCATCCTGTCCTGCACTCCCAACCCCGCAGCTGCCGCTCCCCACGCGATGGGAACGATCTCAACCCGCGGGCTGGGCTGTGAGCAACAACCATTTTAGGAAAATCTCGTCTCTGGGGTACAGACTCGCCCTGGGTGAGGGAGAGAAGGCTGGAGCACAGCTGGGATGATGAGGAGTGGCTGGGGGAGCTGGGAAAGGGGCTCAGCCTGGAGAAAAGGAGGCTCAGGGGGGACCTGGTGGCTCTGCACAACTCCCTGACAGGAGGGGAGTCCTGGGCAGGAGTTGGGATCTTCTCCCAAGTAAAAACAGTGAGGGGAAACAGCCTCAAGTTGTTCCAGGGGAGGTTTAGGTTTGATATTAGGGAAAATTTCTTCACTGAAAGGGTTGTCCAGCCCCGGAACAGGGCAGTGGTGGAGTCCCCAACCCTGGAGGAGTTTCAAAGCCATGCAGATGTGGCACTTGGGGACATGGCTCAGTGTTGGCCATGGCAGTGCTGGGGGAACACTTGAGCTCATTGATCTCAGAGGGCTTTTCCAACCGAAATGTTCTGTGATCCATAGGTTGTAGAGGTGTTTGTGAGGATGGATTTGGGTCATAATAACAGATAACTGGTCAAGGAGGGCTCTCCAGCTGCCTGCAGCAGGTGGCTCCAGGCACCATCTGCTTTTCCTTGCTCTGACAAAGCCTCGTAAGAACCCCCACGAGCGGGAGCAGCACAGACAGAAAGTGTCCAAGCAGAAGGAAATGCAGCTAAATCAGTGCCCTCTGCCAAAGGCCCAGAGATTCCTCCTGCCAGAGCCCTAAATGCCCGGCCATCTGCTCCCCTCTGCCCCGGAATGTGGCCTGGAGAGCTTTGCCAAGAAGCTTGTCTGTCCTCAGCAGGAGCCGGGGCTCTTCCCATGTCTTCCTCTCCTGCCTGGAGAGCAGGATCATGAACTGTCTGGGTCTGGTCCTGAAAACCCCCAGGGCATGGGGCAGACCCTGGGAAGCAGATGTTCCTCTCCCTGCTCTGGAGCCACCTTTGAGACCATATGTCCCGAATCTGGAGCAATTCCCATGATTTTGGGCTTTCCAGAGAGCAAGTTCCCCTCCACCACGTGTGCTCTGACACCAGCAGGGGTTTGCCTGTGGAATCCAAGCAGTAACTGGCTGCAGGATGGCAGAGGATCACCCTCCATATGCTGCAACCCCATCACCATTTGCCTCTTGGACGAGCACTGGTGGTTTTTTAAGGCTCTCTCTGTGCTCCTTTTCATTCCTGAAAGAGATTGTGATCCCATTATCCCAACACCCAGCCCCTCCACCCTGGGATATTTTCCCAAGAGCAGTAAGCACAAGGTGAGGGAGGTTTGGGGCTGAGAATCACCTGTAGGTGCAGTGACCACATCCACAGGGGTAATTCCAAGGCAGCCACAAGCCATACACGGGATATTGAGATCTCCTGGCTTCCCAAAAAAGGGATCCACAGTGGGCAGCTTGCTGGGGATTGGTGTCTGTGCCTACTCCTGAGCCCTGCCTTGGAGTCAGTTTGACCAGACAAAAAGTCTGCCAGGGATTGGGGGAAAGTTTATGTCTGAGCCTGGTCCTGGCGTTGCTTCATTCGCTGGTGTGGATGCAGCCAGGGGTCTGGAGGAGAAAGAGGCAGAGAGAAAAACCCTTCCGTGAAGAAGCAGATAAATCATCCTATTTATACTAAATTTGCTAAAATAGCAGGGAGGTCAGCTGGAGCTGATTTAGATGTCGTCTTCCACTTTATACCCACGGGGATGTCTGAGCTCACAGCGTGTCCCGGGAGCTGCCATCCACAATTCCTCACTAAAGCCCACCAGCAGGGTCCATCCTCCTGGCAGCTGGGGGGAGGGAGCCTGCAGGTGTGGGAGAGCTTCCCAGCCAGAATTCCCGACTCCACAGCAAGGCCAGATCGGGGATTTGGCAAGCAGAGAGTGAGAGGGCAGCTCTGAAGGGAGGCTGCAGGAGGAGGGAGGGTGGCAGGATGAGGCAGACAGACAGATGGACCCCACGCCGCACGCACGAGATTCCATCAGAAGTTATTTTTAGCAGATTTCCTTTTTCTCTTTCCCCCAGGGAATAGCGAGTTTCTGGTGAAGCTTTTCCATTTTGTCATAAGGAATCACGGACAACTCATAATGTTCCCCAGGGAGAGGACTTGGAGGTGCTGGTGGGTGAGAGCTGGACACCTGGAGAAGAGAAGGCTCCAGAGAGATCTCAGAGCCCCTTCCAGGACCTAAAGGGGCTCCAGGAGAGCTGGAGAGGGACTTGGGACAAGGGCTGGAGGGACAGGACACAGGGAATGGTTTCCCACTGCCAGAGGGCAGGGATGGATGGGATATTGGGAAGGAATTGGATCCCCTGGATCCTTGGAAGTGCCCAAGGCCAGGTTGGATGAGGCTTGGAGCAACCTGGGAGAGTGGAAGGTGTCCCTGCCCATGGCAGGGGTGGAACTAATGATCACTGAGATCCTGTCCAACCCAAACCATTCCGTGATTCAATGATCTATTGCTCAAGAAAGTTTTGCTGTACAAAGATGAGAGGTGCCAGTTTTATAGGGGAAAAGAATCTTAAAGCATCCTATGGGATTGCAAACCAGGATTGTTCCAGTTTTAAATATAATAACAAGGGAGAACGGGAAAATCCTGTCTGAAAACCAAAGGACAGGGCCCAGCACTTTGGGGCTGAGATGCAGGAGAGGGGGTTAAGAGCAGCATTGAGGGGAGTCATTGAGGGTGGGGCTACAGCAGAAAATTTGGGCACTAAAAAATCTGGAAAAGGGATGGGATGGAGTGGAAAGATGGCAATGTTTGTTGCTAATGCATTATTGAGGTAATAAAGGTGAGGGCTGAGGAAGGGCCTGGCTGGTTTGGGGGTGAGATTCCTCACCTGGCTGGTGAAATCCAGTGCAGGTGGGTGTTGTGAGGTAAAATCCAAGTCATTTTCAAAGTCAAGTGAATGGCTCCGTGTGGGTTGTTTGATTGCAGAGACTGGGAATGCAGGAGTAAGAGAGAACAGGAGCAGCACCACCACCCTGAGCTGCTTCGTAAACCTTGGGAATTCCAGCCAGACGTTTTGAGACTTTTTTTTTTTTTAAATTTTCCCATGTGTTTGCTGTTCCCACGACAGGGAATATCCCTGGGAAGAGAGGGGGAAGAGCTGGAGGTACTGCGTGACCACTCAGAGAGTGAAACCCAGGATCTGCTGAGCCTCCAGCCTCCGTCTCACCGAGGGAGGATCACCTGGAAAAGCCCTGCTGGGCTGTTGCCCTGGAATTCTGTAAGCCTTCTGTTTTTAACCGTGGAGTCAGATTCTTTCTCATAGTTTTATGTAAATAGTAGCCGATGTTTACTTAACGGTATCTTCTGTTTTTCATTCCTTTTGTAATATGACCACTTTGATGAGCACCTTTCTTCTCCAGTGAGATGGAGAAGGAAGTGACATGCTCTCCAATCCCTTGTGGAGTTGGGATGTGTAAAAAAATAAGATAATGTCAATAAATCAATGTCATATCCTCCTTTCTGCTGAACCTGGCAGGTGTGAGAGCCTCTTTATTGTGTCTCCTCGAACATACTGGGCCATGCTTTTCGCTGTTTACACAAACCACACTCCTCGGGAAGGTCCCAGTGTTTGAAAAGAGGCAGCACGGGCTCTGCCCTGCTCCCGGCTGTGGCTGTGTGTGGGTGGCAGTGACAGGGAAGCAGATGGGCACATCCACAGGAATCACCGGGCCAGACCTTCCCCTCCTGGCGTCCCTCCCTCTCCCGGGGCAGGTGCACTGGCTGTCACTGCGAGGAAAGACACGTCTTTAAAGTGCATGGCACAGGCAATGTGGCAACTCCAGATCCGTGGGGAAAGCAGGGTGTGAGGTTTTTTGCTGCTCTGTGTGGCTCGTTCCTTTAAAAATGTTTCTGTTGAAGCCTTAGTTCGCTGAAAATAAGATATAGAGGAATATAGAGGGGAAAAAAGAATCTTACAACCGGGATCTAGTCAATTGTTGTGGAATCCCGGGACGACTTGGGTTGGAAGGACCTTAAAGCTCATCCCAGTCCCACCCCCTCCCATGGGCAGGGACACCTTCCACTAGCCCAGGTTGCTCCAAGCCCTGTCCAGCCTGGCCTGGGACACTTCCAGGGATCCAGGGGCAGCCACAGCTTCTCTGGGAAACCTGTGCCAGGGCCTGCAGCTTCTGGAAGCAGGATTCGGCAAAAACCCCTTTCTTTTGGAGCTGCAATTTATGGGGCTGTTTTAATTGATATTCACCACATCTCAGGCATCTGATGGGATTTTTGGGGGTGTCCTGGGCAGGGACAGGACTTGGTCTGGGTGATCCTTGTGGATCCCTTCCAGCTCAGGATATTCTGTGATTTTATGATCACTTCTCAAGTTACTCTGTTTATGTCAGATAGGAAAGACAAAGAAGGTCTGTTTTGGGTTTTTTTTTCCCCAAATACCTGTCCTTTCCAGATGTAGAACCCCATGAAAACTTGGTATGAGAGGAGTGAGTAAATGACTGCTTTAAAATGGTGTGGTTTTAGCTGAAACCCCACAGCAATTCAGGGTCACTTCATTATTCTACCCCGGCACTTGCTCTGCTGCTCTGCACAGCTCCCTGACAGGAGGGGACAGGCAGGGGGGTCGGTCTCTGCTCCCAGGGAACACGGACAGGAGGGGAGGGAACGGCCTCAGGCTGTGCCAGGGGAGGTTTAAATTGGATATTGGGAACAATTCCTTCATGGAAAGGGCTGTCCAGCCCTGGCACAGCTGCCCAGGGCAGGGGTGGAGTCCCCATCCCTGGAGGGATTTAAAATCCATGTGGATGTGGCCCTTGGGGACATGGGTCAGTGGTGGCCTTGGCAGTGCTGGGGTATGATTGGACTCTATGATCTCAGAGGGCTTTTCCAACCTTCACAATTCTGTGATTCTCTCGATGTCTGTAAATCTGAGGGTGTCTCTGCTTTCTCACTGAAAAATACAGTTTCTTTTCCAGATTTATTTGGACCCCTGTGAACCCCAAATCTTAAGGATTTTTTAAAATTTTTTTTTAACCTTTTTTTTTAACTTTTAATTCAGCAGTCAAAGAAAATGCATTAGAAGGGAAATACAGGTGATGATTGAGGAAGGTCCCTCTGCTGAAATTTCTGCAGTCACTTCAGGGTACCAAGACACAAAAATCATTCAAACGTGGCCTCAAACACACAAAATCCAGTCCTGGATCCATGAAAACATCCTAAAAGATATTTTTAACAGTGCCCTTATTCTACAATTCTAAAATTCCTCCAGAGTTGGTGAGAAGGGATTTTGACGACACCAGAACCACTGGGAGGTCAGAGCTGCTGCTGGCAGCAGATGTGTCACATTCCCCAAATTGTGTCTTTTTTAGGAATGGCCAAATGGGAAACCCAAACTCTCAGGTTTCAGCCCCTTTCCTCACCTCCTGTAGAGATCTTGGTTCTGTGTTTCTCTTCACCTTTCCCAGTATCTATTCCCCATCCAAGGGCAGCAGAGGTGCCTGGAAGTGGTCTTGGCTTTCCTCCATGTATTTACTGGAGGACAAGGGGGTGGAATCTTCCCCGTGGCCAGTGTGGGTTAATCCCATTTTCAGGAGCTCCCAGAGCACCTTCTGGTAGTCATTGGGTGGTCTCTCCATGCTCCCTTTTGGGTCCCTCTATCTGCATTTCCCCCTTTCACCAATCCCTGCTCTATTTCATTGCGTTTCCTTACAATTCTTGGGTTTCTCCAACCCTGTGGCTCTTTCTTCCCCTTCTAAATGAGGAAGATGCTGAAGGGAGTGTGAGACCCTGCCCCCATCCTTCCCTCTCATTCCCCAGCCATGGTGACAACCCTGCTGCCAGGATCTCCACTGAACACTGATTTTTTGAGCCCCAGGACTGAACCAGGCCCCCTCCCACCCATGGGATTTGCTGTGAGGCTCAGTGGGGAAAGGGACACCTGAGAGGGTGTTGTTCCTTTGTCAGCCAGCACTGCCTGGGTTCCCTGGGGGAAACAGAGGGGAAAACTCCATTTCTTCAACACTTTGATTATGAAATTTGTGAAAAAGAACAACGAGACGTGATGCCAGCAGGCCTTTGGGGCTGGGACTGGGGAACCTGTCCTAATGCTTTAAATGGGACCACGACCACACAACAAATGACATCTCCTTTTTTCCTTTGTTTTATTTTTTAACAGGAGGGGATGGCAATAGGGTCAGACAGCTGGGAATCCGCTCCCAAGGCCACCGTGGTGCCTCCTCTTCCCCAGGTGCTCCCTTTTCAGCTCCTATTTCCCCTTCCAGCTGGGTGGGACGCAGCACGAGTACTTGCAGTCGGCAGCGGCGTATCTCGTGTCCATCACGCGGCACTTCGGGGAGCAGTACCCCACACCAGCACAGGTCCTCATCGCCTTCCCATAGCCTGGAAGAGGGCAGGGAGAGTGGTTGTTGCCCATTTCTGTTCCCCATTTCCCCATTTCCCCATCTCTTCTCCCCCTTTCCCCCTTTCTCCACTTTCCCCTCTCCCTNTTCTGTTCCCCATTTCGCCTTTTCCCCATCTCTGTTCCCCATTTCCCCATTTCCCCATTTCCCCACTTCCCCACTTCTGTTCCCCATTTCGCCTTTTCCCCATCTCTGTTCCCCATTTCCCCATTTTCCATTTCCCCATTTCTCTTCCCCATTTCCCCTTTTCCCCAACTCTGTTCCCCATTTCCCAGTTTTCCATTTCCCCATTTCTC
>VYXC01009544.1:0-60877 GCA_013397175.1 Platysteira castanea
AAAATGCACACTGCAACAACAAATATCCCATAACACGTACTCTTTGGTCCTCAAATACTCTTCCCTACTTCTTACAGCAAGCTCTGTGGCCCTTGGCAATGCTCCTTGTCTATGGGGTGACACAGAGAGTGTCCCCACTAACTCCTGCTGCTGGATGATCCCTGTCCCATGGTACTTTACCACCCCTGCCACAGCCTTGGGGCTAGGGCAGTGGCTTCTTTTCCTGACTAAGGTATTGAGGATTTGCTTCCCACCATCATGCCTCTGTGATCTTTCATGTTTATGAAGAAGAGTCTTTAACCATCTGACATGAGAGGATTAATTTCACATTATTTCCTCTTTATAGCTGGAAATTAAAATGGGTACTAGTAAAATAAGTGCTATATATAAATGTTTTGGAGTGGGCTGCATATCATCTAGCTATTTACATAAGGTACGCATCTAAATCTGAGCTAGTCACTCAATTAGTCACTTCCTGCCTGAACACTATGGAAAAATAGGAACTCCATCCAAACCAAACTCACCTGCCCAGCCAAGACAGCCAAGATCCCATCTCTATGTCACTTAACAGAGTTCTGCTCTAAAGACAAGTCTATGAATCACTACTCCACACTAGTATAATTTTGTTCATTTGCAAACACATATTTTTTCAAGTTACTATTTAAGGTAACATTTTTCAGTTTGTTTTGTTCGGTTTCCCCGTTCCCTGCTAGCAGGTTTTAAAGGAGAAGTCAAATTCACACAACAAATAGAGCTGTCAGGAATGACACTGTTGGCATATACTGGAACTTGTCTCGTCATATACTTGAGAACTGTCCAGAGGTATACAAATCAGATGCCGCTGAAAGTGCCTCTCTCACCAGTATTTCACTACTGAAATTCTCCACTTATTGTATGAGAATACACCACTCTACAACAGGAGTAACACAGGAGGGAATTTATTCAAGGATGGATGGGTTTTACAAAAAGTTACGGAAATATGATAGTAATAACATCTGTTAACTTTTTTCCTTGCCTTTTGTTTAAAATTAAGGGATATATCAAAAGATGAGACACAAACCAATTCCTTTTACGGCTTATATTATGCCTTTTAAAATACACTATCCTGGAAACATAATCATTGATTTTGCTGTTATTTTATATACCAAACTGTATTCAGTTTTACTGTGCTATTGAAAACTATTGTTCTTTTTTCATTGTCATCTGAGACCCTGTAGAGTCTCTATTTGTTAAATAAAAAAGTGAAAGGCAAACATTGCATAAAACGTACTGATAGTGAAGGGAGATTTTTTTAAAACCAGATCTTGAAATTGCACTGGTTATCCAAATAACGATAAGAACTTGCTTACCTTTAATTTAAATATATTCAAAGATTTTAAGATTTGGCCTTCACGTTCAATAGAAGCCCAACAAATTATTTACCCTGCAGTCCTATTTCAAACAAGTTATTCCACTTCATCTCACAAATAACATCAGGAAGAGCAGATGGACCAGCTTTGGGATGATGGAGGTGTTAGTGAACTGAAAGGTAATTAAGGAAATGCACTGGTTAAAGAAGTCCGTGCAAGTCAGGAAACATTCTATCACAAAGTGAAAGTCAAATTATTGTCTATCTGATAAAAATATATCTATTAAATACCTAATATTCAGAGAAGGTAAGTTATAATATCCTTTTTCTTTCCTTCTCTTTTGATTTTATGCACTTATCATTGAAAATGTGAATAATAAATTCACCTTCAGTGTAAGTTCCATGTAGCACAGTGCAAATGACCAAAATATCAAAAGAAGTCTCTAGTTTTCTTCAAAGCATGGTTTGTTCCTGCCTATCTATCACCATCTGTAAATGGCTAGTGACTGAAGGTCCAGGTATCTGTCCTGCAGCACTAATTATGATCATTAGAGGTGTGCGTGCCAGACTTAAATGTTCATTTCAATTTTAAAGCTGTTTCTTCTTCTGCATGGTTAATGTCACAGCTTTGCTGACATTAATGCAAATTCTGCTGACATCCAAGGTTGACTGCAGCACACTTGGAATGGCTTGCACTCAAACTTACCAAAAGTGAATATTCTAACTGAAACTGGTTAATTAGTCTCAGTCTGTACTCAGTGGGAGATCACCACTTCCAAAGAGTAATTTTCCTAGATATTTTGGAGGAACGAACTTTCCAAGGTGAGTTTTTACTTTTTATTTGCTATTCTCTCCTTTGTCTCTGTTCTGCTGACCCCCAGCAGTTTTGTCACATGGACCAGTCTCAGCTCCTTGGGGCAAACAATCTCTCTGGACACATCAGGTCCTCCATCTCCCAGAATTCCGCTGTAATGATTCAGCTCTATTGTAGCATATGTTGTGCAATTGATTATCAATCTGGACATACTTTTAGTTTTTTAATATTGCTTTATCCATACCCATGCAAACATTAGCAACGGTAGCAACAGTAGCAAAAAAATGTTCATTTCATGCTCTATATCTTTAAAGATCATATGCACACATTACTAGTTCTGTGCATCTCCTACTTGCAATAGTAGGTGGTGTTTGAGTAGAGGTGTTTGAGAACACTTTTACAGACTTTTGATGGGCTAAAGACATCCTGCTTTTTAGCCTGTTTTCTGTCAGATTGTCAATCACAGTCCCCGCTTCTTCATTATGTCATTTGCACAGCTCCATTAATTAGATTTTGTATTTTTCCAGCTTTCATATCACTGCTTTGGCTTACACTTATCTCTTCCTGCCAGCTACAGAGGGAGCTGGATGACTGGTTCGAACTAGATACTTAGCTTCTAAGCAGCTAAACTTGGAAGATACTTCACACTCCTAATACTTTCAATTCCCAAAAAGAGACTCTAAGGAAGGCTTGAGTTTTAGAAAAGAGGGAGTTTCCATCTTCTGAATATGAGGCCAAGTTAAATTAAACACTCCGAAGCTCAAGTACTCAGTCACCAAATGTTTTTTGACTGCATTGATTAATGAAATACAGATTCAAAGAGATTCTTTATATATAAAAGAGGGAACTTTTTTTAACCGATGCTATCTTTAAAACTGAGAGAAAATTTCAGCATGCCTGTTGTGAGCTGACATGTTCTGCAATTTACTTTGCAACTAGAAAGACTTCCCTCTCCCCAAAATGACTAAAACCTTATGAAGACATTGTTAGTTTAGATGCATATTTATACACGTCAGGGAAAGCAGAGGGTTTTAAACACAAGAGCGTGTTGTCAGGATATTAGCTGCTACTCTTGGTTATGTTAGAGGATTAATTGTATCCTCCACAAAGGTCAATGTAGCAGGCAAAGATTGTGAAGAAACTGCTTTAGAGACTGCTATCTCCTGGATAAATTAACTGGTGCTTTATCTTGATTATGGTTTATTCTATATTCCAAAGTTTAAGCAGGTGAATACCACAGCCAATAAATACAGATTACTCAGCTTTCATTGATAACTGATCTTCTCCACAAGGGAAATCTATGGTAGACTTGTTCCTTAAACACAACTAAAATATTTAACTTCACAGTGCAGACAAATGTGGCCTAGGTCTGGTACTTCATTAAACTGGACAACCAATGCAGTGAAACAACTCATAGTCCTAAAGCACTGATTATGCTTTCCTCTTTTTAGTTTAAATAAATTATTGAATCATTCTTATTTTGTTTGGTCTGTTTTCTTTCCTTTAAAAAAGCATGCATAAAATTATGCTCTCTAAATCCTATATAACTAAAGCCAGAAAGAGGAAGGAACTAATCTCTAAAAGGAATTAACTACGTTTTCTTGTTCAAATCCTTTGCACAATGATGCCAAGACATTAATTCTTGCATGGAGTAGTGCTTATATTGTGAAGAATAACGTGTTGGGGTTTGGTGGGTTTTTTGTTGTTGTTGTTTGGGTGCGGTTGGTTTGTTGCAGTTGTTTTGTTGTCTTGGTTTTTTTTATTTATCTTCTGTAGGTTCTACTTGTCAAATTCAAGTTTGAGTAAGATATTGTCAACCACCAAGATTGGTCATAGTGTACTGTTCGCAGTTGTTGTTATCATTATTGCTAAGGATGAAAGGTGAGGAAAGAAAGAACTATAGCCCTCTCCAGAATACCACTAGTAAGGAAAAAACAGCGATCATACTTGAACACAGGGTGACGGTAAAACAAATTCTAAGCATGTCTTTGTGACTACTGGACAAGAAATGTGCTGTATATGTCACTGGTCAAAAGGAAGGTAGGATGTCTTCCTAGGCAGCAGGACAGAAACCACCACGAAAACCAACTCTGACAGATAGAGGAAAACAAGTTATTCTCTGCTACTGTGTCTCTGAACAATATTGAAGAAGAGTAGAACAGTAATACTGCTCCTTTTTTGCTCAATTTATGACTTCATAAAGCATGGGTGCCACTGGGTTAGCAAGCCATACACTTCCCATTGAAGGTCTATTAGCTTTTACTCATAAAGTAATTGAGATCATTAATATCAAAGCACTTGAGAAAAAAAAAAAAAAAGCACATCTTGGATTATGGCTGTATTAATAAAGAACCAAATTTCAAATGTTACAAAGCAAAAAAGCAGAGCTCGGTGAACCAGCTCCCTAAACCAACTTTTTTCATTGACAACCTCAAACAAAAAAGGTCTATTATTACTGCAAGGGGCATTTCAAAAGATCAAAGAAAATTGTATATATCAGAAGGGATACATTTGAGAGTGTAGGATTTAGAACTTAAAACTATGTTAAGAAATCCAATAATAAAAATCAGTCAATTCTACTCCAAATCCATGACATCAGTGAGGCACGGTAATGAATACAGGTTGATGCCTCAGTATGTCCTCAGAAAAAAATGATATATCTCCCTGGAGCAGGAAGCCTGAGTCAAAATTCTTTGAAAACATTGAGGTTACGTCACAGAAAACAAAGAGGTTAAGGGAATGATATCAAAAACAAGATGAAAATATCCAAGAAATAGATGAAGGCTGAGGAACCTAAACACCCATGTAAGAATAACGCAGTGCAGCAAAAAAATAAGTAAAACACAAAAGATACACAGACAAACTCTTTAAGACCAATAAAAACATTTAAAAAAACAAAACAATGAAAAATTCGTAAAAACTTGAATATTGCTTTAGGCCACAGAAGACGATTTTCTAGGGAAAATTCCATTACAGTCTGATTAAACACTAATTATGTTGCATGAATTAAAGAAATTTTTTTTAAAAATTATTCCATGAAAATATTGGGAAAGGGGACTCTGAAAAGAACTTGAAGACTGGATATATCTTTTATTAAAGATAAATTTAACATCATCATGTGATCCTATCAAGAAAAAACACATAATAAAGCAATGTTAAAAAAAAAATCAGCTAAGATCATCAGCAATTTTCTAGATATTGACTGATCATATTTGCCAGTGTTTCCCAATGATTTGAGAGAACTTAAATGGGTGAGATACTCATATCAATAGGTATTCATCTAGGTGTTGGTTCTGATTGGTTTTGTTCAGTTTTGTTCTTTTGTGTGTCTTTGTCTTTTTGAAATTCTAATTTAATATCTATAAATACTGCAGAAAACAGATCAGTACCATCTGAATTGATTAACTGAGACTTACTGATGTTTGTTATTCTTTTGACCTGAGAACTATGAGTCCGTTAGAGAAGCACATCAATAAGAGAAATAAAACTTATTTTCTATCAGGGTGAAAATGCTATTGGGTTTAAGTGCCTTCCTGTAGAGCCATAATAACAAGTGAACTCCAACTTCTTTTCTATTGATCTCTTTGAATGAAATGAGTGCCAAAAATGCTCTTAAAGTGTTCTATCAGACTGTGTTACTCTGATGTTGTATGTCTATGAAACAGGCACATACATACTTAAACATTATTGTTGGCCTGAAGAAGGTACACATATTAGTGCATATGTTTCCATATGAAAACTCTAAAAATGCACACCCTTAATGTTAGAAACTGAAAAAAAAAATGGCAAGGAAGATACTCAGTGTGATAAGGTACGTAGATAGCCCAGAAGTGTTTGAAGAGGACACTTAAATTAAAAAAAAGTCCCATGCTGTTTGTCTGGAGCTTACCCTTGGTCTTTCACTGAGTCAAGCTCAAATCAATCAGGAAGGGTGTTTTCCTGACCCTAAAAAACATGTTGTTTTACATGAGCAGTCATGAGGACGTTCAGGATTATAGAGAAATTTGGCAAAAATCTGGCCAAAAGGAGTTAAAACTGATCTACAGTCACAGAATAATATGTTTATCAAAGCACAATGAATTTCTTTGTCTTTTTTTCTGGATTTTCAACAGGTTATTTTGACAAGATCTGACTATTTTTGTTTGTGTGGATACAAATCTGACACTTGGAAAGGACCTTACCACCTAAGAATCAAACATCCTGTTTCAGTAAATTTTCATTTATATTAGTCTGATACTTCAGAGAATAATCTGAGTTGGAAGGGACCAAGAAGGCTCTTCCAGTCCAACTCTTAAGTGAATGTCCCATGTGGGGATTGAACCCATGCCCTTGGTGTTATTAGCACCATGCTCTGACCAACTGAGCTCACCTCAGGGTCACTTGATAAGACTTGTGATACTTGACAGACTACAGAGCCCCGTTCAGCAATGAGCAGAGAGCCATTAGCTATATTTTCAGGCTAATTACAGTGAGTTAAAAAAATAATATTAAAAAAATACTATTGTACATTATTTAAGCACTGTAGAACCTCTCTTTCCTCTTCTGCCTCTGCTATGTTACACTGATCTGAAGCGTGACAGAGATTGTTCTAATTCAGAAATAAAGTATATGAATTCTTTTGATCAGTCTACATTGCAGTGACTGATTATGTTTCCACCTTAACTCTGGCATTTTCATCTCAATATGAAGTAAAGTAGGAATAAACCATCAGTTATAATATCTCAAGTCCAATGATCTGACAGAAACTCTTTCATACATTTCTGATCAGAAACCTAGTGTATATTAAATATATGATTTACACTTAAAAAATTTACGGTCTTTCCAAGAGAAGAAAGCTGTTGCTAGAGCAGAACAGTGGAGATTAAAATGATGCTTTTATATGAAAAAAATTAGGCTCAACTCCTATCAAACAATATGTAGGGTTAAATTATGAAATACCTGAAGGGTCCACATACATTTTTACTCTTTGATTTATATGTGATTAAGTTTGAAAAATGAAGATTTTTGTTTAAAATAGGTATCTTTTCTTATTCCACTCCAACGTATACAGGTTTGCTTCTTACAGAGTTCTCCTACTGGTATGTAATTTTGTCTTGTTTAAGCATGTCAAGCAATATAACTACAACATCATCATGATCACTAGCTTGATTTTCCTGCCCTTTATTTCTTGTGTTTATTACTACTTAAAGCTTCATTCCCCTTTTTTTTTTTTCTTAATTTTAATTTATTTTAAATATTCCCTTTAAATATTGGAATTTTCTCAACAAGACTGGTAATAACAATATTAATTTTTTACTCCTTCTGCATTTTTCTTGTGTATATAATACCCAAACTTAGGATTTTTCCCTCTTTGAGAAATATTTAATAGTGAATTTTGTAGGATAGCTTGCATTTACCCTATTCATTTAAAATGTGGGGAAAAAACCAACAAACCAGTCTGTATGCATGGCTTGGGAGACAGAGAGAGCCTCCTATCAACATAACATCTAACAGCCAAACAAAAAATACAAACTCCTTCACGGGAGGCTGAGTGCAGCAGACCGTAAGGGACACACAGCCTTGCTGAGCTGCAGGCCCGCTGGAGCTCTGCTGCAACTGCACGAACTTCACAGGCCAAGTGCTCGTGTCTGCTGTGCTTCGACTCTGCAACGCTGGCTTCCTAGGCTCGGCTTGACCACACTGCACATCTCTGCAGGTCTACTCAGTGCTCTGTGCAATCATGCCACTGTTGTCACAAAGGCAGGAGAAGAGGAGGACACTCAAGCCCTTGCTCAAAGATTAGGAAATTATTTGCATTCTCTTCTCCCTTCTCTGGTTTTGTTTCTGGTATTTTTGTTCTTGTCCTCAGCAGTGCTTTGTGATTATTCCATATTTTCAAATTCTTTTCATAACTCCAGAAGCTAGAGACAAAAAGCTATTTTTTTCACAATCACTAAAGCTGTTTCCGCTAACTGATTTAGACACAAATGAACAGAACACCTTCCAAAAGAGTTGTTATTCCGGTGTGACTTAATTTAATCTGAAGTTTTTATTTTTTGTGCTGATGTCTTCTAGCAAATCTTGAATGCATTATGCTAGTTAAAACTTTGTCATGTTAATCTGAACATAGAATTTTTTAGTACCCGCTTGTTATCATTCTTCTGCATTAATCTACTAATACCTTAAGGACTGCAATAAAATCTGATATTTCTGCTTAAAATCTTAAGACAAAAATAAATAATTCTTTAGTTTATGATCAGGGGACAATCTGAACATAGAAGTGTTGCAGGTATTCTTAAATGGAAGAAATGAGAAGTCACTACAGACAGAATGATATCACAAGAATGAAGTGAAATACGATATGTCAAAATTTACTGTGAAAAAACACACATGCTTTTTATATACCTAAAGCAACATAGCATCCAGATCACATTTGAAGTTAGAATAGCACCAGTATCCCTGCTGAGAAGAACATATTGAGACAGTTTATAGAAGCCCATCAAGAATAAAAACTAATCTATTAAATCAAGCAGAAGAAGCTAATTCAGAAAGAACTATTCTGTTCTCCAGCAGTTATTTCAATAAATACATAATTAAAGTGCCTATATAAAAGCTCATACCGTGTAATTAAGCTGCTGCTTCGAATAATGTGGTCATGGAAAATTTTCTGGCATTACCACAGTAAGCAAACAGTACACTTGCTCCCCCTGTGCAAGGCTACAGCTGAGTTTGGGCTTTGGTGACCCTGGGGAACAGCCAGGGCTCTGCACAGCTGCCAGGCTTGTGCAGTGATGTCCAGCTTGAAAAAAGAATGGACACCAAGGCACCAGATTGTTTGGGTGCCAGTCTTCTCCTTCCCTGCTGAATGTGATACATATATAAACATTTATGTCATCAGTTGTGTCAGCTCTCTCCCCAGCTTAATGATCATCATTTTTATAAAGCATTGCTTCTCAAACAGAAATAAGTAAAAATCTTAAAAACAACTGCCCTCTTTTGTAACACTTCTGGGCCTCTGTGGGCAGTGTGTGTCTGAATACAAACCCACTGCTCTCCTTAGAAGACACCCTTGCTCTATGGAAAGAAATTGTATCTGTCTGAAACCACTGAAGGAAGAATTTACCTCATACCTACTGATGATGTAATGCAGTGATAACTTTATTTGTCTTGGAGGTTGAGATATTCCAGCACATTTATTCAGATTCTATAACCTCTGACTGACTATCTTACATTGGATCTAGTTATTTTACACACAAAAGAAAGATGACTTTTGTTGAATGTTATTCTTTGACATCGTCATATTTCCTTACATATTTTTGTCAAGTTTCATGAAAAATATTCAACTTCTCTTCTCAATAACCAGCTTTGAGATCTTACCATAGTGTTCATCAAAATAAGTTATTCAGTTAGCTTTGGTATTATTTGCATTTGGGGAAGTCTAGCTTAGACTGATCTTTCAGTATTACAACTCAAAAAAACCTCAAATGTTTTTGAAACACTATTCTGCCTAAATGAACCCTTTTTTTAACTTTTATTCAATGAGTTTTCAATAATTTTAAATTACTTTTCAAAGATTTTCAACAGAATATTTTTATTAGGAATATATCTTCTGTCTTTCTGACACACTCTGTCCTTCTGAAAACATGCAGCTTCAAAGAACAAAGAGACCGGGAAGAATCTTTAAAGGGGATTTCCAAGCCCAGCTATTCTATGAACTTTCCATAACTTTTCTGCAATTGCGTTTCTACAGTTCGCTTGGTTTGGATGTACAACGAGGTCACTGAACTGAAAGCAAGTAATTTTTCTACCCTGCATTGATTCATTGGTCAGTGTACAACCAATGTAAAATAAAGGGATGATCAATTTGGATGGAGTCAAGAGAAAGACCAGAGGATAAGCACATTGCAGCAGTGTTGGAAAGTAGAATTTGAGACTAAGTTGGAGGCAAAAGGAGAATGGAGATTATAGGTAGGTTGCTGGGGCAGACTGTCAGGGAGGAAAAACTGAATGCTGGTCTGGGTCACTCTGTGTTTTAAAACTAGAACTCTAAGGCTGATTTTCATCTTTAAAATATTCTGAAAGCAATTTCAGCATTAATAAACTACTTAGTTTCCTTTTATATATAAAATTTGAGTTCTTCTTACAACAAACAATATTCTCATAGATTTAGAAATCTTGAAGTTTGCTTGCTCTCAGTCCCTTCTTTATGACTGCTTTTCTCAATTAAGGGACAAAGTAAAAATTGGTGGGGATAATTTATACCCTAATAATGTGGCTGACTAGCAAAAGTGGGTTGTGTCACCTTTAGGTGTTTCTGTTCCCTTTTTCTGTAAAGGAGCTTAAATTACAGACTGACATCACATGCCTAACATACAGATGGCTAAATGAGATTAATTCCATCCCTATTACTGTTTTACTGTGAAGATCTGCTAAGTTTTGTAGGTGTAGTGAGAGCTGGACCACGGAAGGCAAACTGATGCCAAAGCTTCCTTTTGGGACATTGCATATTAACCTCCATACCTTCCTGGCTGACCTAGGTAACAAGTTTACCATGCTAAGTGATCAGATCTAAAGTTCCTTACATCATGGCACTACAAAGCAATGTGGAGCCTCAAAATCACGAAGTAGGTACTCCCCTTCTATGTAGCTGTAGTCACTGAGGCAAATGAAGCCATGCTGCTTTACATCTTTTTCAGGATCCTGGCATTGCTTTTTGTGATTTCTTTGTGTGTTGCATCAAGTCTTACTCCCTCTCTCCCTTGGTACATGCATTCAGTGACTATAATGTTGAAATTTAACAGAGACACAGGGAGTTAGGTAAAAAATTAGATCCCAGCCAGACATATGTGTGGCTAGTCAGTAATTTTTACCTTTCCTTTTCCCTATGTTCAGAGCTATGATGTCTGTGTAATGGATGCACTTGACAGGAACAACCCTTTATAATACTCTAAAAGCAGACATAAGTACAGCAATCCAAACCACATCCATTATTAATAATTGATGTTCAGTCAGCATTGGCAAACATTGATTATAGGATTAAATGAAAGTTCTTTGCAATATTGATTTGGATGCTTTTGACTTGAAACTGAAAGCTGAATGCACTTAGTGGAAGTTGGTCACACTTCTTAAAAATTAAGCAGTCATTAAGTTTCAGGGATTTACTATTCCACTAACCCTGTTTTTGTGGGATAAATTGTATGTCCTTGGGAAAATATAAAAAATACATTAAACCCTGCAAATTTTTAAAACAGACTAGGATAACAAAAAGTCACAAAAACTTGCAATAGATTCTGACATTCTTTCTGTTTTGTGTTGGGAAAATGGTTTCCTGAAGAGCTATCTTTAAAAAAAAAATAGCAAGGGAAATGAAAGGCATTAAAGGGAGGGGAAAGGAGATAAAGAATATTAGTTTCTACTTAGTAGGAAAAGCATTGTGCGAACAAGTTTTTTTGTAATTCTGTTGCTTTAAACCAGTTTCACAGAAGTTGTGAAATGTTGGCTGCAAAATACAGAGTTGTAAACTTGTGTAAAGACAGGGAAAAAACTTAGGTGGATGAAGCACTTCCGTAATTGTTACTATATTATTGGAGAACAGTGTGTGACTGGAAATGAATTTTAGGTTTTGGAGATGATTCAGTTTCCACTAAATGTCTGAAATAGAAGCACTGATTTCAGTTGCCATTAAACAGTTCTTCAAGAAGTTTCTCTGTTTTTGTACTAGTTTCAGTAGCAACACTGAGCTTTCTCTAAGAACGATCTCCACTTCCACCTCTAACGTAGCATTGAAAAGTGTCAATGAAATCCCAATGTAGACTAATCTTTATTATTAACTTGAAACTTGTTAATAGAAAAAATTTCTATTGCTGAATATAATTTGGCTTGATGATTTATTTGTAACTGAATGTCTTTTTAGAAGGTATCTAAAAAGGTTGGAAGAAAATGCACACAATGTTTTAATTGTTAAAATAGTAAGTGCAAACAATCAACATCCTTTTGCAGTCATTAAATCCTTCTTTACTAAGTCGAATGAGGTTTTCAAAAATAATTTTGGCAAAAAAGTGTACATTTCTTCTACTGGTTGATGAAGTGATATATAAAAGCTATATAAATACTTTATTTGAAAGATCACACAGAGAAAACTGAACTATTAATGTCAAAAAAGATCTTGTAGGAGGGACTAAAAGATTTCAGCTTGCAACACCTGTCTAAAAACAGGAAGGAGACATGGTGAGAGGAGAATCAGTCACCTTCTTCTATAATTCAGCTATGTAGCCCAGCCTTTCATTGTAGAGAGCTTGTCCTAACCTTTCAGTCTTCGGCTGTGGACATAATAACAGCATGAAAGTTTTCACCAAATGTGGGGGAGCAGATAATAGTGAATAGGAGAAGTTTAGCACACTGAAAATTTGGTTGGGTAAAAGAGTAAGGGGTGATTGCCTTTGACATAGAAGAAAATGTTTCTCTTCAGTTAACTGCATAAAAATATTTGAAGGGTTTAGCTGTTCTGATAGCATGCTTTTTGCCAATATAGGGCCTGAGTGACTTTCTGATGAATTTACATAAGAGTAAGGGACAAAAATAAATTGTGCTTATTTTACATCCATGAATAAACTGCCATATTTGTTCTGCAGGGTATTTGCAAAAGAACATACAAGTCAGGCATGGCTTTCTGTGACAAAAATGTGTGGTTCTATTATTCTATTTACTTTCTACATGCTTTGATTACATCGTTTTGCCAGATAAGGGTTATGAAAACAACAGAAAAGTCCATGCCTGCGAATTTCCCTAAGATCCCTGATATGACAGGCAAACGTCAAACTCAGCAAAATTAATGTATATTAATCAAAGCTCATCTAATTGAAACCTAATCTGGCAAGCAACTTTACTTTAAAGTTATTACTGATTCAGTTCTGTAAAATGGTTCTAACTAGGGCTCTAAATCTCACATATATATGAAATACTATTGATGTTGAATGCATGAAAATTTCCACAAATATGTTCATAAACCTAAGTGATCCTTTTTTATCTCTCCTGAAATTTTGTGGAACAGAATCCTAGCTCCCATGTGATGCAGTCAGCTAGAATAGAGAGTATAACATTTTACTAGAAGAGTGACATTTAAGCCCACATCAGTTTTCAGTTTTGCTGAGGGCTTAACTTGTCTGTAAATAGCCCAGAGTTGGGGTGGTTATGTTTTGGATGGTGGGGGGTTTTTTTGTTAATAAATGCTTGCTACTAAAATCTCTGATATGAGAAGAAGTGACATTTATTTGTGGTATATTTTCCATGCTGATATAACAAGTAGGTCAAGGTGATTAAGATTCCTCACATAAAAAGTATCTCCTAAAGAGCAGAACTGCTTCTCTTGTTCTTTTAGAGACTACACTTGAAAAATGTATAAAAGGATGCAGAAGGTAAAAAAACTGAGGGTCTGAGCCTGCCAGAGTTTAATGGCTGATCACTTCTGGCTGTTTTGTTTTCTCAGTGGCTGGATGATGTAGGTTTTAAATAAAACAGGATTAACAAAGTTTTGGGTAAAAGAACTATTATTTTCTAGCACCTGTGTTCTGTAAAATTTAAAACCCATCAAGAAGAGCTATATGGTCATTACTGGCTCATAATACACAGCTGGTTGATTCATAGTAGGGTTAAAACCCCCCTATACTTCAAACTGAAATAAGCTGTGAGTATTCTTTTTGATCGTAGAGTGCTTCTCAAAGGCTAATAGCTCTATGCAAGTATCCACACTCACTAGATAAACTTCCCAAAAAGTCTGGATTCATTCACTCTGAGCCTTAATCCTTCAATTTAAAACAGAAATAATATTTGCAGCTAAGCTCTGCACAAGGTTAAAGTATTTTGTGCATAATGATATGGTTACTCTAAGAAAAATCACTGAGGAGTCACAAGAAGAAATAATAATTCCCAAAACTCCCAGCCTTGCTGTTTAGCTCTATAATCATCACTTTTCTCAATAAAATAGTTGCATCATAAATTAATGGATTAGATTTGAAAACAAATTGCATTCCTAATTGTTTTCCAGCAAAAAAAAAAGGAGGGGGGAATGTTTTCATAAATAATTCTATTCACAGAGTTATATTTTTCTGCTTATTTTGATACACAATATCTTTTTCTCACTAAGTGTCTAGAATGTAGACTCATATTAATTTACTGCTATTTGTGATTACAGTGAAATATCTGGGCTGCAATACAGTCTTTTGGTCTCAACTGACAATGGAAAACTTAATTCTGATAAATATATATATTAGGAAAACAAGAGAGATCTTAAATAATTTAGTTGGTGAGCAAGATGGGGAACAGCGCTAAGAGTGAAAAGGAGAGAAATAATTGATAATGGTAGAATATCTTGAGATAGACAGGATCCACAAGGATCATCAAGTCCAACTCCTGGCCCTGATCATTGATAATTAAGAACTTGATATCACCCCTTCTTAAAAATGTAAAATCTTTTTTTAAATTTAGATGTAAACACACAGCAACAGCAAAAACATGCAACATATTATTATTATTATATGACTCTGTTATTCTGGTTCTGCTAAAAGGAATGTTATTTCATAATTTGGTCTTCGAGACTTATACCTAAGAGCTCTAAATATACTTAACAGAGTTATTGCAGCCACCAATTCTAATTAATTTCTCTTCTGAAGTTTTAAATGCTACATGCTCAAGAAATGCTGAGTCTATGTGGCCATAAAAGAGAATATAAACCTCAGTTCCCATTACTCTCATGAATAGTGATTTGCAGTAGGCACATGTAAGAGGAAGCACATAAAAGAGGAAGTATGTAGCGTATACAACTTATTTTCTTTTCAGTCTTCACCCTGGAGCAAGGAGTCTTGGAGGGTGACAGAATAGACAGTAGACTGGTCCTCATTTACTGAGCAGAGAGTTGGAATGGCACAGATAGTGTCACAGCCTTCATAACCTGAGATTCTGTACCAACCCAGTTCCTCCTATAACCTTACACTCCCTGCAAGCTGTTGTGGATGTTGCCAGCTGTACATAGCCCTGAGGTGTAACTCTTTCTTAGTCACTTCAATGCAGTTTGCTTAGAACAGTATTGAAAACAGCATTCATAAAATCCTGAAACCTTGTTTGCAGTGGCCAAAGGGTAGTTAAGAAAAGAAATGGGGATCTCTACACCTCTGTTGTGGCTTCTGAAGGATTACTTCCCTAGAAGACATTTCCATGCAAATGCTAATGTACTCAAATTTGGCCTATGGTGCCCACAGGCTAGGAATGAAGCAAACTAGAGAAAATTGCTTATAAGGAGTTCCTCTTCCTCTTCCTTCCCCTGTTCCTTTGCTTGCCTTGAAAGATTGATTATGCAGTTTGAACTTAGCAGTCTCAACTTAACTGTGCTTAGCCAAATACAACATTTATGCACAATGTAATCTTTCAACTTGCCTCCCCCTTCAGTACTTCAGAAATGACCTTCAATGACCATGCTGTTTTACAAGTAAACCTCAGCTGCCCACAGACAGACACTGCCAATATATTTTTATGATAATATGTTAAGTTTATAAAGTGAAAGTAGCATCAGTAGGTTTTTTTTTTCTAGTAATTCAAAGAGTCTGTGGTAGGTCTATGTGGTGCAGATTATGCTTGTTTTTTTCTGCTGAATATGGCTTATTTTCAATCTGGAAGCGACACAAGATGACTCTGATTTTGAGTTAATATACTCAAGTAGTCATGTAGGGTCATGTGGGATCAAACAAAGTGGAAATGGAGGTGTGTATAGGGGAGACGAAGATTCACTCTATCTCATGTTACCATTTTTCTCATAGATTTGTAACTATTGCCTTACCTATCAGAATGTTTGATTAACTGAGTTAATTATTCTTCCAATTTCCATAGTCTTTGCAAGTTCAGAGCCTCTGAGTCAAATTGAACAGAGAAATGCAGAATTGTCTTCATTCATCTATACAGCAGTGTACTAGGTTATTTTTGTGGAAAGAGTTATTTCTTCGTAAGAAATAAGGCTATCTAAATAGACCAGCTTGCAGTTTTATACTTCCAATGACAATTAGTCCAATGGCAATTGCTCTTAACTTCGACGACAGTGATCTCCAGCACGGCTTGCATAGGTGACACTTCATTACTCAAAGTCTGGTTTTCCTTAACTAGAAGGTAGTTAAATGGAACAAGTCCTTACATCACATCTACCCAAAAGTGCATATTTTCCCAAGATACAGGGCTTCTAACCAATGAGGATTTATATTACAGTACCTAATTACCAGCAATTATCCGCAACAGTATAAACCCTGCCTACACGTCAGAAAATTACTTAGAAAGGTGAAGCCTGAAATTTCACTACTATTAGGTAACTTCAAGCAGCCCCAGTTGAGATTCCATCAAACCTGTTTAAATTATGACAAGAAAACATGAGATCTTTCTACTGAAAATTGCAACATTCCTTTGGAAGGAAATTGTATTGTACTCATGTGATGATTTTTACTGTTTTATTCAAACTGATATCCTAACTGAACTGTGTCATGTTAATATTTTTACGGGGTTTTGGAAGAAATCCTGGCCAGAGTGGTGCTTGTATCTCATAACATTGTTCAAACCTGACGTTATTTTCATGCGAATTTAGTCCAATAAGAAGAACTGATTAACCTTTCCAGACTTCATGAGTTTTCATTAAATTGCTAAACTAATAATTGCATCTATATCATATTGGACTTTAGGGTAAAGTTAGCTGTCGAAGGACCTTGACCTTAGGTCTCATCTATTTTCGATTCCATTTTAATGAACACATTCAAACTTCATTCCTTAATTACATCACACATCAATGAATCTTGCA
The DNA here is from genome assembly GCA_013397175.1 of Platysteira castanea. Classification (NCBI taxonomy): domain Eukaryota; kingdom Metazoa; phylum Chordata; class Aves; order Passeriformes; genus Platysteira; species Platysteira castanea. Next base: position 16,969 of record VYXC01009544.1, read on the forward strand.
TTTTGATTAGGTAATAATTCTATGCGATTCTCTGGATCACTTGAGAATACGCCCATGAAACATCTAAACCATGCTAATGAGTTCCAAGAAGGGCATATATATATATGCTTTAGACTCATTAACATTTGTTTCCTATCTAGCCAGAGGTATTTGTATTTCATTTTATGATAGTATAAGCATTTGTGTTGTTGCTCTTCATGCTCAGCAGTATGTTTTATACTTCTCAAATACTATTTCATCTCTCTTACTGCAACAGTGATCATAGTACAGCTGCATCAGTCAGATAAAATTTCATAACGGGATAGGGAGACATTGATCTCATGTGTCTCAGGGTTTTTCATTTTATTTTATTTTACTTTATTTTATTTTATTTTGGAAAATAATACACTCAACAAACTTCAGCAGTTCTCATGTTATCTTGTTATTAGCTGAGGGGCTGTTCTTCTGTTTTTCCCCAGCATCGGGCCATTATATTTCTTGAAAAATATGTTCTTGGAACTTCTCTACTCTTCATATTGTCCTGTGTATTATCCACTGTTTATTTTTTTTTGACAAATAGTGTACAGAAGGACTTTTGTAAAGTTTTTTTTAGTGAGGAAACAGTAAAACACATCAAAACAGGGAAATGCTTCTTAAATTTGGATTCCTTAATCACAGAAAAAGTCACAGCTAAAAAAGAAATATAAGATATGATCAATCTGGAAAAAATGAGATATCTTGGACAAAATTTAAGTTGCAAAGAATACTAACGGAGCATGAAATACAGATGGTAGGCTGGGCCACACAACCAGTATGGATGAACATATATATGGCCTGGTATAAAAGCCACATGCAGAAGCAGCATAAGCATTGAGGATTTCTCATAAAGATCAAAGTAGTTAATATTATTTCACAAAATTTCAGGAGCTTAAAAAAACCTGTGAGGCCTAAAAAACAAACAAGAAAAGACCCCTCCTAAATCTTGTACCGTAGATCTGTAATCCAGCATCCGAAAAACAGTATTTGATGTGCCATGCTGAGAAAAAATATTTCTGGCCAGAAAAGAAATGCACTAAAAGGAAAGTAGATTTGTTACAATTTATATATTTCATAGAAATTTATGTCTATCAAAAAATGCTATTAATTTTCCTGCTTTAAATCAAACATTTGATCATTCCACATTGGCAATTACAGTTTCAAACTTTGCAACATTTTCTTTTCTGTCATAGAGACTGGTGGTTTATTTTTTTTAGCAAACCTTGTTTACACCTATAATCTACTTCTTTTTTTGCACTGTATCTTCAGGCTATCATTGTACCTTGGAGGATGTCAAGCTCTGTAATTAGAGAATCTCTTAACTGAGGAGCACTAATGGCAGTCACTGCAACTGTCAGCACTTTCTCACTTTTCACATGAGGACACTGTTTGCTAATTGGATTAAGTCTGGTTCTGGCTGTAATCTCTGCAAGCAGTAGTTAAAGAAAGAACTGTGATGCCACACCTGGTTTGTGGGCTGGAAGGTGATGAGCACTGCTAATAAAATCTAATTTAAAGCACAACCCATGCACATAATTAACTATGCCTTATTTCCTTGATTAAAAATCTGCTTATCAATGATAATGGCTCAACTAAAACACGATGTAATATTTTAGGGTAGAGTAGGCACTTACATTACTTGAATAAGATACTGTTTAAATGTGCTGAGTTTCTTTTATGTGGCATTGCTGCTCCTTTGGACAAAATAGGCAAGTAATGTTCAGAGCTTTGCAAGTTGGCATTTTTTCTGCAGTGGAAAAATTGAACAGACAGGGATACTTTCCAATAAAACATAGTCTACTTCTTAAGTTTCTCTTTTTCAGAGCAGTACCACCAAATTCCATGAGAGAGCTGCTCTAGAAATCTAAGACTGCCAGCACCCTGCACAGAAAGTTTTTACTCCTTTTGACTTACCCCATTGTGAATGTTTGACACCTCTTGATTTCTGTTGATTTTAGTTTCCTATTTCCTATTTTACAGTTTCTTAGTCCTTTTATTCTCATGCACAAATGTTGATAAATAGATATAACTGAATCAATTCTCATCCCTCTGCTTTTGCAATAAGAACAGCCTCTGGTCATGGTAAGTGTTGTTTGACTCCTTAGAATTTAACTCCACCCTTATGAGGGGAAAGGCAACATAAATAAGGTTTATGAAAGCTCAGCGATTAAAGACAAGCTTTCTGCGAGCTATACACCCTCTGGCGTAACAGTATAGCTACACTGTTGGGTGATTTTTTGAAGCTTTATAGTTTCTAATAAGACATGGATTCAAGGCTTATGTTCAATAGTACTGCAAGGGAGAATAATAAAGAACTGATGACTCTGCAGAGGTTTGGAAATTCAATCTAAAGAAAATTCAATCTAAAGAACATTGACCTGACAAGGATAAAGAAAAGGAAACAGATGACGGAGCCTAGAAACTGTAAAAGGAATTTTGTTACCTCATGCAGCAGGCGCAGTGGGAGAATTTCAGGATGGGTTGAGAGGTTATGGACAGTAAGACAATAGCTAAGCTTTATTTGTAACTAGCGTTGTAATGGCTGAATTCTTGAGGGACTCATAGAAGAGCTAAAGAGCTAAGAGCTAAACACCTCCCATTTCCAAACAATTACAAGTAAAGAAAAAGTGGTTTTCATCTTGATTCTGGTTTTGTCTGTGTTTTATGCCATCCGAAATAATATGCTGAATTCTTGAGGGACTCATAGAAGAGCTAAAGAGCTAAGAGCTAAACACCTCCCATTTCCAAACAATTACAAGTAAAGAAAAAGTGGTTTTCATCTTGATTCTGGTTTTGTCTGTGTTTTATGCCATCCGAAATAATATGCTGAATTCTTGAGGGACTCATAGAAGAGCTAAAGAGCTAAGAGCTAAACACCTCCCATTTCCAAACAATTACAAGTAAAGAAAAAGTGGTTTTCATCTTGATTCTGGTTTTGTCTGTGTTTTATGCCATCCGAAATAATTTGAAAAATATTTATGTAAATTAAAATCCTACTGCATATTTTCCATAATCCATTTACCTAGTGAAGGACTAAAAACAGATCAGCTGACGCTGACTGTCCAGCAATAAATGAAGAAGCTGAAGGTGAAAGAGGTGTCTGGTCAAGATCTTGAGAGCTGCTGTGAGAAGCTTATCAGCAGTGTTTCAGTAAAGTGACTCAGGAAAGTCATGAGGCTCTGGAATGGCCTTGTCTGGCTGTCTAAAAAAAGTATAATAAATATCTATTTCCTACCACATTGCAGAGAAGTCACTTTCTGACAAATATAGATAGTATATGGTGTAGAAAGCAAATGCAAAGCTGTTCTTGGGCTAGTGTCCTCTGAACATGGATCTTAACTGTCCCTGTGTAAGGGATACAGACCATTGATGCAGCATGTTTTAGTGATCTGTCTTTGTAATGCACTTTCACTTTCTGGAAGTTTACGAATGTGCTTAAATTAAGATGATTAAGCCTGGTAGGTGTACACTGTCCTGTGATCTCCCGTATTTGTGAAATATAAGAGCAGTCTATAAGATAGTTTAGGCCCAGGCTAAAGAATATCCTTTCAAATAGCTCCTAAACACAGCTTGGAGTAATGTACAATAAGGATTTGCATCCACTTACTGTGCTTCAGGTAATAAAACAGTTCAGCACTGGGGACATAGGCCATTCTGACCTCAGACATGGAGATTCATTCCAGGCATGATCAATTTTACTGGTACCCTTATGAACCCAGTATAGTATCTGGCTGAGATGGAGTTAATTTTCCCCATAGCAGCCCTCACAGTGCTGTGCTTTCTTTTGGGAGCTAGACAGGTGTTGATAACACACCAACGCTTTGACTGAACAGCTCTGGCTTTCCAGTGTTCCCCAACACCACCAGTAGGCAGGGGGTGGGAAAGACCTTAGGAGGGGACGTAGCCAGGACAGATGGCCCAAACTGACCAAAGGGTGTTATATATGGTGTTTTCTCAGCAATAAAAACTAAGAGAAGGAAGTGAGGGACATTTGTTGCCACACTGTTTGTCATCCAGAGCAACTGCTCTGTGTATTGAAGTGTATTAAAGCCCTGCTTCCAGGGAAGTGGCTGGACATGGACTGATGATAGGAAGTAGAGAATTAATCTTTTGTTTTCATTTGCTTCTGCATGAGGCCTTTACTTTTCCAAAAACTACCTTTCTCTTGACCCATGAGGTTTTTCTATCTTATGTTCTTCCCTTCCCATTCTGCTGAGGAGTGGAGTGCCACAGTGATTTAGTGGGCACCTGGTGTCCAGCCAAGATCAACCCACTAAAATCCACATCTTCTTAACAATCAAAGTCATGTATTGTCAATCATAAATCACTGTTTAGAACTTTGTAGTTAAACTCTAAAGGAACACTAAGATGTTTGCCTTCCAACAGTCTCTCTGGAGGTATTGCCATCTATTGTTAGATTTGCATATATAACATGATCTCATACATGATGCATATAGGGTGTGTCAGATAAATTATCTGAGCCATTTTGTCTCTAATTTTTTTTGCTTTAAATGCTAACATTTCCTTCTGCAATGCTCATCCCTACACTGTCTGAGTAGGTTCTACCCCTCTGAACTCTTGACTTTTGTGTGTTTTGATGACACTGACTCTGTGTATACCATATTTTTCTTTCCTTTTTTTTTGTTCTACAAAGTGACAAAATAGCCCCTTAAAGCCTTGGATTAAGTCCTTTTGATAACTCAGCTCTTGCAAATGCTTTGTCTATAGACCGTGACTTTTAATTTGCAAAGTATTGTGTAAGCAGCAGTTTTACAGGTACTTGTCAATCTATTTTACTATATTCCTTGTCTTTGCTATTTTTTGTCTCCCACTGGCTGTATTATCATTTTAATTTTATTCTCTTTTCAACCCTAAGTGTTTTCTATCCTCTTTATTTTAGAAAATAAAAGATTTTTTAGATTAAACTTTGCATATTAAAGGCTTTCATGTTCCATTATTATAAATCATGAATACTATTAGACCATGCTAACACCAAAACTGCTTAACTTCATTGTCATTTTATCACTGTGATAGCAGATCCTCTAATGTTGGACTACTAAAGTGCTAGAGTAGAAGATTCCTTAGATAATTTTATATGATGAAGTGCATGATGTGCTTTTGATGTTCAGTTAGGCTTTCCTTGGTGTACTGAGATGTGTACTTTATGTGGCTGCAAATTATACATGTATCTATGTATGCCTACATACAAATATTTGTATTTTCAAAGTTCAATGTTCCTTTGCTGTAAAAGTCTCTGGTAAAATAATCTGCATTTAAAAGACCATCAGTCCATGAAAGCGTGCTATTCTCAGTAACCAACTTGTATCACATCCTCTTCATACTTGAAAAGATTTGGAGTACTCCTACATTGCAAGGAAAGAGCTAAAACAGAAGTTGTATGTTTACTTTATTTTTAGTTTGTGGGAGTTCTTTTTTTTGAGGGGGACAACCCATGGATTCCTGAAATTTGGCTTAGATGAAAGCAGTTAAAATACAATTTAGATAAATAAAAACCTTTACCAAATACATGAGGACTATGCTTTGATATGCAGATAGATAATAAACTTGTAAAAGCAGCTGTAGGAGATCCAAAATTACTTGCAATTTATGTTTCAATAGCGAAAAAGCTGCCGCAGAAGGAGTGAGTGAATTTTGAAAATTGTCTGTGAAGTGTTTTGACACTTTCTGAAAAGGAAGCTGTTTGTTTTGAAATTATATTTTTGCTTTTTCATCGTGACTGAAATACTTCCTATTGATACACAAATTTATCCTCTTTTGTTGTTTTAAGAAGAAGAAAGCCCTCTAATAATTTATTTTCTGTTCAAGGGAAAACCTGAGCAAGAAAATCATAATCCCTTTATCAACAAGTTTCAATAAGGCAGAAAATCATCCTGATATACTAAGTAATGCAAAGTTATGCTTTAAAAAAAAAAATGATATGGAGGGGAAGGTCTGTCATTACACCCTCTGATACTCTGCATATGGTTGTATGCATATTAAGTACAAAAAAATAGCTAGGATAAAGAAAAAAGGCAACATTTTTAATAAGTCAGAAGAGTCTGTAATGCTATGAGTAACTTCCTCAGACAGTGAAATTGTACCTTCATGTCTTCCACAGAAATAAGAGGCTCCAAAGCATTTACAGTTAGGAAATACAATCCTACTGAAAATGATGGAAGATATCCTCTTCATGCCTCATAGCCAGCAGGATAGGACTCCAAGAGTTTATAAAATCCTTAGAAAGTCTGGATGCTGGGGAGTAGTTCACATATTTCTGATTACAGCATTTAGTTTGGCCAAATGTTTTATAGGACATGTTACAAATATTTGTCTAACATTCTAGGTTTGCTGACAGTTACTGGTCACAGAAGGTGAGGAAATGCAGCTCTCAAAGAGTTAGAAGTTTACCTGCAAAATAGCAAGTAGGAACTTTCATTTTACATTCAGAATGCCTATAATTTCCATTTTTTATCATTGTAATAAAACTTGGAAATAACTGAATAGCAAAAATAAGAAACCTCCACAAAACACAAAATTAGACTGGAAAAGGCAGAAACTTATTTCACAACAAGCTGTTGGAATTTTCAACAGGTAAGTATAAATTTCATAAGTGAAGGATAAAAGACCCATTTTCTCATGCTTTTCTATCCATTATCAAGGAAACATCAAGGAAAATACTGGCAATTATTCAATTCCCATCAAAAATCATTAGCTGTTTTCAGATACAAACTTCATGGATGCTTAGGAAATGTGAAGTGACTAGTTCTAAATATCTCCTTATATTCAGCTTTTTCTTCTTTTATTTCTGACACTACTCTTCTTTCTACATTGAACTAATTTTTACCTTTTTTTTTTGTTTGTTTGTTTTTGTTTGTTTTTTGTTTTTTGTTTTTTGTTTTTTGTTTTTTTTTTTTAATTCAAACCAGTTTCCAATGTTACTTTACAAAAGAGTTACCAGAGGAGCATTTGGGATTTTAAAGTATTTTTTTTTTAAGTGTCCTCTTCAGACACAGAATTTTTTAATCTATTTTCTCTCATAGTAAGTTTTCAAAACTGTCTGAGATTTTATGTATTTGAAAATCATGAAAAAAGGCTGACAAAGGCTGAATTTTCATCTTAGTCCTCTCTCTTTTCTGCCTGTCCTCCAACTACCTATCCTGAGAAACTTCTAACAAAATAAAAATCTAGTTCAACTCAGTAATAACCCAGCTATTTCCTCAACTCCAGTGAAGCACTTTTTTTTCCTGGAAAACAATACTGGGATTCAAGATATCTCTCTTTTGGAATCAGAAACATCTCTTTCTCTCTCTCTCTTACAGCCTTGAAAAAAAAAGTCTGCAGTGGACAAATCCTTTCCTCAGCACCTGCACAGTGTGACCTGGTGAGCACCAAGAAATCAAGGGAGTGGGCAGATTCTCTGAGAGTAAATTCAGTGCCACTGCTCTGTCTCTCTTTCTGCCTCTGCATGTACGATAACATAGTAATATATTTTGATAGTATAGTGAATGTTATAATTGGAAGGAAATGTTCCTAAGGCAATGTTGTAAGCAGTATCTTCACCTCATAAAAGGTTTTGTGCTTTTTCCATGAAAAACAACATCTTTCATAGAAACAACAACTGAAACTATCAATTAGTCTCATTTTTAATTAAATTATGATTCCCATTAAACGGTGATTAAATTGAAATAGCCAGATAAATTAAGATAAAAACATTTAGTTTAATTCGATTACGTATGGTATTACTTCTTAGTGCCACTGTGAATCACTAACACAATGGAACTACAAATTTCCTTGGTTTATCATTCATTCATTTCTTTGTGCATGAAAATGTACTTTATCATTAAAAGAAAATTATTAACAGGCTTATATATTTTTATAATTTAAAATATATTCTTCATTTGAATTTAAAAATATTTTCATACCTGAAAAATATTTACGTAAGAAAGCTACTTGACATTTTCAATCTTAAATCCAGAACTCCTACATTTTTTCAAGATACTATTAAAAAAAAGAGTATTATGCATATTTTAAAAAATATAAAACTATTTCTTTTGGTCCTAAGTTGTGTTCCTTCAGATCTGAGTTACTCTGGTTACATTAAATAATCCTTTAGTTTAAAATAAATTTCCCGTTTTAAAGTTCCACTTTGGAAAATGTACCATTAACTGTTTCTTACCATTCTGCTGTTCTTCCTGATAGCAGGTATGCAGCACTTTACTTCCACTTCACATTTTACTGAAATCCTTCTTCCAAGAGATTACAGCTGAAAAATAGCATACAAGCTTGTTTGCATAAGTCCATGAAATCCAAATTTTGCTTATAAAAGAGGCAAATGGGAAAATAGTTCACCTATAAAAGAAAAGGTAAAGAAGCCAAAGAATTACATCCTTATTTGCCATTCTCTTATACAAGGATGAGATATATTAAAAAGAATCCAGCCCAAATTTAAATTGTTTTCTTTTTATCAGTAATAGAGTGCCTTTAAGAAAAATATGCAAGGCTTTTACAGCTACAAGTTAACATGAAAACCAAGATATCACATTTTAGAAAGAAAACCCACTTTGAATAAATATTCAAAGCAGCAACAGTTATACAGGCAAAAAAAAAAAAAAAGAGAGGCTTTTCTTCAGTGAGAAGGTGAGAGAAGAGCTCAGTCATTGCATTCCTTATTCCTTCAGGTGCTTTTCCAAGTTCTGGTCATTGTCAGAGATTAACTAGATGGACCACTGAATTTAAATGGGGCTCTTATTTGCATAAGGCTTTGTATATTTTTTTTATTTTCTCCTAAAGAATTTCTCTATGGTTTCTAATTCTATTCAAATCCTTTTCAAAAAATCCACTATTTCTTTGGAAGCTTTCCAGACACCAGAGTAACAACTCATAAAGGTAGATGAACATGATTGAAAAGCATGTTTTGCCGCAGGACACACCTATCTTAGTTCCAAAATCTGAGACCAGAAATTACACTTTTGAACTTGGTCTTTCAAGTGTCACAATTTCCTCTGCTTTGGTTTATACTTGGAAGCAGGCAAATAGGATTAGTTTTGATGAGACTAAACTGGGAGATCAGCTCAAGAACACTAATGGACATTCTTCTAAGAGGATCAGACTAGGGAAAGCCCAAGCTAGACTCACCAAAAGACAATTACAGCAGATTCTGGGTCTCCAACAAAAACTGCTTTGATTTACTGGACCCAATGACACCATAAAATTTAACATCTACATGATCGTATAAAATGCCCCATTTTGTTCAACTCTCAAAGAGAGAGTATAAAAACTGCACTGCCTGTGTGTGTGATAAAATAGTTCTAATATGGGCAGTTTGAAGGACTTCACCTAAATTCCAAGACTTTGGATTTAGTTTCTCACTATTGCAAAGTCAGATGCTTGGAAGACATTTTTAAGGTAAATAAGCAATTATCAAGTCTCTTCCAGCAACAAAAGGAAGACAAAAAAATCTTTTTAACTTTTTCCAGGATCTTTTTTTAAATAAACTCATTGGAGAAACAGATTACTAGAGTCAATTAGCAAAAATTTTGCAAAATGGTGAAGATCTTTTACAGTGGAAAACTCAGTTTTCCTACTAAGCAAGCAGTAATACTCATTAGTCCAAGATTATTTGCTATCAACAACTGAAGAAGAAACTGTACTTTTAAGTAAGTTTTAAAATTCACTAAATAAATGAATCAATTACAAAGTAAACTTTATTTAAAAACGGCATCCAACCAACTAGCCCACTCTCTCACTCCAGTTTCATTTCTAGAAAATAAATGAACTGAAACTAGAAACCCAGTTTTATTTCACACACAGGTATTTGTTTTGTATTCCAAAGCTTGCACCAAGCATTTATTTGCTGCTCAAAAAAGGTTTATTTAAAAATAAAAAACCCCAAATAAAATATAAAAAAAAAACCCCTCACCAATTTCAGGATTTGTAAACTGATGGCCAAACTCTAAAAAAAGTAGTGTGACACATATTAAATTGGATTCCTAAGCAAAAAAAAAAAAAAAAAAAAAAATCCTGGAAAGAAGCTCCCTTTATCATAGGAATTATTTCTTTCATTAGCTGTAAAGCCATTTCCAGTTATAAAAATGCAATTATAGTTTCAACAGCTGCAAACCTAGAATTAATTACCACTTAAATATTTGATCTTCCCTAGCTGTATGGCTTTTAAATACAAAGTGGAAACATTTCTTTTAGGTGTAGTCCATCTGTTTAGATGCTGTTTTCAGGGGTTTTTTTGTAATTCCCTCAGTATTTTTAAAAGAACAAGAGAAAGTGTTTCAGTAATGATGACAGAAAAAATTATCTCACGTTAGGCATGTATTTTTATATGTAACAGTATAAATATTCTTTAATAATTTTTATGAGACAGATCCATATTAACATTCTCCTGACCACAAGTGAAAGGGAAAGATAAAAGAAGGGAAAGTGTGTATGCATTAAACCAATGACTAGATGAAGAAAAGCTTCAGAACTTAATTGATGTCTTAAAATTCTGAAACATATCGAAGTCTAATTTTTGTACTGATGTTTATTACTTATCCTAGTGATTATATCTATCTAGATTATATCTAGAAACACCTATTTCTTGCTTCCTAAGTCACAGACAAAAAACAAGTGTTGAAGATACACAGTAAAATACTTTGAATAATTATCTGCTTTTTGAAGGTCAAAGAATTCCTTGAATATCTAGAGCCACTAGTGTGTGACACAACATGTCAGACAGCTACTCTAATTAGAAGCTAAACAAGGCACCACTGTTACCACTGAGGTGAAATGTATTGAAGTAAGAAATCATAGGCTCTGTGGGCAGCACCTTATAAATTAGCCACACTGTATCCAAAGGGTCCACTGCTCCAAATAACACTAATCATGGGACTGTAACAGAAACAGAAAGTAAAGAGAAAAATATGATTTCTCCTGTTTGCTGAGCAAGTGTAAAATCAGTGAAAAGAGCTTTTAAGAAAGCTGCATATTCACAAAAACTGCATTTTGAGTTATTGCATTTCTGGGGAGAAGACTGAAAAAAGAGTTCAGCAAGAAGGAACGTATGCATTGGTTATAGTTCACCAGGGAAAAGTGTCTGCACACCGTAGGAGCAGGAATGCTGAGGAAGCTTGGTATATCACGTGAAAGGACGCATGAAAAAAGCATGGAGTGGCACCAAAGCATGCAGTCATGTTCTGCTGAGACCAGTATGAAAAAAAAGATGGAGCAACACAGCAGTGTTGTGGTTTTGCTCCATCATAAACAATGCAGCTTATGACAACTAAGCCATAGACTGATTCAGATGGTAAATGAAAGCTGAACTTTGCTTCACTAACTAGAAAATACGTATTATTTTTCATGCCCTACATATGCTAATAACTAAAGTGACTCAAACTCCAGCGAAATGTGAAAGGAACTGTAACTCTCTCTTTGCCCCTCCCTCAAAGACTAGTCAGGTGCAAGGTTCTTGACTTCCCTGGGGGTGCTAATAAATTGATCAAATATCAAATATTAAATATGAAGGGTTTTAGGAAATCCCCCTTTCACAAGACAGAATTAAACAGAACAGGTGTCTAGCTCCTCCTCTCTTTTCACTGCCATCAAACAGACCAAGAAAGTACTCCTGTTCTTTGATGGAAGGCACTTTTACCACCAAGCAATACAAACCAAGATGCTAGTCTGTAGACCCTTGTATGTTCAGGAGGTGTTTGGAGGGATTATTTCAATATGATGCTACAAGACAGTGGACTGGGATAATGTATACAAGTGTTTCTAAAGGCAAAAAAGCATAGAGTGTTAATGTGACTTACTGCTTATTTTCTTTCCATGTAAATGAAAATTACGACTAGCCTTGTGGAAGCACAAATTATATGAATCAGAAAAGTTGCTTTAATAGGCCACTAGCTGGTGTTGTATAGCTGGCATTTCCTTTTAGAATTAAAAACAATAATAATGCAATACTGAACTATATTTATATTTTGAAGATGTCAGTGAATGCATTGGAGTAATACATAATGAAAAAGCAAGGTGTAAAAATAAATTAAATACATATATTTAGTGCTTGTATTTCATTTTAACGTTTATTCATGGGTAGCACAGGTATCCTAACATAATCCTTTTTTCCCAGCAACTTTTTTTGGTGTCCTGTGTATCTACTGAGAATCAGGATGATTGGATATCTTGCTGAATACTAAATACTCTGTTGTATGAATATTACTGCTAGGGTTAAAACAAAAGCCCTGGAGTCTCTGATGCTTTATATTTGATTCCAGACTCTTAAAATAATATTGACTTGACTAGAAAAAAAATATGCAAGGCAGCTTTAAAATGATTTGTCTCTATATAAATTATATGATACTGGGTAAGTAGATCAAATGAATAATAGTAGAATTCTGAAACAATCATATTTATTTAACTTTTCAAATTATTTTTTTCTCTTTGAACATATTTCTGCAACAAGCAAGCAAGCTGTTAACATATAGAGAAGATGGCCAAAATAGAACAAGTAAAGGGTAAAAAAAAATGCATATTCATAATTTTTTTATTCTTGTTATAGTTAGTTGAAAAGAATGTCTTTCAACAAAAATATTCAAGAGGTGTGAAGTTGTAAGATTTGACTTACAAAGTAGTTAAATGTTGTCCTAATTTTATCAGCAGATAAAAGGAGGGTATATCAGCTTTCTGAAAATAAACCATCCTGAACATAGTAAGTGGCAGGAGGCAAATTCAGTAGATGAGCAGCAAAATAAATGTGGAAGACTAGCACCGTAAATACAGACTACACAGCAGCTACCTGAAGACATAACACCTTTTTCTATGATCATCTTCCAATATGCAAAATAAATGAGGTTGTACATGGATAATCCTGTGATGCCAAGGACCTCTGCTGGAAGTACTACTGTTGACGGAGAAGGATGTGTCCTTTTCTGTAAGCCAAAATTAAATCACCATCTCGACATGTGTTTAAAGTACTTTATATTTGAAGGATCTGTAGCCTATTGTATAAAATTTAATTATTCTTATGGATAAAATAAGATTAGATTGGTCCCAAGCAGAAGAAAGACATGGGCTATTGATCCATGATTAAAACACTACAATTGATCATTGCCTATTCTTTCACTGATCTTTCTAGGCTCATGCCATCTTACTTCATTCCCAAGCTCTACAGACCAAATTCCATATGCAATGAAATGGCTGAGCTCCCTGCTGGAGTCGCTGGGCCAGCCTATCCAGTTCCATGCAAAATATTGCACTGCACTCACACTCTATTTTCTCATGTGGCCCACTTCTGCTACAGAAGCCTTGCTGCCATGTGAACACAGATTTCAGGCAAATCAGCTAGCCAGGCATGCAGACCTGATAAATATCTACAGGGTTTTACTGGGAATGGGTCTTCATATGCCCATATATACCCTTCTTTCCTTCCTTCCTTCCTCCCTTCCTCCCTTCCTCCCTTCCTCCCTTCCTCCCTTCCTCCCTTCCTCCCTTCCTCCCTTCCTTCCCAGAAGGTTACCAGCAGAGTTGGAAATAAGGAATTTTTCATTATGCACCTAAGACAAGAGCAGAACAAATCAGTTTGAATCTTCTGTGCAGCATTTCTTTGCAATTATGCCTATTTTAGAGGGCTGAATCATTTCTGCTACGGCTTGCTATCTGCTGATAATCCATGCCTTCACTCCAGGACACCTGAATGCCATTTATATACTGACTTTAGGATAGACAGCATGGTGCAGCAATCTGTTGTGTCTAGACATTTGCTTGGACAAAAAGTAACCGTCACTGAAAGAAAGGAAAGGATACCGTATTTTCTATTTTAAAGCTATGCTTTGGCCATCAGGAGTTCAGATACTGACTACAGATCACTCTCCATCTGGGAGAATTTTCAGTGGAAACATTCCTCAAATGAAGGAAAGATTTTTGGTTAAATGTCTATTTCACCCCAAAATTTCTTTTTTTGTTTCATTTATCCACACTGTCATCTTTCTTAAGCCTGGCCCCCCATCTATTATCTAGTTCAGTCAGTACTATCCAGACTGAACATCTGCCTGCATCTTTATCACATCCATGTTGCCAAGGTTGGCAGTAATGGCTACCTCAGAATCATCTTCCTCTGGCTGTTCTCTGCCCTTACCACTCCTCAGAAATTATCCTATAAAAAATTTACATGTTTAAAAGATATAATTCTGATAAACATCCTGGTCTTTTCCAAAGTTATGAACAGTGGTTGTACTTGAAGTTATGTTTAGCAAATAGCTTTCTGTCCCTTACTTATATGTACAATTCATACAGCCAATGCAAAACAGTTCAAGCAGAACAAGAATGCTGAATTCATATCTTAGCTAAAAAAATTATCATAAATGGACTTTCTTAGAGTAACTTTGAAAACCATTTTTTTGCCTTATTTGTCAACAGAAAATGGGTGGCTCATTTGCTTTTTAAGACTAATAAAACAGTACTCAACATACAGCAATATTATTTATGGAGTTGCAAATTCAAAAGTAATTTCTATTGAATTTTCATGATAACAATATTTAAGAAGAAAATATCCAAGCCAAAAGCTAATAGAATACAGAAATTACACTGAAAAAATAGACTCAAAAAATAATTTGGCTTTATTTGTCTCATTTTTTTTAGAAGTAAGTGCAAAACAAACATTTAAAAGATGCACTTTCATGATTTAAAAAGTGTCTAATTGCTAGGTAAAAAAGATGCACAGAAGACCAGGGCTATTATTATAAATATTGCAAGCCAGCATTACTATTATACTGAGGTCGAGTCTCAGAGTTGTTCAAGCTAATAAACATTCAAATCACTTTGTTTAATAAATGAGTTCTTAAACTCAGCAAATTTTAAGTTGGAAAGAACTACTACATGGAAAATGTCAATTACTGTCCAGGGAATCTGATAAATGAGTCTGAAATGAGAAATAGATCATATGGTCATGAAGAAATCGTAGCCAAACTGATGAAAAAATAAGAATATGCCAGGCAATCTCCTGCGTCAGGAGGAGACTCTCCCTACCACTGATACCTCGGAGGTGATAGATGAACATCTCCCCAGGCTATACTGACCATGTGAATTTTATCTCTTCTAATACTGATGGAGCTGGAGATGCTCAACTGACTAGTATAGATATACATTTAGAGGTCTCAGAGTCAAATAAAGCCTCAATCATGCTGATCAGAAGGATTCCCAGATACTTTTTATCATCTATTTCCCAAGCAGAATATATAATGAGAGAAATATGAGCTTTCTGCTGCTTCATTTTTTTTCAGCCCAGAACTTATTTCTATCTTTCTATTTTTCTTTAATTTGTAAGCAGTATTTCCTTAAGGAAGTGGAACTGAAGTGTTTCTGTAGCAACAGCATCCACAGTAACATCCACAGCAACATGCAAAGCCCCAGCTTCAATTTCTCTTAACTGGCTTTTTTACGAATTCCCATTAACTATCACCTCTAATTATAGTTTTTATAATCCTTAAACACCAATTAAGTTTTTCTGTTCTTACAATAATTGCTGCTGATTAGCAAAAAAGGGGAAAACAGGATGCTGTTAAAGATTTATCACTCTATATACTTAATTATCTTCATTTTTATGATTAATAGACAGTTTAGAAAATAATATATTTTGACATTAATAGAATAAAAGCTGTTTGCTCTGGTGACTGCTTAAAAATCAAAATCACATTTAACTCTTAATAATCTGACACAGCTGGTTTGGTTAACATCTCTGCCTATATAAGTTTATATATTCCATCAAGAATGGCTTTTTATTGTGCTTATTATATCATATCTAATGTATTAAGATTGACATTAATGCCAGTCTCTGAGCTTCAGAGAAAATTATCAAGTCTTTGTGAGTAATAACAGCTCAGTCATAAGTAATAATCAGCTCATTCTGAGTAGGTATTCTGGATACTCTTATTAAAGAATTAAAATATTGATAGTCAATATTATATCTGATATCTTGATATCACTGTGTATTTTTCATGTATACAATATTCTGAAACCTTCATTATAAAAGGAGTGACCTGAAAATAAGAAATCTATTTGAAAATAAAAATACCTTCATATTGGGTATTAACATACCAATATATCCCTATGGATGTTACTAGATGGAGATAACAGGAGTCAGTATTTTCAAAACTTTGGGAATTTCCTAAAGAGTTATTTTACGAGTGTTTTGGTTTTTTGGTGTTTTGTTTTATTTTGTTTTTCACTAGGTTTCACGTGTGTGCATTGCATGTTTTTAAATTGCAAGTCATTTATGAGCCAACAAATAGACACACTGTTGTTATCCTATAGCAAAGGTGCAGTACAGTCTGTCTGAACCAAGTTTCTCAGTGGCAGAGTGCTGGACTAATGAAGAGTGGTTTCCTATGTACATTATGTTGCAGTCTGATGGTGATCTCCCCACAAAAAAAGGAAGACAAGCAGCGGGACTGGAAGGGCTGTGTCTGAGCAGGACATTACTAAATTCATTGACAGGCAAAATCCTCTTTTATGATTTTTAAGAAAAAATATTCTGAATTCAGCAAAAGAGGTTCTGGATCACAGTTTAGGTCTGCATCCTGACCACCACATAGTAAGTGTGTGAAAGAGGTCATTTTTATCATTCTTCTTCCTCTGCATATTTCCTCTGAAATTTTCAACCACACCACACACATAATTCAGGGAAATGAGCTCTATAAGTATTCATTTACAAGGCTTTAAGATCATATAGGCATTAGGTTTTCATTTTAAAAAAAGATCTTTCTTTTTTTTTCTTTAAACTGTGATGTGTTATATATTAAGGCCATTAGGGGGTTTATTAGCCTACCATAACATTTTACAGTATAACAAATTAAATGTATTCTTCAAAGCTTTGCTTAATTTTTTGTCATGAACATTTAACTCTTGCAATAATGCTGAATGAATTCATAATGACTGAACATTTAAAATAGTGAGAAATAATACATTTTAAGTTTTAAGCCTTAATTATTTATTATTAATCAATTCTAATACTGGCAGTGCATTAAGGAGATATCCCTGTAGTTGTGATAGGTCTCAATAGTCTGATTACCAGACAATTTAATAGACACTTTCTTTATCTTGTATATTATGAAAAGGATTATTTTTAAAAGGATCCCAGTAATATTTTCAAGATTGTTTTTCAAACAACGTTCAAATGTATTTCTCAACTCTACAAGAAGTTCAGAGTAATCCACAGTTAATATACACCAGGAGTCTGAAGAGAATTTCACTTAGTTTTTTTGCCATTAGGTCTACCAATTCTTGACTTCAATGTCAAAGCAGGGATGACAATTTCAGATTAGTTTAGCCGCCAGAAACACTATTTTCACTCAGAAGATAAACTCCAACTGACTTCAGAGGAGCAAGTTCAAGACCTTTGTGGGCAAAAAAAAAAAACCATGAATAGGAAACTCTCTGATATAAAAGATTAGCACACTCCTTCTTTGGCAAGAGAGGCAAGTACTTATCCAACAACTGCATACTTAAAAATCCTTTGTTTGTTTAAATAACTATCTGCAGCCCTCGACTACACTAGCAGTATCTTAAATGAGTGTGTAAGCAATGAAGGTCACTCAAATGTTAAAGGATAATTGCATCATGATTTGATTTACAAGACCTTTATCTTGGTGTGCATGTAGGCAACAGTCTTATTTATCTGAAAATCTGGAGTGGATTAAAGGACAGTTATAGGAATCTTGGTAATAAAAAAGTTCAATAGGGACATGCCTTAGATGCATCCTGTATGTATTTGCTAATGTTCCATGTTGATCATGTGAATATTGGATAACACAAGTTCAGCAGAATACATATGACTTACAAATGTGCCAAAACAGCAATTACTGAATCAGAAATTACCGAAAAAGGTTCACTAAGGCTGAGGACGGATTGCTGAGAAAGGTGTATTTCTCTGCACTCTCCTGACAGTATATACACCTAAAGAAAAAATGGCAGCATTTCCAAAACAGAAGTCAGAACAATTGCAAAATGAATCACAAACCTTTCATTTTCTTCATTGAGGCGCTTAGTGTTTTAACAGAGTAATTCTTTTACACAGAATACTGAGTAGACAACTTTCTTGTGAGAGGAAAACATCATGTACATGGATTCATTTATCACAAGACTACAATAATTCAGTGGGTTTGAATTAAGGGTTAACTGATTAACTCATATAGAATCCAGTCCAAGAAGACCGTGCTAAACAGAATTATTGACAGCAACAAGTGTCTGTATTTCTTTTTGCGAATCTGAAAGATTTCACTAATTGCTATTATAGATCTGATCTTTCACTTACATCGAACAGAGATAAACCAGCAAATAAATTCCATGCTCTCTAAAATACTTCAACAGCTTGCACACTGTATTGTGTGAGTACCTATGTATCGTCCATGTAGTACCTGCATACACAGTACATATGGAATTTAAACAGTGCTATAAAAAGTTATGGTTTTAATGTTTTCGAATTTCTCACATGAATGGTTTATGCCATATAATTCACAGTGCAAAAAGTAAGAATGTATGGTGCTGAAAGGATCGAAGAAAAAGATTGTTAAAAAGGTAGCTGAGAGAAACTACACCTGTAAAGATTTTATAAGATTTTGAAAAATGAAAAAATCATTCAATCACTGAAAAATGTGCATTTTAGCATATTAAAATGTAGAACCTCTTCTAGAAGTAGTGAATTGAAAATCTAAACTATATTGTCCTCTTAAAAAAAAAGAATCCTTGGGAGTGAGCATTTTTAATTTCTTAAATAAATAGCTAAATGTTTACAATATTCTGTACCGAGTCTACTGTTGGAGAAATCTCCTAGACTCTGCATGCATTTTGCTGAGGGTCCTGGCTCTGAATATCCCAACAGCTTTTTTTGTCTGCTTGTAAGATGGGTTTTTTTGGCCTAGGCCTGTGAACTTAACTCATACGTGGACAGTAGGAACTTTGAAAAGTTATACCCAAATAACAATTTAGACAGTCATAATATACAGACATAAACCACAAAACACCTTTGAAGGAACACAAGATCATATCTGATATTATATAACTATAGAGTTTATTAGCTATAAGCAATGTCTCTTTTAATGAGAATATTCACTTAGATTTTTTAATAAAGTAAAATAAGTGGTTATAGTGAAATATAAACAATTGATGAGTTTTGGTTTCTCATAGCTCTCAGTGTCTACCTCTTAACTTGACAGTTCACACGTAGCAGTACCTCATACACCAGCACTGTTTCCCAGGCACAATCATAATAAAGACAAATACCCATAATTCCCCAAAAGGAGACTTTCTACTTTCAAATCTTTGTCTCCCTTTAATGGGCAATCATGTGTTGATATCTTATGGGATGCGTCCAGAGATCTTGAGGGTTGCAGCATGTGAGCCACTGCTGACTTAAGCTCCTGACTCCCAAGCTTAGATTCAACAGTGTCACATAAAATCTGTCTTCTGTCTTTTTGTGCAGATATACTCTCGCATGTATTTTCAGAGAGTTCCTCTGGTTGAAAAACAGTTAACAGCTGAAGTTAAGATCTGGAGATTACTGGTACATCAAAATGTTGCTAAATGAGATTTCTGCGTACTGCACTGAATGCCTATGAACAATTTGTTAAATCCAATAGGTCAAACATACAAAGCAAAGTAAGTTGTGTAAAATTTGCAATTTTGGATCTGCAGATTTATAAGCATCATAAAATGGTGTTAAAATACCCCTTTGAGTTACTGTAGCTCATAACACAAAGATTACAATAAAAAGCTATCATTAAATTGTCAGAACAATAACAGTGTTTGTGGCCTCATTACTAAAGAAAGTATCAAAAGTGTCAGGCTCCACATAGCAAAGACCTTTGTAAGCTAAATTAATTCATGCAGAGTTTGAAGTACATGTTTCAGCTACAGCTGACCACATCTGCTATGGAGAAACTTGTTATCCTTTCCAAATTACTGCCGGGTAATTTCAATATTATATAAGACAAGGAGAGTTTTTTGCAAATTGAGTGATAACCATAATATTTTCTTGCATTATGTTGCACACATCCCATAAATATGCACACAGTTATATATATATAGCCACAGATATATATATATATATATATATATACACATTCAGTGTATGTTCAGTGTGTATATGTGTGTATTAATAAACACAAGTTCATTTTGTATACCGCAGGTCTTGAAGATTCTCTGCAGAACAAAGATCTTAGTTTATTATTATTTCCCCTGACTGTTTGGCATGGTGGAATTTATTCTCATATTGTGCGTGTGTGACTAATGATGCAATTCACTTTCTTATTAGTCTTGTAGACAATAAGTATATATATTTTAATTTTGACTGTTATATTTTTTTCTCAAAGGTAAGACCTGCATTTTAACTTAGAAGTTCTAGTATAAGTCTTCTATTTTTGTTATGTGGGCAGACAGAATCTGAAGAGGATATTTATTCAGGTTTGGCTTAGCATGATAACATTCAAAACTTGTCAGTTGTAGTGAATCTGAAGAAAAAAAGATATACATTCGAATTAAACATATACCAGAACAATTCACATCGTCTGATTCAAGCACTCAGTATGATAACTAATGTTTGGAAGACCAGATCCTCAGCAGTGTAATTCACTTTGCAAAGAACCACAAACACCTGCCAGCTGCCAAACAGACATGGTCTTGATTGTCCCTTTCAGAGAACAGAGATTTTGGGGCATCTCTGAGGCCTGGATTCCCCACAAAATACTTGAAGAAGGCCCACAAAATACTTAAAGGATGTGTGGTCTACAGCATGTTTCTTGTTTTACATTCTTTTTATTGGAGAAAAACTAGTATAGGTGATAAAAAGCTGTTAGAAAAAAGAAACTGAGGAAGTTTTAATAATGTAAAACTGAAGATTCCCTTGACATATCTGAATGTACTGTATCATTAAAAAAATGTTTTTTTACTTTTAGGAGGGAAATTGGTAACTGCCCCAAATATGTCACTGAATCTCTATATTTTTATGTTCACACACCAGTGTAGAGTCACATCTTGCATTTAAACCACAATTTCTTACAGCACATGTGCAAAACAAAACAATTTTAAACATATTTAAGGGTGGGTGTAGGGGAGGGGGTATTACACAGGTATGAAAATAGGCCTACATGTTTTCCTTACTATACAACGATTTTTCTTGGGTAGAAAATAGAAATACAGTCTGTGGATAAATCATTTTGGAGACACATCATTTCTTTAGAAAAATTAATGAGGGCGTAATGACTAAGGTCTTTTTGGACATATGGTATTTGAGTAGTTGTTTGTGCATTTGCTACTGAGATATATGATTTAAAGGAAGAACATAAAACTGGGCCTATGTGATTGCCACTGTTTGTCACTTAGTTTCTCATCAGCTTCTATTTGTACACCTCCAGTACAATAATAGAATACTGCTGATCGTGGCAGCCAAGCTCTCAACCAGGCACCACTTCCACTGGAATCCAAGTGCAACAGTGTTTCTTGGCCCCCATGGGAGAAAAATATCCCAGAAACAGCTTCTATTTATGTATTGTAATCAATTTGTATTTAAGTATGGAAAGTTTCAGTGGCAATGTTTGCATGAATGTACAAATACAGTTTGGAAGAACGATCTGGAAAATGTATCATGTGGGGAAAGCAGGGCATTAAAAGGCTTGTTCCAACTAAACTGGCAGCTTGGCCTTGTGTGCCTCTCTGAAAACGATATGATAATCGATTCATTGTATACTCTCTCAGTGCAGCTGCTGTGAAGACTTGTGAAGGTGTGACAGACCTTGCTTGACTAAAGTGGATAGAAAAACCCATGAAAGCCACTCTGAACCGTTGCTACGTTCAGGAAGCTTCGTGAATAAAAAAGTTGTATTTTTACAGTTATATAAATTTATAATTTAGTATTCAATTTTTTAAAATCCCAACTGGCAGATTTATGCGGTTTTATTTAAAAAATTGTGTATAAATATGTATATGTGACTCTCTTTATGCATATGATGTAGATTCCAATTAAATTCGTCTGTTTTCTTTACATTCTGTATGGAAACTTTTGAACAGAACCTAAGTGAATCATCTTTAGGAAGTGCAAAATGATGTCTGACAGCTTTAAAAATTACTGTTACTGGCTAGTAGTCAAAACCTTAGTCTATTTAATCATAAGCTTCTGTTTTATGCAAAGCTTTTTATGAAATATTTACATGTACTACTGAAGCACACATATTCTTTCATGCCATCTAGTTTACATATTCTGTATATTTCCAAATTAAAAATATGAAAATTGACATGAGGTAGATCACAACCTGGCTTTCCTCTGCGGGAGGCCTGTTACTCTGCATCAGAGTAGCTACATTTCATGTGCACTTTTTCATCTGGCAGATGGACTCAAATCACTTCAATACCATTTGATAAGTGTGTCTTCTGCTTGGCTTGAACAGGTAGAACATTTAGGCTACATTCTGCATGGTAGACTCTCATCATCATTTTGAAGATCTTTGTAACTATACTTGTACAGTGCAAAGACTTCAAAACATAGTAATGATCATATGAGTATAAAAATGATTTATGTTTCAGTTCTTTCCACTTGTTGCAAATCTGTTTTAAAGTAGAGACGTGCAAGGACATCCAAAAGAAAGACAACTTTTACAATGTATAATGCAAAATGCAACTGAAAGCACTCAGCTTCTTCAGCAAGTGCCAAGGAAGGCTTGTTAGCAAATCAAGCAAACACCAGGCAGCTAAAAGAACTAGTTAAACTAAAGGGCAGTAGTAGCACAAACATAGGTGAAAAAAAAGTGTCAATGAATAAACAGAGACTGAAAGTCATAAGGAGAACAATGTAGAAGAATAAGATCATGAAACAGCTTTCTAAATAGGAACGAACACAGCATTATCTGCTTTGAAGGCAGCATTCATTTAGTGCTTGAAAATGTTACATAAGGTGAATATCAACATTAGACCTGAAGAGCGTGAAACTGGGTTGTTGTGGTGGTCCAGCCTGAAGAATTCAGGCTGAAGGTTTATGAGGGCATCCAGTGGGTGGAGTTCCCCGCCCTAGACAGTGGGTCTGGGGGCAGGTCGGAGGCACAGACAGGCGTGTAGGCCATGCCCCCACTGGGGTGCCACTCCAGGCTGAGCCACCGCCCCCTGTTCTGGAGACTTCTGTGTCTGTTAAAGGTTTCTCAGTTTGTTATTGGTTCCTCCCTGTTGCTCCCGCCTCCCAGTTCTCCCCATTGGTCATGGTTAAATCACCCCATGTGATGTCACCCTTATGTTTATTCATATCCCCTTAATGCATATTCAATAAGTTGCTGGAAAGTTCTGTGCAGTTTGTGCCCCCATTGGTTGTTTTAAAATGGACCCTCCCCTGAGACCCTTCCATTGGCCACCTGTCACCCCATGTCATTTCCTCACTGGCTTGTGTCCTTTGTACCGCCCTGCTCCGCCCCCCCTTCTTAAGTTGCTGTAACCCCTGTTCTGCGCTCTTAGTAGCACAGACTTCTTGGTGCAACCTTTTTATTTGTCTTGTTTATAAACAGAAGGTCTTAAAAGCTTCCATTAAATAAGACAGTGATCAGTTTTCACTGTTTCAGCCACAAGACAACTGTATGTTTGTGATGCTTCATAGTTTTCTAGTAATTTTTCTTCCATAGTATTTTTTTCAGCATAGGTAATATGTAACCAACCAAAAAATAAAATGTATCTCACTTCATTCTGAAAGAAGTCCACAGACAATTTTCTATATAATATTATTGAACTCATTGCAAGAATTTCCATTGAAAAGTATACCTTTTCAAAGCTATATAAGTTTGTAGAAATATTCTTCAAATGAGTAGTTGTTATAGAAGCAGGTTAGACTGTATTTAGGATGTTGAAAATGTGCAAAACTTTTGTAAAAAATAGTCCTTCAACCTTCATGACAATTATTGAAATTCATTTCACCACATTTACAAGATCAGATGGAGTAATTTCGGTCACTGTCTTTAGGAGAAAAAGCACTTCCTCTTAATGTTTTTATGTTTCAACACAACATAAATAGTTACTACTTCTTTAAAAATATAACATAAGGTTAGCAGTAAAACAAAAATGCAAATGCTTATTTGAAAAATGCTATTTATAGGGTTCATTTTTTTACATGTGGGAATGTAGAACTCACTTCAAATGTGACTCTAAACCTGAACTGCACCAAATGATGACCTATTTTTCTCTACTGAGAATATGATTACATTTAATGATTTAAATATCAATTTGAAAAAGTCCGATTTCAAGAATTGTTTCCTGAACAGCATCCAATTAATGATCAGACAAATAGTGTAAGGAAATAGCATCTAATCAATACAAATCAAGTATATATAAATATACATATTACCAGAAAATATGACAGAAAAGTTGTTCAAAAAGCACCTTAATTTGAAGGAAAGGCTCTATTGGCTTCCACATAAATATAAAACAAGGCCATTAGGCCATCTTATTAGAGATATAAAAGCAGTTCATCTAAAGTATATGGACTGATGTAGTTTGGTTTTCAACTTCATGGGTTTTCTTTACAGCTACAGTCAAATCTGATTAAAAAAATATTTCTGTACTGAAGTTAACCAGAAAATCTAAACCTCATTTTCAGTTCAGTCAAAAAACTGCCAAGCGTGATGTGTCTAATATTGTTAGCTCTACTATATATTGAAATACATAAATGCAAATGAACTGACTAGTCATGAATTGCAAAACATGTAGAAATATATTGCTAGGGGGATGTGTTCCTTGTTATGCTTCCTATGAGAATCTCATTCCTTGGAATACCATACAGAGTATACGGTATTTATCTATCAATCTTACCTTGAAAAGGAGGTTTTAAAATCCTTGATCCTGGAGATACTTATATACATAGTATTGGTACAGTTTTTCCTAAAGTTTTTTTATGCTTCTAACCACCAGAGCATCAAAGTAACTGACTGTGCAATAAGAGAAAAAAACCTGAAGGTAGCATATTTGATTGGAATATCAAGGCACTAAGAGATTAAATGGACTTTCAAAGATATGCAGCAAGTATTTTATTCTTTAGAGAATTTGAGCAGGATTTTGCTTGCCTGAAAACCATTGTGTCATCCTTCCTCTTGATTTAGTAGCTGATTCTAAAGTTAAATATTAGACACAGCTACAGAGCCTTTGGGGAAAAAATGTGGAAGCAGGTTTGGAACACGGCTGAAGGCATTTGTCTGGAATTTACAGTAGCCGAATACAATCAAGACCACACAGACTTCGACTTCTAGAAATTCTGAAAATTTCATTGTGACAACCATGTGCTATTTTGAAAGGATTCCGCAGATCAAGTGTTCATTGGTGACAGTTTCTCAGATATGAACCTGGCCCTGACCCTTGTGGTGTGGTAGCATCCAGCAAGTCCTGCGCCCTGCACACATGCCCCACGCTCTGCCCAGCACCCCTATTCCATTTTGATACTTCAGTTTGATTTTCTCTTCACTCCTGCTTCCATCATCTCAGTGCACACAGGACAGAACATCCCAGAACTGGATGCACAGCGGTCTGACATCATTCGTGGTCCCAAAAGGCCCTGGTCTCAGGATAAGGGAACAAGAAAATGGAAATATTTTTCAAATTTATAAATGGAAAATCAAGACTCAAAAAATTTAGCAAACATAATAAGTAACTGTGGAAGTTAGTCAAAATTAGAAGAAATAAAGGAACTTACAGGATTCAGTTTAATATTCTGGGTTACACAGGTGCTCACACACCCTGTTTACAGTGCCTTTAAGGACAGAAGAGCTTTAGATATCTACACATATTTTCTGCATCAAAGCACTTCCCTTGGGCAGTGCTCAAAAGGAAATAAAAGGAAAATTTCTTGCTTATTCTCACTCTGTGAGTCTCGGGAGCTTTTTTACTTGTCAAAAGGTTTCATTTTTCCTTTTATATCTTCTGCTGACTAGTGCTCTGCACTCTTCTACTTTACTTTTGTCTTCTCCCCTCTTCTAACACCCCATAACCTGCAATTTGCCACTGTCAGAATTTCAACGCCCTTCTGCAGCTTAAAATAATTGTGAGAGGTTTGACTTTGGCACTGATGTAATACCGCTGCGGAACCCTGCCAGATGTTAAAAGGAAATAAATAGTTAGAGCTTGGAAAAAAAAACAACAAGTTTTCAAAGGTGCCCCACTAAGAATGATACAGATGTCTCTGAGTAACAAAGAAAAAATTTCAAATAAGCAGCTAAGAAAGAAAGAAAGAAAGAACAAATTGGAACATCAACACTTTTAAGCTGTTTCCAGAAATGAAAGCATCATATGTGAAAAATCTCTTTGAGGTCTGATTTCAACCAAGTATGCCCGAACTTACATAGTTGTTGCTCCATTACAGCAACTTTCTATTCTCCTGTTGAACCAGAAATGCATGAGTGACCTTAAAAAACCTCCATGTTCTTCTACACTTCCGGGCCTGATACAATTTTGACATAGAAAGACAGAGATTCTTTTTAAGTTTCATATTTGGACCCCAGCTTCTTGAAGACAGATAGAAATAAACATCAGAGATCCTGATATTCTAAATTCAATTAACTTCAGGGAAAAGTTTGTCTGTTCACATCAACCTTGAAGTCGCTGTGAGTTTATTTACATGCTCAAACTGGTGTGCTCTAACAAGTTACCGTTCAACAGCTAAGGTGGATTAATTACAGTGATACACATTCTTACCCAGTTTCAAATAAAAACTTATTTTAGCTGAAGAGAAAGGTATTTTATAATAGATATTCTTTTTTCCCCTATCAGTTATATCCTTGGATTTTAATTTGAAATTCCTAATTTTTCAAGTTGTATAAGTATATTCTTTTACCATATCTCCTCCTTTATGTGTCTTACAGTAAATTTTGATTTATCATAACAATTAAAAACAGACAAGAAATACTCAATTCTAGTTATTTCTTCTGTATTATTCCCTTCATCGTTCTTACATCCATTCCTCTTCCTCACTGCTAACATGAGGGAGGTCTACTGCTGCTGTGCAGACCTGTACAATGTCAATTAGAACCTCCCATTCTTAATAATATTGCCTTCTTTGAAGGCACATTTGTAAGAATAGATGTAGATTCTTGCTGCTTTTTGAGGGAAATGCCAATTTTTATTCCTGAGTTTAAAAAAGCTGATTTTGCTGGGAGGAAAAAAAAAAAAGGGAGCAGAAAGAAGATCAGGAAATTTTGGATAGAATCTTCCAAAATGGCATATAGAAATCCGTTTCCTAGAGTCAGGGGCCAGCACTCATAATTACATTGATGTTGGTCTAATCGAAGTAAGTGTTGTTCTCATCGCTGAGTACTCTGACAGAGCATAGCTGACCCCTAAATTAATAACAGATTCTCATCACCTTGATGAATGCATAATATGTGAACTGACAGTGTGTCACATTTTCACAATTCTCAGGTTCTGCAGTAATCGCTCCGGAAATGCTCTTTATTCTAAAGTAAGAAAACTGAATGTCAAAATGTGTATTTTACTGTGAACCTTCTGGTTTAAGGGGGTATTTTTTGCTTATTGTTATAGTATTTTTTTGCATATTTTTGAAGGCTGCTTGCCTGTGAAAAATATAAATCCAGAACAAAAAAAAAGTGTTTATTCATAATAACTATTTTGTGTATTTTGCACATAGCATAAAAAAGTAGGAGGAGAGATCTGTATTAAAGAGTCTTGGATCTTTTCCCAGCAACGCTTCATGCTGAAGCCCAAAACACACGCATTAGACCATTATATCATGGGTAAGGAATTAGAATATTTCAGGTCTGTTGAACACTGTTTATGTTTTACAGTTGATTAGATTAAACTGTTAAAATGCAGGTGGTTTTGTATGCTGAAAAAAATCCAGTGTTGAGTAGTCCTAAAATTCTGTCACCTGTGCAGATTGCTCATCTGGTGAATAAAATAACCCATATCACTTAGCACATGGCCTGTTAATATGCAGTGCCATCATGATTATGCTGTTTTGTTTACAAGAGAATGCTGCCTTTTTTTTTTCTTTTTTCTTTTCTTTTTTTTTTTTTTAAGAAAACCATGTTTTAAATAGCCTGGGTAGGCAGCTTTTTAATTAGAAAATGCTCATACTACACAAAGAAAGAGAATGTGTTTCTAGTAGCAACAGTGATTGTGTGGAATATATTAAAGGAATAAGCTGAGTAAACCAGCATAAATTTTTCACAGTCAATTCACAAAACTATCAGTAAAGAAGTAACCTCTCCAAATATCTTTGAAGAAAACATAAATCTCTAAGAAAATAATCCACAGATAAACTTGCTCTTTTAGGTTTCAGTTTTTACACAGAGTCCTAAAATACTGACCTAATGGTCACCAATATGACAAAAGAAAACTTTCTTCTTTTCTGGTACTTTGAGATGTTAGGATAACTATTCACATTCTGATGCACAGAAATAATTCTAAATGTAGTAATAATTGTTCTGAATTAAAAAATTTGGACTTAAAAATATTTGGATTCTTCCCATTGTGTATTTACTCCTCTACACATATACGAAGAATGCTATAGAAATATAGAATGGTTTGCACTGGTAGGGATCTAAAAGATTATGGCATTCCAACCTCCCTGCCATGCTCAGGGACACTTTCCACTGGATAAAACTGCTCAAAGCCCCATCCAACATGATCTTGAACACTCCAGGGATGGAACATCCACAGTTTCTCTGGACACCACCATCACAGTCAAGAATTTCTTCTTAATATCTAATGTGAAAGTACCCTCTTTCAGGTTAAAACATCCTCCCTCGTCCTATCTCTACATGCCTTTGTAAAAAGTCCCTCTCCAGCTTTCTTAGGCCCCCTTTACGTACTGGAAGTTGTTAAA
Source organism: Platysteira castanea (assembly GCA_013397175.1). Lineage (NCBI taxonomy): Eukaryota > Metazoa > Chordata > Aves > Passeriformes > Platysteira > Platysteira castanea. The sequence goes on from VYXC01009544.1 coordinate 45,821, forward strand.
AGGTCTTCCCAGGGCCTTCTCTTCTCCAAGCTGAACAACTCCACCTCTCTCAACCTGTCCTCATGGGAGAGGTGCTCCAGACCTCTGATCCACTTAGAGGCCCTTTTCTTGACCCACTCGAACAAATCTGCATACTTCTTGTCTTGGAGGCCCCAGAACTGAACTCAGTACTCCAGGTGGGAGGTCACAAGACCAAAGAAGAGGACAATCACCTTCCCCAACCTTCTGGTCACATTTCTTTTAAGGTAGCCAATGACGCAGTTGACTTTGTAGGCTGCAAGCACACATTGTTGGGTCATGTCAAGGTCCTCATCCACCAACACGCCCAAGTCACTATCCTCAGGGCTACTTTCCATAAATTACACACATCTAGGCATATTAACTACTGTTTTCGTAAAATGTAGTTATTTTTTAGTAGAAAGAGAACAGGACAAAAATGTATGGTGTATAAGTAATACCGTAAGCAAAAGAAACAAAGACTTCCTCAACCATTTTCCAGTCAGGGAGAGTGAAGACAGCAGAATGAAAATGTTTTGATTCTGTGAGTTTGTTTATTTCTATTTAGACTTAGATGCTTTTAATTATTAAAATAAATTACCTTAGTGTTTGGCTAAAAAAGGAAGTGAACACTATCTGAAAGAAAAGTAACAAGAGATATATATAGGTATATAGATATATCTAGAGAGAGATATATAGGCAAGAAAATGTTTATAAGGCCATAAATTAAAAAACTTATTAAATATTCTGTAAGGATAAAAGCACTGTGAATAGGCTTGGATACACTTTTCAGTTGTATTACTTGAGGTGTTATAAAAGCTCATAAATGGATCAGTATCTTTATTCTAATTTATTCAAGGTGTGTAACAATAATTTTTTATAGATATGAAAACTGACCTATTTATACATCTGTAAAATGTTGCTGCACATAATTGGGGTTAAATATTTCAAAAGGAAAATGCTATTATTAATTATTTCACCCAAAACCTAAAAAAAATACATTAATTACAGTGCAGAGTTTTTCTATCCAGTAATACTCCCAAAAATTATTTTGCGGTGAAAGAAGTTAATACACTGTGTAAAGAATACTTTTAGATAGCTTTAGACATTCTTACCAAATGCCACAGAAACCCAAATCACTTTTCTATAATGAATGTCAGTGCCCAAAAAGTACGACTGCAAATAAAGTTCATGCTTCATTTCTGATAACATTCAGAGACACTTGCTATAGATTGACTACTCTTACATCAGGTTGGTCACTAGTGTTCAACTATAGGTCACAGTTCAAATTGTTTTCACTTTTATTGAGTCAATGGAGAAGATATTAAATCATGTACTTTAATTATTCTCGCAGTACTTGGACCCCATAGGATTTAGAAATTGCTTTCAAATTTTGTACTGACTCCAAACAGTACATTCAACATTCCTTATTTTAGTGACTTTATTTTGTATGTGATCTGTATCACCATGCTCCTGCAAGTAAGAGATTTATCTTTTCCATTTTTAAGAAAAACTTGAAGTAGCTGTTAATATTCCAAGAGAACTGAGATTTAAACCCAGGAGCCTGCTGTTAGCAAGTTGTGCCTTGAGGAAAAAATGAATACACAAGTTGGGCTGTTCAATTATTTCACTCTTGAAAGAACAGTGATTCACTTGAGCTTTTGGGAGCAGATTTTATGGGAGGGGATGCTAGCTCCATGTCTAAATATGTATTTTACTTTTCTCCTAGGAAAAAGAACACAATGTGTGATGAACAAGTTAGAGTAATTGATCTCATGGAGATCTTTACAAATAAAGTATCATTAAAATAATATTTATTTGCATAATTATACCAACCAAATGAATACCTAACCCAGGGTTTCTGCCACTGTATGAGACAGACTATGATCTTCATTGAGGTAATTAATTTCCATTATTCACCAAAATCTATTGTTCAGAAAAAAATTCCATTTGCTGCAAAGCACAAGGTTTCATTGGAACCTATGCATTGGACAAGGAAAGATTAAAAACATTAGAAGCAGACAAAGGTTTGAAAACCTTTGTCAGATGCAGTTGCAGTCAGGGAGGAACGTGAATATACTGAGTGCCAAGGAGCAGGATGGACATGAATTTGGCCTACCTGGGAAAGGTTCCCATGGTATAAGACACGTAGTCTGGAGTCTCTGCTGGTGCACCTTGGCATTGCTTATGGTATTGACTTAAAACTTTTCAAACATCTCGTCTTTTTATGCAGTGCAATTCAATCTACTTCATTACTGTCACGTGGTTGGAATTTTGTGTGAGATTTCACACATGTAATATGTGCCATCTAGCTTATGAATTACGGAATTTACTTGCTACATGCACAGGCCTATCAAGTAAAATAATTTATACAAAATAATTTATGTTCCATTTTGCCTAAGTCTTTCTGTCTTTAAGCTATGGCAGGTTTAAATTGTGCTTCAGAGATGTGTAGTATGGAATTTTCTCCTTCTAATGTAAGAAATACCATTGACATTGTATGATTCAGGATATTCTACAGCACTCTGGAAAAAATATCTGTTCTTGGCTTAGCATTGTGTCAGAGACTGAAAGTAGTTTATGCCTCAAACATTGATATAAAGTTTTAAAGAAGCCAAAGCCACAGAAACCTCCTTGAAGAACTTTGGACTGTAAGTTGAACTGCTGATTAGATTAAAGGGAATCCATTGTTCAATCACCTCAGGCTGAGGGAAAGGCATGCAACCACAATAGGCCAAAGCCTCCACCATCCCAGCTGAGTTTGGGGTGGGGCGGGACAGCACAGCCCACAGAATCCAGGTTTACACAGCCTCCCCTCCCCAAACGAGGGGGAAGGAGCTCTCGGGTGCATGGCGTAACCTCTGGTAAGAGGCAATAAACACCCATCCTCTGATTACACAAACTGGCCCGGCTGTGGAACCCCCGATCCCACAGGGCACATCCACGGGACATTCACGTGAGAGGCTTTGCCCCACAGGACTGCACGAGATGCAACAGACCCAGAGTGTGCTGTAAGAGACTTCCCCTCTCCCCCAGGGGGGACATGCCCGGAGACGCCTGCCTAGCCTGAGCATATAAACCCATCGGATTCTACGCTTTCTGGAGGGACCTTCACCACCAAGAAGAGCAGCTGGAGAGGAGCAATGGAACGTGGTTGGGATCCACGGAGTGGTGATATTTTCCTTATTCTGTCCCTGTCACTCTCTTCCTGTCCACCCCACCTATTTTCTACTTCTTTCTTTCTCTCTCTGTCTCTCTCTCTCATATCTACCATCAAATAAAACCCATCTTATTGTCACTGGCATATGGTCTTCTTTGCACCTTAATTCGGGCAGAGGAATTTCCAAAGAACCTTAATAATAATAATAATAATTGGATCATAACACGTTGTTAATCTGATTCAGTTAACCAAGTATCAAATAAGTCATGTTGAAAGAATTGATTGGATTTCATGTCCAATTAAAAGTTCACATTCAATTTGTAATTGCCCTGAAATTTTAATTCATGTTAAAATTGTATTCGCTTATTTTAGTAATGGTTTGATTTAATTGGATTAACCAAATTGAAAGGTTTTGTGTAACAAATATAACTTTAGTAAAAACCTTGTCCATAAGTAGGAACAGGGAATGTGGTATGGATAAAATAAAAACAAATTTGAAAAAATTCTGCTTCGTTTGAATGAATCCAGAGCAAAATGTTCCTTGAGATACTTAAGTGTACATTAACCACTAGTGGAGATGGTGGAGGGCAAACATGTCTAAAAACAAAATCTTTGTGTAAAATTCTGTTTCAAATGAAATACAAGTATTAATTGGTATAGTTGTAATGAAACAATAAGTATAAAGAAAAATGAGGGTAGGGATTTGCAACTTTGTGCCTGAGATATTAGATATTATACCGTACTAGGAATTGATAGGCTTGATAGCATAAACTGGGCCCCTTGTTTCATAACCTCTGAATAAAATTTTACCAAAAACATAATGTTGACATGAGTAATGTATTTGCTTTGTGAATTTTGTTTGAAAATTTTCCAAATAAAGATGTGAAAGTACTAAAACTCAGAAAAAAGAAAGAGTTATTAGGAATGGAATGGAATGGAATGGAATGGAATGGAATGGAATGGAATGGAATGAATAGAATTATTATCAAAAAGATCAACATTTTAAGGATATTCTGATATTGAAAGGAAGAAAAAGTGTTTAAAAATGTAACCAGACCAAAAGAAATATTTTTTGTTACATGAAAACCAGTTTTCTAAACAGGTTTTCTCACAGCACATGGAGGTAATCTTGGATATATGTGGACATGTGTGAATTTCATAAACTTTCATTTGCTCCCATAACCTTTGTTCTGTAGTGTTCAGAATCCCTGGCTGAAATTAAATGTGTGAGGTATGGCAAACCAACAGGGAGAACATGGTGTTAAAAATTTTTTGAGTTGTTGTTATGCATGATATGGCTGTTTGTGGCAGATATTTTCTAGTCTGTTTAAGATAAGAATCTCCTTCCAGCTGGCACTTGTCAGAGGATCACAGAACAAACTTGTGAATTTGCTGCTTACAAATGACAATTGTGAAGATGTGCATATAATTTTAGTCTTTCTTGGACATGTAGATCATGATAACTTTCTAAGGATGATAAAAGAGCAGGTTAAATTTAACCATGACAGTTCAAATCAATCTAATTCAGTTCTTCTGAGACTCTGTCATGTATGCAGTCCTCAGAGAGTCATCATCAGTTCTGCTCCCTCAACAGTTTCATGGCAAAGCTGGATGAACATCAAGATGATTGTTGCAAGTGCCATCCTAAGTGAGGAATGGGATAGCCCAGCTGAAGGACAAGTGAAAGCAGCAATGACAGAATGGAGAAGTTTTTTAGACTTTGCTCATGGGAAATTTAGAATCATATAATAAGTTTGGTTGGAAGGGATCTTTAAGGGTGTTCTAAGCTAACTCCCTTGCAATAAGCAGGGACATCTTCAACTAGATAAAGTTGCTTTGAGCCCTGTCTAACCTGACCTAAATTTTCTCTAGGGATGAGGCATTTGTCACCTCTCTGGGAAATGTGTTCCAGTATTCTAGTGTTTATTTTAAATGATCGTGTTAAGGATGCTCATAAGATCTAATTTTTAAAAAAAAAATCAAAGAACTGTGTTTTGAATTTAATCTTTCTGGAGGAAAAGAATTAAAATTATTCATTCAGTTTGAAAAAGTATGTCAAGCTAAAGCATCTGAATACTTCCATAAGGGGGAGGCCAGGGAAATTGAAACCTGGCGATTTGCTTAAGGTCGCAATCAGAATATAACAGAACAATGAAGAAGAGAGCCATTTTCCCCAGCTCTTCAGTATGAAATCAGTTCCCTGTCCACTTCAAGTGGTACCTCCTTACAGTATTAACTTCAACAAGTCCAACTTTTGATATTTTTAAGCTTCAGTTATAGCCTATTTATGCATTAGGAGATTTTTAAAAGCCCAGTTTCTGACAGAAAGATTTTGATGACTGATATATATGATTTTTAGCTGGATTCATTCCTCATAGCAAAGATGAATCCTAAAACTGTGCTTCCATCACCCTTCCAAATGACAATTCCCTGTAATCAGGTTTCCCTCACAAGATTTGCTCCTTTTCTTCAACCTTATGTGTGAGACTTCCACTGAAGCCTCAGGAAAAATACTTAGTATAATTGCTGATTACTTTTGAAAATACAGATAAATTATCTGAGTAGTTATTTTAATAGATTTTATTATTCATATATCTTTTCACTTTTTCAACACAAACAGCTATAACACAACACAAAATAAAACTGATATCTTATATTTTTAAAATGGAAAACAATCACATTTATTATATAAGTGAATTTGAAAATGTTTGACCAAATAGTTGTTAATATCTACTCTTTTCCTAATGAGAAGAAATATTTTGGCCCTTTCATTGAAAGACTAAATGAGCATGAATTGACTAGAGATATAGTTTCTATGCCTGAGGCAGTTATTGGTCTTCTTGACAGAGTCTAATGCATATATCAGTTTTAGAATTCAATCCTCTTTTTGTCATCACATAAACACCCCCACACACACACATATATATGTGTATATATATACACAGAGAGAGAGAGGAATTGTAAAGAACAATAGTAATTCATTTTGAAAACCAGTGTTACATTTACAACATGAGGTTTTTTGACACTGGCATAGATTTTATGAAAAATCTAACTATAACCAAATTGAAATTTAATATATAAAAGTGATCAACAATACATGCTCAGAGTAATATTAAAAAAAAAAAATAGTCCTTGCCACTGTCCCTTGCAATCATTATCTTTTTATCACATTAGGGCACATTGGCTGTATATCTATTGTTGCTCAAAGTCCTCCTTAAATCTAAACTGCCAACTTGTGTATTAGTTTAAATTACAGGCAGATGCTAGTGGTTTTTTTCAATTCTCCTGAATTATTTGTAAATAAATTCAGTTATGAAATAGAAAATGGCTTGAGCTCAATTTTTTTCTTGTCTCTGTCCTGATGAACTTTTGTCTATCATTGAGGGGACCAAAGGTCAAAAGGCCTGTGCTGTCCATAACTAGCCCAGCTAACATGCAAATTGTTTCACTAGACTTCTGATCAAATGAAATTTCAGAGTATAGAAGCTATATCTAGTCTGTTGTTATTAAATCTGAGGAAAACCAGCTTTGGCAGAATATTGCATATGGGTTTTATAGACGTATGAGATGGGACCATACTGTGAAAGTAAGTGATGTTTGAACGGCTTTGACTAATACCTAGTGATTTGCAATATTGATAACATCTTGCTTTTGTGTTGTCAGTTTGTATAGACTTCATGCTGTCCTCCTGTTTTGATACAGCAGTGAGGAGGAGAGTGGGGAGATCTAGACATAAAAACATTTTGATCACAGATATATCCAGTTTTATTAATTGCAAAATATCCCTGTCCTGTGCAAGAGATGGTGCAGTGAGAGAGAGATGCCAAGTGTCAGCATGATAGCTTTTTATATGAGCACCCTGTCACTGTCCCTTCACAGAGATGGTGCAGTCCCAGACAGAGATTGGACAGGTCATTGTGGTTGCTCCTGCTAAGCTGCGCCTTACGAAAATGCTGGATCATTAAGTTTCTCTGGGCTTCTTTCCACACCTTGACCTTCCTGGAAATTGGAGAGCCTCAGGTCATGGGTCTAGCCTCCTGAGAGTCTTTCCAGAAACTCTTTGACCTCAGTAGGCTTAATTTTCCTTAATTATAAAAAGTAGGTAGATATACTTTGCTAGTGGCTAGTCATTTCAAACCACAGAGCTGCTTTCTGATTTTCTATTATCCTTGTTGGTTCTTACAATCTTTTCTTTCTGGGTACTTCCGGACACTCATATTTTTTGATGATCAAACAGGTTTGCTTGCAGAGTGTGGCTCCCTGCCTGCTTGAGCACACCAAAACTATTCTGTTTGGGAGAGATGATTCATCATGTTTCATCCGCTTATCTACAGAAAAAGCTGGTAAAGTTCACAGGTTTATGCTAACAACTATGCTAATTAGGCCTCGCAGCAGCCTTCTGATTGAGAATCAGGATCACTGATTGCAGTGGCATAAGCTGGAAAGGGGAGCCTTGTATGTCCAGTCACACTCAGCACAATTATTACAGAATGATTTTCCCCTGTTTCTCACAAAGATGTGAAATGTGTGGGAAATCAGGGCAATGTACAATGTCATCCAGACAAAGAGAAAAGAGGGTAATTTTTGAAGGCACGAACATCAAACCCACGACCTAAAAAGATGTTCATAAAGCAGTTCTGATCCTTAGTTACTATTCCATCTTGGTTTCACCATATTGCAGGACATAGTCTGACTCTACTTCAGCCTTGCAGGTGAAATGGCAGTAATTTCATTTGTCTAGTTGTCTGAATGACTTCTTAAATTCCACTGACCAGATCCTCACTGATTATAAATGGACCTTAAGTTCATTAATTAATAGGCACCTCAAGCTAAACATCTTAATCGTGATTTGGTTCCCACCCTGGGGACTTGGTTCATTTACCTACACAAGGGCATCTCTGTATGTAAGAGATCTAAGAGATGGGACTCATCTTAAAGATGATAAAGGATGCATGGAAGACCTGTGCTCTTCTAGATAGGCATCTGGAAGCATTAATGGTAACCAGGACATCTCAAGAGACATTGCACTTGTGATTAGGCACCAAAATGCCTGAAAAAAAACACCAAAAAGCCCTGGTTTTCATGAGCTGAACACTATAAAGAAGCAAGGGATATCTAACAGACCTACATTCAACACACAAGTTGCTGAAAGTAAAAATCAAAACCAAAGAAAAAAAAATTCCAGTAATGGACCACAATAAAAAATTAATATCTGACTAAAGCATTTCTTCTGCCAGACCATTCATTGGGCATGCCCTCTCATGCTTGGGGTGTAATTTCCAGTTAGAAGTGAGTTCCTTACAAAGAGTAGCCACATCCAAAAAGAACATTAGCTGGTAACAGTGGTTCAAATGCTGATCTGTTCAAACTCAGAGCAGACACCTGAATGTCACCATCCAAGTGACTCAGCTAAACTGCTGCCTATTCACCATTCTCTCCTGTACTACCTGTAACCAAATCTGTAGTTGTAATAAATTTTAAATGAAAGGAAAATCTCTCCCCCCGCAACCAGCATACTGATCCACTTCTTAAATGAATTATCCTTTAACCACTGAAAGAGAAAAGAAACATAACATTTCCCCAAAAGAGATTTTAGAGTTCAGCAAAGCCAGATTCTGTGAAAAAAGCTGTCTGTATGCTGGGAACAGCCTAAAGATAGTCAGCTGTGCTGTTCAGAAGCTGTGTATCTTCAAAACTTTACCTTCAAATAGATGTGGATAAAAACATTTATTCTGAAGATCGGGTTATCACGTAAGGGATATTCGTAGCTAACCTGGATATTAGGAAAAGAGACGGTCCTGTATTTTTCTAGTGCTTGTACTGCTAAATTGATATCCAACTTTTCTGTAAGTAGCCCACGATGAATAGACATTGAACATTTATTTTGGATTTTATTAATGTTTACTTACCTAATGGAAGAACTTTAAATGTAATTAACTTGAACAACAATAAAGAAGAAAGTTAATGTGGCCACCTTGAAGGCAGAGTATTCAATATTGAAAAAGAAATTGAAACTACCAATAGCCTTGAGATCTGTGAAACATTTTTTCCCATTAAATAGTACACTTGTGAACACTTACATTATTTTACACTTCAGTGAAGAAATGTTGTGCCAAACTACTCTGTGGAGAGTGTTTAGGATTTGTTGCATTAATTTCTTGTCTTGCTGCAGCAACATTTCCATGTAGCATGTATTATAATAACAGACAAAAAAGAAAAATAATCTTTCTACCACTTAATGCATTTTAACTCCATCGCAAGCCAATTTAATATATTTCTGAAACTTTAATTGTGATCTTGAAGATTTATATTAAAATCTTTATATTAAATCTTTATATTAAAATCTGGTCTATATTAAAATATTTAACATAAATTTTTGTGTTATCTGGTTACCTGATTTTTTAAATAGTTACTAACTACTCAATTTGATTGGGCATATATTTTCCTAAATTCAACACTTACCCAAATGTACAGTAAAGAAGTTAATGTCTTGACAAATGCAGGTAGTATTGTCCTGTTAAAATTAAAGGTATTATAAGCATTTATTTTAGCCACTACTGATGGGCTACGTCTAAATATAAAGCCGCAACTGCATTAACAATCAGAAGTTGTTTTTATTTTTTGCTACAACTTGGCTGAGAGTCTCATTATTCTTTTGTGTATAACAAGATGCTGCTTATCAGATACACACAGAATATTCTCTTTTCGGTATTTTCCACAAAAGATTCCTTTGTTACAATCTATATAAACATTTTTCCCAGTTCTATTTTACAGCACATGCTTTTGTTATAGAACACTATTTTAATATTTGGTTTAAAGAATGATTCAGCAGTTGTCTTCTTGACAGCATTTTAAAACCTTGCTAGTGCAGAGAGTCTCCAGACGCTCTAGAGATAAAAGATGTTAGAAAGGGAGCTCAACATTTGTTGTGCAGGAATTGTATGATAACAAGCCCTTGGACTGTTAAACTGAATCTTTTTATATAAAATTTATGTAGTTAATTTTACAATGTAAACCATACTCTCTAAAATAGATTTGATAGGGATTTGCTAGTTATTCTATGGTTGTAACTATAAAAGCAATTTACCAAATTTAACCTCTCCAGTTATTCTCACTGTCTGTATAAGAACCACAATTCTTTTGAAGAGTTGGCAGCGAATGAGTCTTGAAAAGTAAGACTATTGTTGTAACAGCTGTGATACAAAGAAGCATTCAGTCTTGAGGATTCAGAGTCAAGTGGAGCATTAGCCCTCCAAAGTCTTCCTAGCTTGATGATCAAAGAACATCTAACTGCAAATTTCTGGTTGATCTCAAGTACCCAACGAATTTCTGTCACATAATAACTGATATATTGAAATAAGATATATAAAAAGGATGTAATATTATGAGGATGCAGGAGTCATAATAAATCATTGATATAACACAGAGCATAGCATGTACAACTGCCAATCTTCCATGCCTGCACAAAGTCAGATGTAAAGACAAATCTGTGAGAGCAGGTGATGAAAAATTAAAGTCCTGAGGATGTCTGTGTAAATTCAAAAAGATGGAGGGGTGAGGGAATGGTATGATATGAGCAATGCATAACAACTTACTGGGATTTAAATTCTTAAGAGAGAATGCAATGTATTAAAAATGCCAAATGTAAATCCAATATTATGCAACTAAAACATTTTATTAAGTCCTTATGAGCTCTGTAAGTCTGGAAAAGCTTTTGAGCAATTGTTTGGGAAATTAAAATAAGTAAGCCCAAGGTATTAATATGACATTATATCTTGAATGAAACTGTATAGAATTTAAGCTAAGAGTAATAGAGAGTAAATGTACATCCCCATGTGTAACGAGAACATCCTTTTTCATTAGAAAGAGGTCTGTTTTCTTGTCTGTTGTTAAGAGAGCCTGGAATCTGGAAAGCTTCATGCTATATAATAGGCATTCTTTTATCTTTTTTTTTCCCTTAAAAGTAGTATAATAGTTTATTTTTTAATTATTCATAGTAATATTTCTTGAACATTGCTTTACAATGACTTTAGGATACCAAAATGAGTATGAGTGACTATCTTTTACAAATGCCTCTATGTTAAATAAAACGTATTATAACATGTATTTGAGACACTTCATAATCTCTAAGAGTTTAGCACGTACATTTAGAAGGTCAGGTTTTGTGTCTGTGTCTGTATGTACACAAGTGGGCATTTTACACATGTGTTTGGCTGGTTTGAAGTGAAAGAGACAGTATTAGACCCACCTCACAGCAAGCTATATAGACACTATAAATTGACTGTTACACTGCACCACACATTTCTTATATTATGATAACTCTGATGGCTGTCAGAAGGCCATGATTTATCTGTTCTAAAACCTGTTTTTTCTATTAATATTAAACGTCATAATTTAAAATTATATTAAATTCAAATTTAAACTTCTCAAGTTAACTCTTTAGGTGTAAAAACAGGAAAAAAATTGTCTCACCTTTCTAGGTCATGTTTTTTAGGAAAATAAGAACCATCTTATCTACACAGTATTATTGAAGGCAAGTGATAGCTGGATTTGTTCAATCCCATGGCTGAAACTGAGTTTGAATAACATAAACTGTATTATTTCACCTGTAGGCAACTCTGCTGGAATCTAAGTTTCATGAACTCATATCCAGATTCACCACTCAACTGCTCTCCTTTATTGTGATACCTAGGTTTGGTTGTTTATTTTTGTTTGTGTGTATGCATAAATTTTAAATGTACTTTCATATTTTCCAGCTCTTGCAAATATATCCGATTTGAAACCAGAATTGAAATCACAAAATTAATAGCCCAGAATAAGAGAATATTCAAGGAAAGCAGTGAAGTAAATTCAAACATAAGATCTACCTACCATAGATTCTGATTTTCTGCCTATCTACAAGAAAACAAGTTTTTGTTCTCAAGCATGTCTTAAAAATAAGGATTTAGTCAGGGAAGTGGTTCAGTTTAATTTGCTGTTTGGTCTCACTCAGTTACTGATTTCCTCTTTTTTTCAGTTGTGTCCAGAGTCAGTTTCTGTCTCAGATAATGAGATTACTGGAATAAACCAAAACTGCATATATGTCTGAGTATTTGTGATAAACCCAATGTACAAATGGAAAGACTCAGTGAGAAAGGAAAAAAACTATTACAAAAATCTGAAAACTAAAAAACGTTGGTCAGTAGAAAGGCTAATTTCCTCTGGGTAAGGTGAAGTTGATGTGAGTTGACACAAGTCAAAGCCACCCAAAATACTTCATTTATGTATACCATTAAAATGTTTGTTTTGAAACAGTTTGTCTGTGGGTGAACTCAGTCTACTGTATGTCAGCAGCCCACAGAGCACAGTGTCACTTCTTTTGTTTCCACTCTCAGTTGCATATCAAGCTTGCTGATCAGGCTACATTTGCACTGATGCATCTTTCTATCTCCCATCTTACTAACGGCGATGTTACACTTAGCACAGAAGTCACATGAGAGTGGTAAACCACAAAAGTGTCAGGACACAGTCGTGAGAGAGCAGTGCTCAGTCTGTGAAATATATGAGGCTTTTCTTGAGGGGCTATGGGTCTTTGAAGGCAAAACTGAGTAATGATCTGAAAAAAAATAATCCTTAGAATCCCAATTTTATTTCAGGAGTTAGGCATTTAAAACTGAATTAAAATATCTGGTTCTATATTTCTCATGTACACAAGTTCCAAAAAACAGGGGAATTTCAGACAGGAATAGACTATGGAAATGGTTTGCCTCATTCCAAAACTGTTTAGCTACATAAAAAATAAATGCAAATACAAAACCATCTATGGTTGAAATTGTTTTAAACTTCTGAATACTTCTGCTCAGGAAAGAACTTTTGTCATAAAAACCTGTAAAATCTTTTTTCTGTGTAATATCTTCTCAATACCTTATGTAAGTCATATTAGGGAATTCTGTTTCATCTGAGTATGCAACCAATTGCAGAAACTGTATCAGATGCCAGTTGTATCAAACCATAGATCAAACAATTTTTTCCTAACATACAAACAACTCTGAGAATTCCAGAATATTTCTGTTCCATGTCAGATAAACTCAGCACTTTCATAAAAGTATTAAAATGTGATTGTACCTTGTAATTTCTTTCAGAACAGGGTAAATCAAATAAAACCCAAGAGAAAAACCTCCTGACTAACCATTACCTTTGTGAAGATAGCTCTCACATTGGTTAAGGGTTGCTCCTGCATCATGTCCTACTCTGTCCATCACCTGTGTCCTGCAAGATATCTGAGCTACTGAGCTGGTCTCCCTTTTTTATTTCTCCTTTGTTAGGAAATTCTACCTGGGGCCTGAGAAATGTAATTTAAATTCAGTTTTTAAAATAACAACTGGCTGTTTGACTGAAAAGTTTCAGCTTTAGCAAATTCGTATTTTTAAGGAAAGTTCCTATCTTATTTCTCTTTAGAACAATGTATTATGTTGTATATCTCCAGAAACGAAGGCGTGAAATGGTAGGTAAAATACCAAGTAGCTAATGCTTAGCATTTTGAGGTTGTTAATTAGATGCCTTCCTGCTTTTTGTGTGATGAATATTTTGCCAATGGTTGCTAATTATTATAGCAATTAGGTTTAATAAGTCGCGAATTTCACAAGCTTAGGTCTTCTGGGTTCCACTTTAGCCAATGGGGAACGGGTGTTAATTAAGGACAAAGAAAAGAAGAATTAAGAAGATTTGATGGGTTTAAGGAAACAGCAATTAAACAAAGTGCTAGAGTGATTTGCATATTTTAATAAGTTGAGAACTCTTGGATGTTTAGGAAAAAAGTTACATTTTCATTAGTCAGTGTAATTTTTCCAAAAAGGTCTCTTTTCAGATTTTAACACTTTGCCTCCAGGAATATGGGCTGAATGTCAGTTTAAAAGTCTTTATTAGTTGTGTTTTAAAACTGGTTCTAGACCTCAAAATCATTAGTATTGGTATAAATATGAGCACTAATGGAGCTTGCTCTTATTTTCAGAGAATCAAAGTATTGTCCTGAGTATGGTATCAAAAAAGAAGGGCTGCAGAGGCTACCTCACCTGCATCCGCGACATGCTACCAAGTACCAAGAAACTGTATGTCCTGTAAAAAACAGGTACATAAATAGCAGGGGGAAAAACCCCTTTCCTTTTTCCTGGTGAAAACAACAGAAAAGATTTGTAGGGAAGGAAATTTACCTCCTTCAATAGAGAAAGAGATCACTATACACATCAACAGTCAGCGACAGGACACTGTCAAATCTGTAGACCTTGTCTTGGTTCTGGTTTTTTTTTATACAACAACTGAACAACCCAACTGTTGGCATGAGGAAAATCCACCTCCAGTTAGTTCTAATTTAGTTCTAATTCAATAGGAATAGCTGTGAACAGACTACAAAGAACAGTGATGTGGACAAAGAGTAGTTTCATTTAGAACTCAACCTTATTGTAACATGAAATAGTGAATTACACCTGGGCAATAATTGTTTAAGGCTTTGCAGCTTAGGAAAAGGTCTTACAGAGCACATTGTAAGGAAAACTCAAATAATATGGTCTACTAATAGTATTTGTTCAGAACCAGCTTTTCAGCACTGAAATGTTAAAAAGTAGAAGATGATCTGAGTGCAATTCATGCCAGGAGCACCAGTTTCTTAATGATTATGCTATTGTGTTGTAAGTTAACATTCACAGTACTAAATTTAAATGAGCCAAGAGGGTGGTAAACTGTTGATTTGTTCATCAGCTAGTGAAGTTGATGTGAGGAGTTGATCATTAGTGTCACAAGAACAATAGATCTATTGAAACGCACTAAAGTTCAAACATCAAATTGCTGAAAATATCACACAGATGCCAGACTGGTGAGTAGGATGGTGCTTCTGCAGAGCTCAATAGGAGCCTTCTTTTTTTTTT
>VYXC01009544.1:64761-92624 GCA_013397175.1 Platysteira castanea
TACCTCCAGTATATACAGTGGAGGTAAAAGACCAATCTACCCACTACTAAAGTGTTGCAGTCAACCTGGCTAATGCCACCCAGGTCACTGGTGCAGCACTTCTGCTAAAGTGGAAAAGCCTTGCTTTCCCAAACTGCCCCAGGTTTCCTAGTTCCCATGCTGCTCTTTGTAATCCCCCATGTCTATTCAGAAATTCTGTTCTGTTCTGTTTTGTCATTGGGCTTTTCAAATGTAGCCCTTCCTTGGAGACATTTTACTGGTTGTCACCCCGTGCCTCCCCTCCCCGCCTTCCCCAAAAAGGTGGGGTGCAACGGCCACGTGCTTCAGATTTCCTTTTGTCTTTGCCCTTTCGTGGGTTCAGTTCCCTCATGAGGGAATAAAGCCTACGGGAATTATAAGTGGAAGGGTCTTTCTCTTCTCTTTTACTCCTGCTCCTACCATTTGCAATGTTAGATTCCAGTTCGCTCCATATTCAGAGGCAGCAGCATCTGCTGAACCACTGCTGCTGTCCGGCGGGACAAAACCTTGTCCTAGCAACCCAGGATGCCTCGAGTGATAAGATTCCAACCCAGGACACCTCGAGTGATAAGACGCACCCCACGTTCCCCAGGCGAGCTGGGAGCCAGCATTACTAAAGTAAAGCAACTGTGCTGAGAAACTTCTTAGCTTTGTGTACAAAGCAATGCTAAAAAAAGGATTTTTTTAGCAGGAAAAAATGTCAATAGTAATTTGAGATAGCAAAAACACATTTTTAAATAAATGATCATTTATTGTCCAGATTCATATTCTGTCATTATTTAACTGTTAGGGTTAGGGTTAGGGTTAGTGTTAGTGTTAGTGTTAGTGTTAGTGTTAGTGTTAGTGTTAGTGTTAGTGTTAGGGTTAGTGTTAGGGTTAGGGTTAGAGCTTAGGGTTAGGGCTAGGGATGGGGTTAGGGTTGGGGTTAGGGTTAGGGTTACGGTTTTGTTTAGGATTACGGTTTGGTTTAGAGTTAGAGTTAGGGTCACGGTTAGTGCCTAGGGTTATGGTTAGGTTTAGGGATAGGATTAAGGTTAGTTTTAGGTTTAGGGTTTACACCCCACATTCCCCAGGTGGGCTGGGAGCCAGCGTTACTAAAGTAAAGCAACTGTGCTGAGAAACTTCTTAGCTTTGTGTACAAAGCAATGCTAAAAAAAGGATTTTTTTAGCAGGAAAAAATGTCAATAGTAATTTGAGATAGCAAAAACACATTTTTAAATAAATGATCATTTATTGTCCAGATTCATATTCTGTCATTATTTAACTGTTAGGGTTAGGGTTAGTTTTAGGATTACAGTTAGAGTTATATTTAAGCCAGACGGTTTCTCAGGATATTTTATGTTTCCAGTAATAAGTGTCAGACAAGGAGACTATTTTTGCATTAATTTTCAATTTTTAAAGTCTTTCCCAGCAACATGACTGTCACTTGACGCCACGCGGGTACAAGTCCCGATCCCTGGCAGTGCCCTTGGGCAGAGGGGGTGCAGCGTCCTTCCCTCGGACAGCCCTCTGCAAGAGAAGTGCCTTTGAAGGGGCAAGTGCGCAAGCTGTTGGTGCTGTGCTGGCTCCNGTTCGTGCTTAGGGTTAGGGTACTGGTTTTGGGTTATTGTTAGTGCTAGTTTGAGGATTACTGTCTGAATTAGCGTTTGGGTTCAGGTTATAGTTAGCTTTTGATTTAGGGTTTGGGTTATTGTTAGGCTTAGGGTTAGGGTTAGGGTTAGTTTTAGGATTACAGTTAGAGTTATATTTAAGCCAGACGGTTTCTCAGGATATTTTATGTTTCCAGTAGTAAGTGTCCGACACGGAGACTANGCCAGCTCAGGGTACCACCCAGTGGGTTGCGGCTTACTCCTCGGTGCTGCCCACAGAACTGCCCTCAGACCCATCCTCAAGGGCGGGAAGATCCACCCATTGGATGGCCAGAGCCTGATTGCTATTCCTTGGCCACAGCCCAGTGGTGGGCTGAGCCACCACAACAGTCACTGTCCTGGGAATTTTCTTCAATGATCTTAACAGATGCAGAACTATTTCAGAGGCAGTTTTGTGGTTTGGTTGGGGGTTTTCTGAGGTTTTTTCCTTTAAGTTAATTTATCTAATTATTGGCAGATGAACTTTCAGTAGTATGTAAGGTCTAGTGTTCTAGGGCCACAGTGGTAAGTGTTTATCACAGTGTTTATCGCTGTATCTTGACTACAGTCTCGCTTTCTTTTATAAACCTCTGTTGTCCATCACACTTTAGATTAGAACTCTAGAGTATACTTAGTGTTCAGTTCAGTGAAATATGGAAGCCTTTGCTGCTCCTTGCCTAGAAACCGTCAGTAGGAAAATCCATGACTGATGTTTTCTTTTTCGGAATTAGACAATCAGAGGAGTTGCTAGATAGTAAACCAGTAAACAACCATTATTTCCTGGAGAATTCTACTTAGTGAGATTGTGGGAAACTGCATTTTATTGAAAGAAACCACAAGATGTGCAGACAAGAGCAACAGTTAAAAAAAAAAAGGTAATGTCTTATTTTAAAAATGTAAGATTACATAAAAACATCTTCAAACAATTTTTAATTTTTGAAATGTAAGTATTTGGTGCTATCTGATTTCTGTAGGAGTATATTGTTTTTGGGTTTTGGAGGGATATTCTTTGAGTTTGGCACATCTACTGATTACTGCATATAGTGGCAATGAATTGCTCATGGATATGTATGACCAGCTGATGGGCTCTGTACTGTCCCTGGCTGTCCTCTCCAAATAGATCCTTTCACCTCAGAACACATCCTGCATAACCAAAACTGCTTAAACCACTATTATCCTTTAGGGACTTCAAATAAAATTTCTGTGGGAGGAGAAAGTTGGGTTAGAGCATTCCTCTCTAAGATACCAGGCTTTCACATGCTTTCTTCATCATCTGTGCCCAAAGTTGTGTTTGTATATATGGGTAGGGGGAAAGTAAAGCAGGGACAACAAGTAATGATCTATACATTAATAAAGGTAATTCATATTTGACATTTCTGTGCATATGCACCTACATTTTCTGTGGTACTGCATATTTCAAAGTGACAGATCTGTCAAGGTCAGCTTTTGCCACACACACAAATACAGTTTTGATTCAGCTGGTTCCTTGGACTTCCTGGCAGCTTGTGTGTGTCAGTTTGTTGATGGAGGACAAGGGCCTTTGCAGTATGGTAAAACCAGGACACAGAAATAAGATGGTTAGGTTCTGCAGGCATTTGCTTACACACGAGAAGTTCTCTGGTTGCTTATAGGAGCACAAGACACTTCTGCATTACTGACATTTGTTGCTTCTGTAGCACCGCTAACTGCAACATCCCAAGTGGTTTTAAACGCCTGGAATGCTTACAAAAGTATAGAGATGTTCTAGTAAACATGTTAGAATACTAAAAGCTGGTTCTTAAAGGATGGTTACTTTTCAATTCTAAGATAGCTGATTGTTTATGAGAGTCAGTGAAACAGGTAGAATTGCCTGTCACTAAGCATGCTCAGGAGTTTCACTTAAGGTCTTCCTGTGTGCGTCTATATTATTCTGTCAGTTTGGAGCTCCAAATTCCCTCATCTCAAAAACTAGATTGGTTTTAGCTCTTTGACTCTGCGTGAAAGCAAAACAAGTACTTATTTGCTAGCCAGGAAACTTGACTGTGTCACATTTAATTCCCCTGGCCCCAGAAATAATAATCATCTCAGTGACTTAAGGTAGACTGCGGTCTAAGATTCTACACTCAAGATAAGCAAAGTCAAGATAAATGAGAATCCTTAGACTCCATGTGAGATGCTCACCCAAGTTGCAAGAACCCTCCCTAACAGAAACCCTGGAGTAAGACTTACAAGTTTAATTACATATTTATGTGTCTTGTGAATGTTGATAGAAGAAGAGCCATCAAAACTGGTGTAAATACAATGCTAATGATCAATATCTTGCATATAATATATTAAGACATCAGAGATCAGTATTTTTGCAGTTTTAAGTTCTGAGTTCATACAACTCAAGCCTGCTTCACTGTTTTTAACAGGATTTCTGACAGCTAACTATATTTATATATATTTATTTATTTCGTTATATTAGACATAAAACATCTGAATGTGCTGTGTTCAGTGGACACATTAAAACCCCCAAGAATGTGACTTTAATATTGTTTAATTTCCTCTGACCTCAGGGAGAGGCTGTAGAAATTTCTACAGTCATTCAACCTAATTATAATTATTTTTATATTTATTTTAAAGGATTATGAAATCAGATTATTGTTTTATATACACTTTTTTGCATCAGTTTTTCTTTATTTTTCACTGCAGTCAAAATCTGATTCCTATTTTAGAATCATAGACTATAGAATATCCTGAGTTGGAAGGGACTCATTAAGGTCATGGAGTCCGATTCCTGGCCCTGCACAAAACACCCCAAGAGTCACACCATATCCCCAAGAGTATTGTCCAAATGCTTCTTGAACTCTGTCAGGCTTGGTAGCCTGTTCCAGTGTTCAACCACACTCTGGCTGAAAAACATTTTCCCGATCTTGCCAGACAACTCTCTAAGTCTTCCATCCCCAGCAAATTTCCAAATTGTAATTTTATGTGTGTAAAAAAGTTACTGCCAAAATCACACCATGCCTCCCAGTGACAACACCTGTGCAGAAAGGGACCAAGAATATGTGTGACTTTACCTACTCAACACAAGTAAGAGTTGTGTTGAAGGGTAGGTACACACCCTTGCTGAATGGGAACTGATGTGTCTTGATTAACACTATTTTTTTCTCATTTCCCTTGTTTTTGAGCTGGGCCATTGTCTCTCTCTCATTAGAACAGGTTATTTTATGTCCCTTTTCCTCAGTAATCCTCTTTGACACAGAGCTGTCAACTTAATCTACAAGAACCTTTCTGCTTTTCTTCAGCCTTACCTCATGGGAGGGAAGCAGGTTGGATATGCACGAGCTAAGATTTTAAAACTGAGGCAAAGATGTCTGACTCTAATATTTTATTATGTTTTTTGCAAAGATCTTTCAATGTGGCTGATGTGCGGTCTACCACATCTCTGTTAATCATTCCAGTGAAATCACCAGGCTAAGGTAAGATCTACGGTTAATGATACAGGTGTGATCTCATCTGAAGGTTTTAAAGGAATGACCCATGTTCAGTGTTGTCATGGTTTCTGGAACCTACATGCATAGTTCTTGAATTCTGGTTGATACTGGAAATATTTATCTAGGTGTGTAAGATTTCCTTGTGAAACTCTGAGCTTGAGTTCCCATTTTGATATTTCCATTGAGTTGAAAATTCCAGAGGTGGTAATACTATGGTATTACCTGGGGCTGACAGTGAGGGTGTTTAGCCGCGATGAGGCTTCATAAGGAAGCACCTTTCATGTGGAGCAAACAAATTTTTTCAAATAGAACTGGGTTCAGCTATAGAAGGTAAGCAAGAAACCAACATATATTGAAGGAAACCAACATATACTGAAGCGGAAAAGACAAATTTGATTAGAAAGAACAGCAATTATTTCAAAAAATTATTTGTGATATTGCAGTTCTGGGAAAGGGCTGCCTAGCAGGATCCACATTCCTATAGTACATCTAATATCTACCAGCTGTAATTACTGTTTGGAAGTCTCAGGGAGATTAAAATACCATTTGTGGCTTAGTCAAAACTTCCACAAGTTTCTACAAAGAGAAAATATATCTACATTTTAATATTATTCAGTTAAATTTTCTGTCTTTTCAAGTAAAAGGTCTATAAATATCATGTATTTATAGAGAGTGTTTAGAGGAACAAAAATATTTGCAAAAGCTTTAGCAAATCCTCTCCAAGTATAATATAGCTAATTACTGATACTTCATATGAGTATGAATGAAATCTTCTTAGTATATCATAGAAAAATTAAAGCATTTAATAAATCATCTGCTTAGGATATTGAGTAAAAATTAAAGCATTTCACAAATTATCGGATGTGCATAATCCTATCTAAACACTTTAAACCAGAGAGAGAATATGATTGTTCCTGTAGAGAAGTTACTTCAGTCCTCAATTCCAAATAGTACTAAAGTCAGAGTCAATGTTAACCAGAGGTGGGTCATATCTCCTCTCTGGTAATATATGGCCTAACAGATGATGCCTAGTGTTCTGAATTGATTTAGCACCTTAGTATTGCCAGTGAAACCACAGAGGGAACTATGTAACATAATTGTTTGGTAAAGCTTCTTAACATTTCCTGGACGCTGATGATGTGGTTCCATAAGGTGTTTTTAGTAAGATGTTACTAAACATCTGGCTAACTTTGTTTCTTCAGCCACATTTTTTTAAAGTGAAGGGAAAAAGCCATCCAAAACTACACTAAAAGAACACCATTTTGGAAGTTTGAAAAAGAAGCACTTAAAAGTTTTTCAGGAAGAGAAACAAATATTTCTATGTATAAAACCAAAGATCAATGAAACAATATTAGTGAAGGAAAAAAAACCTCAGTGAGATGTGTGAGTAAGAAAAAAGAGAGGGAAAAAAGGTACAAGAAAAAGAGAAAGACCAGTTTTTTCTGAAATATATTGAGATCCTTTATTGGCTAGGGGCTTTATTTTGCTGCTGTCATGGCAAAGGACACACCTTTCCAATCTATTAAAAATTTTCTGGTTTTTGTAGCATCAGGAAACTTATGTGATGGATTCCTGCAGGTTTTAATTCAGATCTAATGAGATCTGACCCAGTTATAAACCTGTTCATGATAACTGATAAAGCTACATCAAAAAGATTACTTCAGGGAAGTTGCTATTAAAGTTACGGAAGGCAAGGTTAGATTTAGAAAATTAAATGGGGACTTCTTTAGCTTCTATGCTTAAATTTAGAAGTAACGGAAAAGACAAATTTTTGTTATATGAATGCTGCTTTAGAGTGAGTAGTAGACATAAATAAAAACAGATTGAAGTAGTGGCACCTCTGCTACGGCAGTTAAGAGAAGTACTTTAGTGTTAAGGGAAGTGTTGGAAAATGGGAAACGTTGAGTTAATAGTGCTGAATTTAGTGCATTAAAATACATAGTTATGATTTAGCAGTCTTTGTTGATGATGGTTAACATTTAAAATTGTTCTAAGTAAAAGAGAAAATCATGAGAAGGCAAGCAAAAATTGGTAAAGCTTTGAAAATAAAGTTAATATAGAGTGAGCGTGAAAAATTCTTAAAAGAAAAAATAAAGCTTTATGAAAACCCCCAAAAAGGCACATTTACATCAAGAAAATGTAGATTATGCAACAAGGAGACCTGAGATATCTCTGTATTAATATCGGTGATATTTCATAATGTCAGAATTTTCAAAATTATACCAGAAAATGGGTATTATTCTAATCTTTCTCTTCTGACAGACATGGTAACAGTATCTTTCTGCAGTTGTGGCATAAGGTTCTCCTGTGATGGCATATTCACACAAACTTCTGTTTTAGTCTAATTATTTATTAAAATGGATGGAAATAATACAATACAGAGGTAAAGATATTAGTTGATCAAGTCAAATATAAGATTCTACTTGACAGTGAAATTACCATGATGGAGCCTTCAGAAATGTTATTTTTGTAAATAAGTGAGTAAAGAACCACTGGAGTCAGGTTTAGGTATGTACAGGATAATGATAATAAGCAAGGAAAAATAGATTATATTTAGTACAAATTTGGATTGCAAAATGTTTTCCATAGCATAAGGGAAAGGAAGACTCTAGTTGATATTCTTCACAACACAAAGGGCCTTTTCTAGTGAAAATATAGAATACCAGAAGACCTTTCTAGGAGACATAAACAGGAGGCTGCAATTCAGATAACTGAGTCATCTGTGTCTGAGATCTATTTGGGACCTTGCTTGTAAGTGGTAGTATTCATAGTCTCATAATTCTAATCTTTGGTCCAGGCATTTTCTATTTCAGAAGGACAAAGAAAACAGTGTCAATAGATGCACAAAGATATACCTTTTATTATGAAGTTTAGACAGCGTCATTTAAGAAGCAAGAGAGAAAAATTTCCCAGTGAAAAACTTACTTCATCTAAGAGGTGAATCGTGTTTTGGGGTGTACTTTGCTAATTATGGAAAACTTAGAACTATAATGTTGCTAATTTAGCTGCTAACTGAGTTAAGCTAGTGCAATGAATCAGAATTTCTGTGCCAAAGTCTTCCTTATTGATAGCAAAAAAGCCTTTCTAGGCCATAGTGAGTTTAAGAGTTTGTAGATTGGCACAGTGAGGCTGGACAGTAATCTGGTTGTCTTTTGACAAAACTGGGTTGTGATATCTTGCATAATGATAAATTCTGTGGGAATAGACATAAGGGAAATACCCACATTCATATATTATGCATCCTTTTAATATTTTTGCAAAATATATATATGTTCTTTGTGATTAAACATTTAAACAACATCTAAAATTGATAAACATTTTCATTACAATCTTGCCCCCAAAATGAGTTACAACATGTGAAGGAGAGCAAATTCTTGGTTACTGCTACTTTTCAGCTGGACCACCAATGGTTGCCTGTTCTTCCACTTTAAACTTTATCTTGCTAATTTTTCTTACTGTTCTTGGAATAATATTCACTGCTTTACATAGACACTCTTGAAACTTTTTATCCTCCAGAGAATAGTAAGTAACTTAAGCAGTCTTCTTGCTCTAAAAGTAAACACTTTTGCTTATCACAAAAGTAAGGGAAAGAGTATTTAGACTGCTTATGTGGGTGGGCAAAAAGAAGTAAAAAATTTAATCTGATTCCCATATTCTAAATATGGGAGAGTATTCTGCTTGTTATATTTTATGGTTTCATTATAATTCAGCAGTTTGGAAAAAAAATTACAATATTTGATCTGAATACAACTTTCACATGAATCTTCAGAAAGACAAGTTTTGCCTTTGGACAGCTTTGATAATATTCTATAAAGACTGAACAAGTTTTGCTCTACTTTTCCGTAATCCTTTAATTGTTAATTTTCCTAAAGTTGCTGGCATCCTAACTTGCTTTAATATCTCTAAGATTTTTTTTTAAATATGTATTTGATTTAAACGGTCTTCTGCCGAGAATATACTTGCCAACTTAGTGAAGTCCTCTGAACTCAGGTTACATTTAGTTACTTTTTGGGTGGCATTGTCATTTGCCAAAGATTGGACTGTACAGAGCATTTTATCTCAAAGGGAAAAAACACTATATTTGATCTGTTAAGAGGTCAGAGACCACCACCCTACCCTTTTCATAAAAGCCTCTGTTTAATACCATGCCCCAATAAACTCTGATGTCTACAGTTGATTTCTTTAACAAACTGGGTAGTAAATTCAGGGGGAGGAATACCAGGAATACCAGAGGAATCTTGAGATGGCCTAAGAATTGATATGCATAATATCCACTGACATGAGTGTCTAGAATAGGTCTTATTTGAATGAGACAAGAAGCTGTTTTGCCCTATCTGCTTTTTATCTACTGATGCCACATGCTAAGTCAGCACAGAGAGTGCCATTGTAAAATGCCTTGTCATGGACTTCAGTGGCTAGAGTGGCAGCTGCACACTAAGGCAGACTGAGTACCTGAATTACCACAAAGTGGGTATCCCATGTGCAGCACATTATAGAGATCTAATCCAAGCACTGCATAAATAAAGGATCCTGTAACCACGTCCAAAAATAAATTGCTGTAGCCTCTCTTAAAATACCACACGTATGCAGTGGGAAAGTCAATTTAATGCAATGTAACTGTAGCTTATTAACTCCACCATATTCCAAGCAGTGATTATCTTTATGAGGTTTAAATGGATGTGCTACAGAGTTGGATTGACTAAACTGCAAAGATCATTTGTGTTTCAGAATGAGTGCAGGCAACTCAGAAGGTGTTTAAAGATGCCATTAGGTCATGCAGAAAGAAAATTAGAGAGGCAAAAGCTCAATTAGAACTTAACCTGGCCACTTCTGTTAAGGATAATAAAAAATATATCTATAAATATAGCAATGGCAAAAGGAGGGGTAAGGAAAATATCCATTCTTTATTGGACGTGAAGGGGAATATAGTTACTGAAGATGAACAAAAGGCTGAGGTACTTAACACCTTTGTCTCAGTTTTCAACAATAAGACAGGTCTTCCTCATGACAGCTGGCCTCCTGAGCTGGTTGACAGAGACAGGGGGCAGAATAGGCCCTCTGTATCCAGGAGGAAGCTGTTAGTGACCTGCTGAGCCTGATCACAAGTCTATGGAACTAGATGGAATACATCCTACAGTGATGAGGCTCGCCAAGCCACTCTCCATGATTTATCATCCATCCTGGCTAACTGGGGAGATGACTGGAAGATGGCCGGTGTGATGCCCATCCATAGGAAGGGCCGGAAGCAGGATCCAGGAAACTCCATGTCTCCCCTGTCTATCTTTAATTGATAAAATGTCAGCAGATTGAAAATTCTAACTCCTTTTTAATTATACTGCTAGGAGAGAAGTGACAGTATAAGTGGTATTTATTTATACTGGCTCTGCAAATGTTATGTGGGTTTGCTTCTGTGTGAATTAAATATATGCAGATAACACCAAGAAGACCACAACTCACATCTGAAGAGTAAAGTGTAGACTTATTCCATTATCTCCCTGGCTTGAGGATTCCAGAAAAAACAAATGGAGACACATACTCTGCTAAGCTCAATTTTGCAGGAGCAAAAAGCAGCAAGGCCTGAGTCTTGTGTTATGTATAAAATGGGGCCTGGAGCACACACAGGTCTTCACGAGGCTGTTTTACAGCCTCTGAATTTCTTATCTCCCTTCCCCCCTTACAAAGAGGCCTCAAGCCTGTGTGAGGAATGCTTTTAAATTTTTCACAACATTCTGTTATCTGGTGAGAGAGTTTCATTTCTTTAGTAGACAGAAAACAACCCAAAGCAAACACAAATACATGAATTCTCTCACACTGAGTATTTTCTAACATCTCCTGGGTGCAAGGTTGGTCTCTGAGCAAAATCAGATCTAAAACCATGTTATTTTTCTCTCTCCTCACCAATCTTCCATTACTTTTCTTTCTTCTCCACTTAGTTTTTAAAATCTGTTACACTGTAAAGCACAAAAAAAAGTTAAAACAATAAAAAAGATAATGGAAAATTTAAATTCCCATGGGTACACTATTGTACCAATGTGCAGAAAAAATGTGCATTTCCACAGAAAGAGCAGTAACTGAACACTTTGCAGTTTGTTGAACATATATCTGCTTAACCAGAAAGATGAACTAATGATCCAGAGTCAATCTTACATACCTGAAAATTCTCTAAGAGCCCCAGATGAAATGCCCTTGATTTTTAACCAGTTCCTGACTGAAAGTGAGCTGTGCTTTGTACCTTAAGAGTTAGTTGAGCACTTGGAGTTACACAATAGGATGGGTGCTGAAGACACCATGAGTAGTGACTGCACTCTTCCCATGCCTTGAAAAGTGCCCTATAAAAACTCCTTTCAAATGCATTTCTGTCTAAAGAACAGCTAAGGGAGGAATATTGTATAAAATTACCTGTCAACAGTTTGTGTTGAGAAAAATATTTGTTAGAAAAAGGGTAGGCTTTTTTTACCAGAAAGGGTTCCAACATATACTTTCTATAATCTCTGTCTTTTTGGTTTTGTTTTTTTTTCCTCATGCTGCAATTTGTAGTTGCTCCCTAGATTATCTCCTGGTCTGATTCTAGTCCACATAAGCAGACACTGGGCAAAAAACAGGTGAAATGTTAAAAAGCAGGAAAAAAAAAAGTCTGCAGGGCTAGAACATCCTGTCTCAGAAGAGCATCTTAACTCTTTCACAACAATTGTACTCAGTCTGTGGCCTCCTCCTTCAGATGGTCAATGAGTCCTAGACCATATGGCCAACCCATGAAGCCACAAAATCACAGAATGGCCTGGATAAGAAGGAACCTTAAACATCACCTAGTTCTGAGCCTCCTGATGTGGGGCACCTTTTACCAGACCAAGTTTCTCAGAGCTCCATCCAATTCTGTTTTGCATAGAAAAAAGAATTTAAAAAACCCAGAAATTAAAGAATAAGGACCAAGAAACGATTAAATTTATATTTGAAAGAGTAGCAGTGTTCCCGCTCTTTCTCACACTTGTGTACATCATCTTTTTTGTGCACAGACACTTATGTTTATATTAAATTGCTCTTAAAAGGAATGAACTGACATTACAAGCAAGAGCAACTTTTGCCACCCCTATTCAGGATTTTTGCTGGTTTATGCGATATATTACACAAACACATAGCAAGATTCTATTCATGTGCATCTTAACTGATAAGATAGGCAATGGAAAATAGGTACTTGGTGAGACATGACTCAAAGTCAGTTCAGATTGGCTGATATACAAACTGAACTTCAGTTTTATGTTCTTTGTATGTGACTATTCTGTATTAAGAAGTACCCCAAATCATTCAATAAACAGTGCAGATCTCCGCACACTGATATGCAAATCAGACTGTCCATAGGGGCAGAATTGTAATAAATGGTCTCTGTTATGCTTTCTTGATCAAACTGGATTCATTGAACGTCAACAGTGAGTTCTGCCAATAGCTTTCATTGTTCTGTAATCCAACCATGTGGGCACTGGTTTCAGTTTTCTTGGATTTTGCCAAATGGTAGCTCACCAAACGTTAGATATGTTTCTGGGGAACTGAGAAAAGAGTATATTATTTTTGGATTATTCCAGTAACATTTCAGGGAACCTCCGTGTTCTAAGATAAGGTGAAGGACCCAAACACATGTTTTCAAAACCTCAGGGAGGAATTGAGCACACAAAAGAGGAAAAAAATCAAGAAAAAGTCCTCAAATATTATTTTAACCCTCCTAGATTTAGTGTTCAGGGCAGACTAATAAAATGTTCCTTTATGGACAATGAGCTTCTAGCATTCCTACAGTATATGGTGTGTACTCTTTTCTAAACTGCATTTAGGTTTTTACATATCCAAATCTGAGTCAGGCACTCTGCACTTTAAATAACTAATTTCCTACCTATATTTCTACTTAGATTATATAAGGCCCATGAACAGTTGGTTTTCAGCAGGTCCTCAGCACAATCTTCTGTTAACAAGGTCTGAATGCCTTGCCAGCTTTCTGGATACACCCAAACTGGACCTCTGTGGTGCTGAGGACAAACACATATCATTAATATTATTCATTTCTCGCTGCTACGTATCAAGAATACTAGTATGGAAGGAAAGAGTGTAGGCAGATTTAGAAATCTAAAAAGATGTATTTCCAAATAAAAAGAATCTTCACAAGAATATGACAAAAGAAACCCCAAAAAATCGAACACAAAAACATGAAAAGTGAAAACAACCAACCACAAAAGCTTATAGCAGTATGTATAAGATGTATTCCACAACTTTCATAATGGCTGAAATTGGATTCCTAAATCACTATGATAGTGTTTGTCTTTATATGTTAATATACTGGGCATTAATATGCTGGATATAGTTGCCTTACTATGATTTGAAGAAGTATTTAACAGATGTACTACTATGACATCTGGCTAATCCTGAAAATTAAGTATCTATTCCAATATTCCATTGAGCAAAAAAGTTTAACAGTTATTCCAAACGTTTTCCATTTGCCTTTCACCTGGGAACTTCTCCCTATTTGTGACCCTTATATTTATTCCATTAGGCCTACAGGAGTCATGTCTCTAGTCACCCTCATGCATGTTGACTGTTGTGCAGTACCATGGAAGAGGTACAGAAGATTCTTTTCGTGTATTTTCTTAAACCTGGCTGTTATACTTGAGCATTTCACCCAGCATATGGATGCTCCCAATATAGTATGGAGCAATAATCATCTGCCTTACTGTGCTATAAGCACAGAGCCTGCACAGCTGCTAACTTGTGGAGAAGAATGTTCCCAAGAAAAACATAATTTCAGTAAGAATTTACAGGCAAAAAGTGCAAGCAGCATCCTATATATTGCACATATATGTTGTCTATATGAACACCTTATGAACACAGTGCAGCAGACTATACCAGAGCAGATAGTTATATTTCAATTAATATGGAATTGAATGTTTTGGCTTGGACAATTTACCTCATCCACTACATCACTGATATGAAAGCAACATTAAAGAAATAATAGTCAGTTAGTTTTGCACATCACTTTTATTTATGGCAGATGTGTAGATTTGAACCCTGAGGGGAAAAGGTACTGAAGGACAAATATCATTTGTTCAAAGCAGAGCTTTGGACTTTGAATATTTTCCATAATCCAGTTTTGGAGATTAACTGGAAAAGATTTATATTAATTTCCTCAAAGGATGTTTAGCATATGGAAAACACAGAGTAGTGCTTCTGCCTTGGCCTCATTCACCAGAAACAGATTGAATTTTTTTATTGATTGTAAATGCACACAATGCTGCTGTTACAAGAGACAGCTCAAATCAGTAGCATCTTAATAAGCAAAGTCCTAATGCAACAAACACTATGCTGCAAAATGTACATGTGTCTCTCTCTTCTCCAGCTGTATAATTCTGATCCAAATCTGTAAAATCTTAATTGGTTTGAGGATCAGCTATTTAGGGACCATTTATCTAACCAGAGTATTTCAAAGAAGTTGCTTTCATTAAGAAATCAAATTCCTCTCTCTTCCAGCTGTATCATATGATTCTCAGCTGCTCATTTTAAACTAAACTCCAGAATAAATGTTAGTCTGCTTTATCAAAATTTAAGACACAACTTTGCAGGTTTTCTTCCAAATAACTTAAACTACAACAAGAAAACTTTCAATCACATACCAGAGAACAGAAAGAGTAAGCTTTTGGTTTTACTTGGCTTTTTTGTCACTGGAGGAACCTAGGCAAGAAATATCAACGTTTAAGCATTCACAAGTCTTCCCTCAGCTTCAGGATAATCCCATAAGAAACTGAATCTTTTTGTGTCTCCATTTCTGCTCTGGGCATGCATTCAGCTGCCGGAGGCTGTGGTTACATGGGCAGCCAAGCACTTCTAATGACTTGCGGCTGCCAAGAAAGGAAGCTTTGCACTTCTTTCGCTTTCTCTCAACTGCTCTTTCTGTCCCTCCTTCCTTTACTTGCTTATTTCTAAAGTAGACAAAAAAGGATTGTGAAACTGAATTTATCACTCTCCAATAACATCTGCTTTGAAGGTAAATGTCTGTTCCTCCTTCCTCACATTTAAAGGAAAGTGTTAGTCTCACAGTAGCTGAAAGTCAGTTTCCACATAACAAAGTGCTCAGTGGTGACACAGTAGCAAGTTCAGTGTGGTTGTTTTGTCTTGGACCTTAATGGGAATAACTCTGAATTATGTCTAGCAAAAATACTTGGAAATGCATGGGCCACTTAGTGTATTTGCTATTTCGAAATACCTAACGGTATTATACCTAATACCTTTCAGACAAGTATAGAACAGATTTTTTATTGAGGGTATTTGCATTCAAATATCTTCATTAATCTAAAATTGAGCTAATGTTTTTTACCTCCTCTACTTTAAGGTGGATCTAGTGGATGCATATCTAATATGATGCAGTCAATACTCTTCACCATTTAACTGTTTTATTACTTTGTTCTCACATTCTTATATTTAACATAGATCCCTGTGTGTCAACAGGACTTGTAATTATTTCATTCTCTTTGGAAAAATTTCATTCTTCTGCAGTTCCCACTATCACTTTTTACTTTCACTGTTAAATTAAAAAATAGATTATTTGTTTTCTTCTTGTTTTCTAACTTACTGATATCTCTACTTATGGACAACATGTTTCTATCAGAAGAATGAAAAGAACCGATATATAAATGTATATATTTGATAAAAATACACTATTTTCTCTCTGAGGTTGCCCTACTATTTCTGTGAAGCAGTTAAGGCTTGTAAAATGCCGAGTTTGGAGTCTACATAGTGATCATAACTCTCAGTCATTTCAAGCAAACTGAAAACTGTAGTTGTAACCATTTTATTGTTCTTTTAGAGAAGGCAGAAATCTGCATTTACAGGTAAGTGATTTTGGGGTTTTGTAACATTTCTTTTAATTGAACAATTTTATTTTTGTTTGTACTCAAGCTATCGACAAGTTTGAAGTGGACAAAATGTTGTGGATTAAAAGAAGTGTTCAAGGCCAGGTTGGCTCAGGCTCTGAACAACTTGGTGTTCAGATTGACAGAAACTGCAGGTTGGATTTAGTAGTTTGGAAAGCTCAGAATGTGGCAGAAATGGATCCTGTTACTTTTTACTTTCTGTGGCACTTTGATCTACTGTCTGATGGCAAAATACCTTAATACTGAGGTAAGCTGAAGTAGGTGTCATCTGTATTCCTCCTCTTTAATATGGTCTACTTTGAATAAAATACTTGCATTGCCATTGAATAGAGAATGAAATTTATCTTTTAGAAAAACTGTAAGACATTGATCTGTCCTGTACTTTTAACCCCTGCCATTGCCCCATCAGGTACTCACACAAGAACAATGATGATTGTAAAACCAGCACCCAACCCCAGATGACAGCCCTGCTTCATAGTCTTGAAATTGATACTCCCTATTAGTCACCAGCAGCTGGAGAACAAAGTCATGAGTTTTCCCAGACACTGAAGTAGGTAAAATCTCAACAATATTCCCATGATCATTTTGCTGTTCTAAATAATGGAATTCCTTCTAGCTTCTTGCAAATAGAGAAAATGAAATACACTTACAGCAAAGTACAAAGGATTGTACATAAAGGAAAATATTACATAACTCAGAATAACTTCATTCCTTCAAGCTGAATACAAAACTTAACAAAACCCTCCAGAAAGAAAACCAACCAACCAAAAAACCACACCACTAAACAAGACCCAAACTCCTCCTCACATTTTAAATTAGGTTATTAATAGCCAAAATTCTTATTACAAGCCACAGACTGAACTGACCGAAGCTATATTCTGACTGGCCTTATTTACTAGAAACAATTCAACTGCTCTAAAAGGTATTGGTTGAAAAGAGAGGTAAATTAAATATTCTCTCCTTTCAGTTATGCAGAGTAGCTATGCATGGGCATACATAGTCACAAAATGCCTACTCAAGTTTTTTAATTACTTAATTGATTGCATTCAGAAAGACACATTGCAGGAAAAAAATCTACCCTTTCCATGTGTTGTAAATATAGCCAAAATTGAAGCTGTTAGATTTATTATTAACATGTAACTAACAAGCAGTTAGAGAACTATGTGTTCATGAAGGTAAAATGTAATATTTGATACTTAAAACACCTAGACATATCTAAACCACCTTCTATAAAACTCCCAGGACATTCACCCAGGCACACGTGCACTCTCCTCAGAGTCCACCCCAACAACACTTCCCTGCCCTCTTTGAAATGAGGATTTCTCTGTTTCTGTACCCTTCTGTTGGAGGTGTATGTTCTAGGCTTACATGTACTCATGACAGTCTCTACAAAACAACAAAACATATTCTCATGAGAAAGCGCCCACCTCAGCTTCAGACATGTACCTCAGAAGTGTGAATTCTTATTTCTTGCACCAAAACTGTCATTCCTCAAGCTAGATGCATGCCCCCATGCCATCTGATGGAACGATTCTCAGTAAGGTCAAGGTACAGATGCAGGGTCAGTGGGGTGATTTCTGACAGTGTCAAAACAGGTTTTGACTCTTCTCCGTTGCTTTCTTCTCCTTCCCCACTATCACAAATTTCCAAGCTTTTTTTGAGGTTCTTCTCATGCTGATGCCTTTAGCCTTAAGCTGTTTATTGTGGCCAGTGGATGTCTTCTTTAGCATCGTCAGTTTGGGGCAAACTCCCTGTAAGACAGTTTTGGATGTTCTGTTGACACCACTGACTCACCTCTGCTTTATCAATTGTTGACATCCTGGAGAGTTTGCTGAAGGGAAACTGAGCAGGCACCCCCACAAACATTGTTAAGGAGCACAAGATGTTCTCTCTCCTGTTACTGGTTCTTCTCATTTTCCATCATGTGTAAAGTTTGTCTCGCAGTGAAAATAATCACAAGGGATTACACTGTATCATTTGTGAATAATGTTAAGATTTTAGCAGTCTTCCAAATTCATTAGTTATAAATAGTCTCCAGAAAACTGGCTTTTTGGAAGAAGATTGAGAATTCAAATTAATTGGATTATTTGAAGTTAATGAAGTCAAACTTTAGTATTCCAGTAAATGCATGCCTTTACATAGATATTAATAATGGTTTTCCCATTAATCTTATCATCATGTCATTTAAAAATAAGGGCATATAACATACCAGCACACAAGAACTAACCTTGTCTACTAGAGATGTCTTTCTTACCATTTTCCCTTTCTTTGATTCTATTTTTTCTTTTTATTAAATATATTTTATTATTCTTTCAGCTCACTCACAGAAATTGCTTGTTTTCATCCTTTCTATTCTTTGGTAAAAGCAAGAAATGACATTTCAGTTCCAAAATAAAGAACGAACTTGGATAGTTCAACATTCAAGGTAAAACAAAACCACAATATGGTTCACAAGAAAGATTGGTGTTAGTATTTTGATGAAAAGTCTTCATGTCCCTTCTGATTAGAACACACTCTCTGACTAGATAGGAAAGGCTACATTCTTAACCAGTTGCTGGATGTGATTAAAATGTAAATATCTTCCAGGAAAAAAAAAACAACATTATTTTCTGCATGTCAGTAGCTTTTTATTAATTCAGATTTTAATTTGGACTCATTTTTATACAACCAAACACTTTTCAGATAGTGACTTATTTTAAACACATTTCCTATTTCTCATGCTGGTTTCCTATTCTGCTGCTTACAACTAGATGTAAATTTTCATATTGATTACCTTTGGAAATAATTTCCCTTTAATCTCTAGGAATTTTTATTAACCCAGACAGTGGGATAAGGAACTGAATTCATATAGTTAATGGTGAAGATAAGTGATACCAGGAATTTGGGAGAAACTCAAAAAATTTGTTCTTAGTTTCTGCTGGCAGCATTAACTACTCAATTTCTTTCATTTTCTTTATTCTAAAGGTAATGAAATATAGCTGCTTATGAAATACATTAACATTATTTTTTCAGTTATATGACAAATTTGGACATGAAGCTGGGCCAGAGCATTTAACTGTTGGAGGGTAGGAGGGCTCTGCAGAGGGATTTGGATAAGCTGGATCAATGGACCAAGGCCAAGAGCATGAGGTTCAGTAAGGCAGAGCTGGACATCCTGCACATGGGTCACAAAATCCCCATACAGTGCTACAGGCTGGAGGCAGAGTGATTGGGAAGCTGCTCAGTGGAAAAGGACCTGGGGGTGCTGGTTGACAGCAGCTGAACATGAGTCAGCGTGTGCCCAGGTGGCCAAGAAGGCCAATGGCATCCTGACCTGTGTCAGGAATAGTGAGGCCAGCAGGACTGGGCTACTGATTTTCCCTCTGTATTTAGCCCTGGTGAGGCTGCATGTTGGGTGCTGTGTCCAGTTCTGGGCCCCTCACTACAAGAAGGACATTGAGGGGCTGGAGCACATCCAGAGAAGGGCAATAAAGCTGGTGAAGGGTCTAGAAAGTAAATCACATAAAGAGCAGCTGAGAGAGCTGTGCATGTTTAGCTTGGAGAAAGGGAAACTCAGGGGAGAGCTTACCATCCTCTACCTCCTGTCTACCTAACAGGAGGTAGCAGCAAAGTAGGGGTCAGCCTCTTCTCACAGGCAACTTGTGACAGGACAAGAGGACAGAGCCTCAAGCTGTGCGAGGGGAGGTTCGGGTTGTACATCAGGAAGAATTGCTTCATAAGCAGTCTGCCCAGGAAAGTGGGGGGTTCACCATCCCTGGAGGTGTTCAAGAAATGACTGGACATGGCACTTAGTGTTTAGCTGACAGCGTGTTGTTTGGTCAAAGGTTGGACTCCGTGATCTTGGACATATTTTCAATCCTTAATTATTCTGTGATATATACATTGTAAGGAAGCAACCTTCTTAAAATAATTGACCTTTTTTGAACAAAGGTGAGATAAAGTTATATGATGCTACATATCATATGAACTATAAGCAATATTCATGACTCATGATGCGTGAACTCATGAAGTGTTGGTAAGTGTCAAGTATTCTATAAACTCGGTGAATTAATTCTTTTCCAATATGTTTAGGCAAACATGCCTCCTCCCTCACAAGCACTCCAACTTCAAGATGTATCTTTTCTTATTTAATATTCATGTGAGATCATTCTTGGATAATGCATTCAAGACTGGATGCTCCTTTTACAGCATTTAAACGACAGATTAAATTTGTTCAAACCAAAAGAGTAATAAAATACAAACTTGGGAAAATTCAAAGTATTACCCTTACAGCAGTAGAACTTACAAGAGGAAATAACCTGAGGAAGAAAATGAAAAATGCCATAGACATCACTTTCTCCTTTTTTTACAGTTACAGTAGAAGTAGTAGTTTGGGGAGAATAATGATTCCATGAATTATGCATATTTGATTATGCCTAGAAGGTGCAGTAAGTTTAAGCACAAGAAATTTACCTTGTGTTGGTAATCTGTTACTAGCACACTAACAATTGATATAGATGAAGACATCTGGCAAACAGAAATATTAGGTTGGACAGGTGTTTGGCAGCTCAAGACCATAGACAGAGACCCGTGAGTCACAAAATGCTAGTTGGAGGCAGTTATGCAATACGGTAGACAATTTCATAAGAAATTATTTCACAGGAATACAGAGACGGAAGAAGATGAAGCATCTATTGAAATCTCTCTTAAAAGGGAGAAAGAAAATAAATGGCAGGAACAAGAAATAAAAATGAAGAGCGTAGAAGGAATAGAGGGATAAGGGAGCCCCAAAATCAATAGCAACTGACATACCAGTTCCTCTGAATTTGACTGCAAATTTTGATCAGAAGCATGACTGTGGCTTTCATGATGACTAGTTCTGTCTAAATGGCTGACTCCAAAACTGTGGAACCCTAAATTTAATCTACAGCTTTATGCCATTCCCTCAGGTTCTGTCACTGGTCACCAGAGAGGAGACCAGCGCCTGCCCCTCTGCCAACATTCCAATACTGAGCCAGTGTCTGAGTCCATGCCTTGTCCCTATTTACTAGCTGAGATAAAGACTCCATTTCACAGAATGGTTGGTACAGAAGACACTTAGAAAAGGTCTGGCCTGCAACTGGAAGATAAAAATTCAGCATAATATGCATAGCTGAAATTTCATTTCTGTGGAGACAAAACAGTAAAGTGATAGCTGAAGGAAGATAGACATCTGTAAAAAATGCATACAAGGAAAAAAAGGCCTAAAGTATATGCAAATTTTTTTAAAAGTTATTAAGAAGAACAGAACAAGTAGATGAAATATTTTTTCTGCAGATAAACTGGTTTAATTAGATCATTCAAAGCAATAGAAATGTATTTTGACAACTGGAACTGGCACTTTCTTTATAGTATAGCCTTGTATCTATTCAAATTTTTCTTTGACATATCCTGATACTGTGTAGAATTTGTCCTCCCTTCATTCTTCCAAATCCCATACTTGTTTGAAATCCTTACCCTTATCATCCACATACCATATTGAAATATGGTTAAATGCGATTTGACTTAAGCTTCAAACCTAACACTCAGCACTATGTTGCTCAATAGTTACTGGCTCATTTGCTCTAAGATACATTTATTTGAAAATTCAAGTCTGTGGGGAGAGCAAACTTGAACTGTTTGACATTGGTCAAAAGGCTGCAATTGCCTGAGCATGTTGGCAGTCATCCACAAAATTAGTCACGATATCCTGTTGACCCAGTTTGAATCCTGTGTTGAGATTATACATACTCTATTATTTGGTTTCAGCCTTGGTTTGGGGAATACCATTTCCAATTTATGCAAGTTTTAATTCTGTTTTCACAGCTGTTGACTAGCTGTCTTCCTACTGCTTTTTTCTTGAGGATTTTATCATGTTCTATTCCCTTTTGATGCTTTTATTTGGCATTAGGAATAGGTTTACATTTCTTTGCCAATACTACGTTTTAAGCCTTGTACAAAATCCTCTCATAGGCCTTCTGAGAACACAGCAGTGAGGCTATTGAGACATTTTAGAACCACATCAATCCTCCTCCTAATACAATAGGGTTGAGGTTTTCCCCTATGTTCTTTAGCCTATATATTATTAAGGAGTTTTTTTGGTTTTGTCGTTACCAGTCTAATCACCTTCTCAGTTAGTCCAGGTGTAATTCACTGCAATGTAAAACAGCAACAGTGACTAATATTCAATGAGAAATTGTGTGAAGCAAGGGCATATTCTGTTCTTCAGCTTCCTCAGTATCTGTTTAAAATCCAGTGTCAAATAAGCCCTGGGAGGTGTACAGGAGAATCTGGTAATTTTTTTGATAGGCACAGCTTAATCATTTCACATGTCTACTCCTTTCTATAACCATTCAGGCAAGCAGTTCCACAGAGGTCCAAGCAGAATGTGCAAGAATTCCAAGAGATTTGTAATTTTCTCTTCTCTTCTTCAGAGCTGGTGTCTCTAAGTAGTATATACCAACTGTTTACAGGCTACGTTGTCAACAGTAAAATCAACTATTCCAAACTGGTTAGTCTTAAAAAAAACCCAAAACAACAAAACATAGGGAAGGCCCAAACTCCATAATTCTTTCTATAAATAATAAAACTACTGCATTTTTCCTATAGATTTCTGACTTATTTCCTCCTAATATTCCAGGAATGCTAATTTTAAAAAAAAATCTTTATATAAAATATGTTTAAATGCTCACTATTGAAATAATCTTCTATTTGTTAGTCAAGAAATTCAAACAATTCCTGTGGTATAAAGATTTAATTTAATTCTACTAGGTGTGCACATCATTAAATTCAATAAATCTTTTATAATATGAACTAAATTAAAATTTCTCTCGAAGTTTTATATGCCAGATTCCAAGTCAGTTAATTTACAGTGATACTGCAGTGCTGGACAACTGAAAAATAGCAATAAGGGCTTTTTGGTCCCTAAAACTACCTCAGTGTCACTGAATACAAATAATAAAGTGATTCAGTGAGGCAATTGTTCTACTATCACAGTCAAACTGTAGATGACTGAATTCTCACTTTTTTCTTGTAGCAGTTTTTTATATAAAATTCAGGAGAAAAAACTGAAGGCTAAACATTAACTTCAATGGACTAAGCATGTGCTTAACTGCTTTTCTAAACCAGTGTAGATTTAAAAACTCATTTAGAAATAAGCTGGAGGCATTCTGACTTTTTCTGAATTGGGGCTTTGATTTGTAGATTTGCTTACAAATAAATGAAATTTGTACTAAAATTTTGTTATTATGTAAGTATAGTTTCCTAAGAAATTAAATTCAACCAATTCTAAGAAGGAAAACCAGCTCCTTTACACAGAAAGGAATACTAGTTTACATAATTAGGGAGTGGAGGGGTGTTTTCCCTTCATAACCCTGATCTGTAAAACAAATGTGCAGCAGGTGCCCTAGATGTTTTAACAGTTGAGGGTGAAGTATGTAAAATAAAAAAAGCTTTGTTGATTATTCTAGCAGTGTGTCATAAAAGAAACTGTTGGAACACAAAATTTCTGCCTTCACTAACTTATTCTACCTCCACTAACTTATTCTACCTCAGCATATCTCTGCTCTTCTGTGTTTTCAGAAGTCCCCGAAATTTCTGTCTTGCTAAATAATTTAGGATATGTTAAAATCTTTTCCGGAATTTTCTGGAATTAAGAAAGCACTTAGACCTGTTGGGACAGAAAATTGCTTATATTTCACTTGTGTTTCTTGTTGAGACATCTATGATGGCACATTTTTCAATAATGAGAAAATCTGGAATGTTTATCAGCAGAGAAGTAACTGAAATATAAAAATTATTAAAATCTTAAATACCGCAACCAGTTGTTAGTACATAATTTTTAAATTTGACTGTAATTGAATATTTAAATGACAAGTGTGCGTTTGTGTCAGTGTATAAAAGGTGTTTATACCACCTTAGTGTGTCTGACACAGAATAGCGCTACTTTTACAAATATAGATGTCATTGTATGACACAAAATTTGTTTCTGAGACTTGTCAGGAGATATCATATAACCAATGTTATTATTTCTTGGATCAATTTTCAGCAGACTTGACCACTTTTAAATTAATTTATCAAAATATATGTGCATGAATATCTTTTTCTCAAGTGTTATTTCAAAAGTATTTCAGAAACTATGACTGCTGCCATGGTCTTGTCCTGTCTTATGATACTTGTTTGACAGGAAAGGCATGCAAATTATCAGTTGAACTGCTATTTGCTATCAAACAAAAGACATTTAATTTATATAGTATAGAAGCAGCATTGATGATATTTTCAAGCAAAGATCTCCAAGCAAACAAATTAATTAATTAATAAAATGACTATAAAGCAGAGAGCTTTGCAACATTATATGTAAATAAGGGTTGAGCAAATAATGGAAATAACATTCCTAATAACCACATAAATAGATACACCAGTGAAGTTTTGAAAATGTTCACTGTTTCACATGTGTACCCAACGACACAGTTATTTTTGTGACATCTAACTGAACTATTGAATGACAGTGTAAGATGAGAGTCTTATGATACTAGACGAAGTAAAAATAATTATGATATCGCTAGATAAGCCAGAAAATTATTAGAGAAAAACACACTGCTTTTGCTAAGTAACACGGTGAATTAGCAGTAATTTGTGAATTAAAAATTACCAAGATTACTGCTAATTCATACTGTTTGTTAACAGTCTACAATCAAAAATATTCAGTGAGGAAATATTTTAAAAATTCAGAGAAAAAAAATTGAAATAAGCTCTAAATCTCTGCATCTCTATATATAAACTATTCAGGATTAATTATTCACAGGGTCTGATTTCAGGCAAGATTAATGACTAATATTTAAAATTAATGTGTGAAGTTTCATATTTCAATTTCCAGCAAGCCTTGAGAAGTTAGATACCAAGATCTCATCTCTATAAATTTGAAATGCCTAAAATCACAGTTGCAAGTTGAAAAGCCCATTCATAAATTAATATGAAGTTAAATAAACAAAAGTCATTTGACAAGCAGGACAAATACCAGCTAAGCCTCCTTTGTTGTTCATTTGTGTCCTTCATGCCCTATGCTCCACTTTCTTTTTGACAACCCTCCCAAGGTAACAGCCATCCTAATGGCGAGTCCATAGCATGGACATTACACACCTGTTGATTTATGGAAAAGCAACTGTCAGAATGGATTGCACGATGTCTGACATCTCCTATCCTTTCACTACAGATATGTATTTTCATAAACTTCCATCATTTTTTCAAATATAGCTGAAATTGGCCAGCTTGCATCAGGAAGAAATGGAAGGAAAACATATGGAAGATATATGGAAGGAACCCTTAAACTTGTAAAAAGTCCTGAGACTACTGAAGTTAATTGAAGATATAGGAAGAATTTGGGAAAAACGTCTTTCTTTCTTTCTTTTTCTCCAATGAATGGCTCCTTTGTTAAAAAAGCACACTTTATGGAGAGATAAAAACAAGTGGAAGGTCACAGTAATGTGAGGACATTACACCAGTCCATCAGTTATTTTCCTGAAGCCACAGATGATAAATTTCAGCGTGCTAATACTTGGTAAATTTTCTCTAATAGGTGAAAGTAAGACCAATGCTGGAAATAGAAAACTGTTAAGAGTATTACTGTATCACGCAACTGATTTGAGTACCTTCACAAATGAATTTGTAAAAGCTTACAAGAGCATTCATTATTTCTAATATCATCTCAACTCTTCCCAAAGCATTCTTACACAATTTAAAAAAAATAATTAGAAAAAAACAATTAAATGCTCCTTTGAGCACATTGCTCAGATGCAATAATTTAGATTTTATCAACCAGCCTTGCTTCTGCTGAAGGGCACCTCCTCAGCAAGCATAGAATAACCTAACTCACTGCCAGCCATGAACTTATTGTAAAACAGAAAAGTTACTTCTCTGATATATTTATACCTCCTTTTTTAAAAAAAAAAACTGTGAGCCCGCTACACCCTTCTTTCTCAAATCGAATGTCCATCTTACCAACATATAAAGTAAATATCACCCTACTCACCAGCTCAGAATTTCTGTTTGTCATTCTTTTATACTACGGCAAGGTTAGGAGATCCCTTTATTTCCTCCTGAAAATCTTTTTAAGCCCTTGCTCTAAACGGTGTATTGTGCTATGCAAAAGGCAGATCTCCAGAGGAAAGATAAAACTTCTCTATTTGGACTTCTAACAAAGAGCAGGAGGAACCATTCTCAAAAAAGAAATGTAATCATGAGACAAATCAGTACCAGCTGTAATGAACACCTGAGACCTTTAAATCCTATAGGATGAAAATACCTTTTTGGCTCCCTCTCTAACAATGTGAAAATGGGGCTTTTGAGGGGGGGTATTATCTAACTTTAATTTGATTACGCCTGCAGCATGCTAATTAACTGAACAGCAACTCAAAGCTATATCATGTTATCTTTTAGTTCCTTTCTAGATTTATTAACAGTGGATTATTGAAGGGTTGTTTTAGTTCTTTTTGGTGTGTAAGCACCACTGGTCATTATGAAGCGTATTAGTCTACTATTTGGGGTTTAGATGCTTATTTTCATTGCAAGCAAACTGTAATCCTTTTTAGTGTAGCACTGTATTGTTCTTATTTTGTTCACTGTCATTTTCATTGACTAATAATCCAGGATTTTTTTACCTCTTTTTCTATATTTTCCCTAGTTTTTTCACAGGTTGTAAAGGACAATACCAAAAAAAGTAGGACTTGCTACTGGTAAATATACAGTTAAAAATTGATTTCTTTTTGTTCCCTCTCACACATTCAACTTGAATGGAGTTACTTCAAATCCATGAAGTAGTGTGAGAAACAGAATTAAGGCTTATCCTTTTATTTTTCTTGAGCTTTGTTGTTAGCCTCACTACTTTTTCCAGCACTAGATTAGAGAAAGAGAAATAAGCACACTGAACACCTAAAGAAAAACTCCTACACTTCTTAGCCATTCTGTAATGAGTGACAGGAGGCAAAACATGCAAATTGACATTAATTCTTCTTCCATGTGCTGGAGTTTAACATGCTTCTATTTGAATCTTTAGAGTAAGAGAAAAGCATAATAGAAATTGTGCATAACCTGAGGACAGGACTTGGAGCCAAGAATTTATGGAAATAATCACTGATCAGATGCCCTCTAGGGCTTGCCCTCTTGGCTAAAAAGAAAAAGATACTAAATTAAGTTACTTATCACTTGCTCATCATGTGTAGTTGCTAGAGGATTTGTGAGGCAGCTTAAAAGCTTTGCAGTCTATTCAAGTCCAAGGAATGGAGCTTGACAAGAGAAGAGCAAATAATGTCTGGGTTTGCAGTCTTCCTGCTGGTTCTCCATTTTTCTGTTTGAGTTGTGTCCAGCCTTTAACTTTTTCAAGTGGATTTTTGTTAAAGGAAGATCAATGAGGGAAGGGAGGTCAGTCAGCTAGGAGAGAAGAGAAAATGAAAGGAAGAAAAGAGTGGAGAATGGCATCAGTGGGAGTGAGACTGAAGCAATGACTCCAGACAGAGTGGTGTGAGCTGGAACAAATAGCTAAGCGATACCAAGAGTGTTCAGTCTGAAAATTATACATAACATGGATAGAGCCAATGCACAAAGGTTCCTAGGTCAGCAGTAAGCACCAGGCAGCTGAATTACATTTCCAATACTAAGGTTTTTCTATCTGAGACTCTGATCAGCATGGAATGTTAGCAGAAAGTGAAAAGTGAGATGTGGTTTCATAAAAACTGCCTTTAAGAGTTATTCTCAGGTCTCACTGAGAGTATTCTGTTAGGATATGTATTTACCTTAAGCTTACATGAAGTTTAAAAACCAGCTATACCAGCTATACCTTAGGTTTCCCTTCCCTTCCTTTTTTT
>VYXC01009544.1:92645-134285 GCA_013397175.1 Platysteira castanea
TACATATCCATTTTAACAGGTATAGAGAGAAGGAAAAGCAAATCAGAGGAATATCTAATACCTGAATCCAGGATTAGGAGCTAAGAATTCATGACAAAAATTTCAGGTCTCTTGCACTGTATGACCATTCTTAGAGGCGAATCCTTTGCTAAACAGAAAATAGAAGTCTGTCAGAACAGGTCTGAAAAGGTAGCCTGGATTCTAACATCTCTGGCTTAATTAAGGCTGATCCTGCTGAATGTGTTAATCTTTATCTGGCCATTATGAATCTTATTTTGCAATTCCTTATTTTGCTATTCCTAGAACATAGCAATGGCTGTGTTCTAGAAACTTTGTGGAATACTTTTTCACTGCTTCTCTGATGTCTTTGAGAAGAAACGTTCTATCAATTCCGTTGGCATGTATTCCTCAAAGGCCTAGCTCAGATCTACATGTCCACATCAAATGTAAACACTGTCCTTGGACTATTATAAATTATTATAAACTGTAAATTATTATATATATTAAAAATGCAGAGACAGTTTCTGAAAAACGTGTTCAAAAAGAGAATAGTATGTGTTTGTTCTCAGCCGTACTAGAATAGAAGAATTACTTTCAACGTGTTAGTACCTTTGTTACCTCCATAAGAAAATGAAACCTGAAAATTAAAAAGAAAACTAATTTTTTTTATTTAAAACAAATAAAATTCTTCATTCAAATAATGACTTTTAGCATAAAGTTGTGATAACTATCTTGCTGCTGTGTCATGTTTCTCACCTTACTTTCATGTAACACCTTTAATAATCTCGTTTTTCAAACCATTCCTGATTTATGGTTCCTTGAACACTTCAGTTAAACTCAGTTGTTCACTTACACTTGGTCTTTAATAAGTAACAGCATTACTTTGAAGACCTTAAACAGGTTTTGCTGAAGAATCTAATTCTTCAGACATATAAGAGCTATTAGTTTTTTCTGATTAACTGATATTTGATGCTTTTCTGTTACTTCTATGTATCTTATTTAGTGGTCCTAAGTAGCCCAAAACTCAGTATAAAAAAGAAAAGACATAGTTCAGGGTTGTTTTATTTAAATATTAATCAATGTAGTTTCTAACTTTACATTTTTAAATATTTCATTTTGGACAGATCAAACAAATTTCCCTAGTAAATGATTTAGTTCAGTTTTTGATTTTGTTACTGTTCATCTGACCTCTAACTTTTTTTAGACTTCGATCTCCTTAAGATATGAAGCAGATTTACATTTAAATATTGCAAATATATTTACCAATTTAGAATTCTATTCTATAAATAGTTTAAAAATCATGGTTTATTTGAGCTTATTGATAAAAGAACCAATGAGAAAACAATGAACGAGAGGTAGGAAATTTGTTTAAAAATCAGTGTGCAAACAGAGGGTAAGAAACAAACAATTGGCATGTGTTTCACAAATCAGCAATG
This sequence comes from Platysteira castanea, assembly GCA_013397175.1. Classification (NCBI taxonomy): domain Eukaryota; kingdom Metazoa; phylum Chordata; class Aves; order Passeriformes; genus Platysteira; species Platysteira castanea. The sequence goes on from VYXC01009544.1 coordinate 94,082, forward strand.
CAGCCAAGCTACTTCTAAACGAGCTCTAAATGACACACCAGGAGCAGTTGCAGACCAGGATAAACTTATCCTGCTGACAATGCATTGAGCATTGCAGGTACACCAAGAAAAAAGAGAAAGAAGAGATTTCTACAAAATATCAATGATATTGTCATTATCAATGCTGAGACGTTTTTAATTGCTAATTTTCTTTTTGCGTAGTTTCTTTTTGCATATTTTCTTTAAAATGTGAATTACTTAGAGGATTTCAGCAAATTTTTTCAGTGTAATACAAGTGGTATTTTTGCTTCTTAGTTTCAGTGAGAAACTGAAAATAATCTAACAGTGAAAAATATGACATATGCAAGTATTTTTCATGACTATATTTTCTCATATTTCTATTTATTCACTACATTCAAAAATTCTCCCAAATGGCAATCATTTAATCAAATAGGCATTTAAAAACACAATGGAAAAACAAGTTAGCAAGGAAGTTGGGCATTCAATTTGTAATGCATTCTTCCATGAAGAAGAATAGACACATTAAGCATTTTACCTAAGTAATGTATTTTAAAAAACCCCTGTAAGTAAATGTAAAAACATTCAGTATCAGAACAAGGAAAAGCTTAATTCTATTGTGGATCCACATAGGACTCATCACAGATTTAGGGACAAATGTATGTCTTCTCTCCCTAATTTTATTTTATGCATTTAATTTTTTTAATCAATCTATCAATCTATCTATCTATCTATCTATCTATCTATCTATCTATCTATCTATCTATATCTTTTATAATGAAGTCCTTAAGATGTCATGTATGTTTTAACCTTGGGTCATCTAAGAATTTTATTTTGATCTTGGATCGTGCTTTGAAACTGGTCCCTAAGGCCTATAAGCCCATGTCTTGAAAGAACATTGGAGGGATTACCATCTGTTGGCTAAACATTAGGCTGCCTGATTCCTTCCATGGCTTATTTTGTGAATACCTTACTAGGATTACTTAATAATTCTTTTTAGATTCCCCAGATCATTACAAGAGGTAACATTAATACCATACTGCTCTTGTGAACAGCATTTGACACATTTACACACTACCACAATTATGTCGATAAAGCAGTGACATCACTTAGCCAGTAGATTGTTTTAGAGAAAAAAAAAAGGAAAAATATGATTTTAAATCAAATTCTTTTTGGAAAACACAAAAATATACAACTAAAAATATATTTTGAGGCTATGTATTGTTTCGAGGGCATCTCTTACATCCCTGGAAGACGCTTAAATCCCAGATTGCAAACCAGAAGAGCCAGTGTGTTGGGGAAGTCACAAATATAATATCAATAGGAAGCCCTAAGATTTCCTGGGGAATAGTCCCATAAAGAGACGCATCTGTTCATTTCACATCCAGAGGCCGGAAACCTATCCTGATATAGAGCCTTTAAAATTCAAAGCCATTTCTTTTAAAATAAAGCTGTGATATGATGTTATCTGCTAGCAAATTCATGTCACTTTTTCCCTGAAGAATGCTCTCCCAAATGATAGGCCATTTTTCTTTAGAAATCTTCTTTACATGGCAGACTGAGATTTTCAACTATACAAAGGAGAATTCAAGATCCATTAGAAACACCCCGCACATGACTCTGTAACCTTGTGGGGTGGGGACTCATCAGGGAAATAGTCAGTTATGAGTTTCTTGTCAAGCCTGCTCATCTTTATTCCCCAGAATACTGATTATTAAAAAGCATAAAGGAGCCTCTTGAAGCAAAGACAGAATTTATGAACACTATAAAAGCTGAATTATAGAATGATGTACATTCTAGGGCTTCTGCCTCCCCATCAATTTCTTCTTTTACTTCTTTTTGTATATTCCTATGAATCACATAATATTCCCTGTAGAGTAGCAGAGGAAGAAGGGAGTGCTTCCCTTGCTAACCTTAGGCCACAGTACTCACTAAAAGTAAACAAAAACACCTGCAGGAATGGGTGAATTCTAACCCCCTAACCTGAGATCGTTGAGCCAGAGTGTACAAATGCTATAAATCTTAGACATTTTTTTTTTGTTCATTGTGAGCTGTACTGTCAATGTTAGACAGTTGTTCTTAGGAAATACATATTAAATGTCCTTTGGAGACTTTGGTACTTGGCTGCTTTTAGACATGTGACAGCTGCTGAGCTGTGTAGACTGCAGCAGTTTTGGTGCATTTCGGTGAGAAAGTCACATGAGACACTGGGGAAGTTTCAGTCAAAAGGGGAGACACCTGTGAGGTTTAAACATCTGCAAGATTAGACTTTTTATTGTCATTTATAGCTTCAGTCTGTAAAATCTGTCTATATCCTTCATTTGATATATATCTTCCTGTGCTTGGGATACACAGATCTAACAATTTACAATTCACTGCATCGGGATAAAGAAAAAAACCTACAAAACACAACAGAAAAAAAAGCCTTAGAGGTAGAAATGAAAACAAAATAAAAATATGATATGGTTTTCTCAAAGCAAAGCAATATGTTATTTTTATTCCCTAGCTTAGTAGAAAGTTATTTGTTTGCCTAAATTGTTCAATCATTTTTTTTTAGATCAAGCCAGAATTTAGCCTGTTTCTTCTGCCTAAGACAAGCAGTCAATTTTAATTAACTGAGTGTGCAGGAGTCTTTGGCATTTGTGGAAACTGGGCACACAGCCAATCCCCAAAGCACCTCTGATCAGTTTGCCTGAAAAGAAGTAAAGAAAAAGAAGATGTTTGCTTAGAGAGCTTCGAATTATAGTCTGAAATCTCAACAGCTGGAAATAAAATTAATTACACAGTCCTGCCTTGTTTACCTATCTGTGTGAGACCCTCAACTTCACTGAAACTACTTACATGAGTAAGTCCAAGGGAGTCTGCTCAAGCTATATTGTTTACTGTATGGAAATATAAATACCAGTTTAGTATTCATGTTTCTGTTGAGTTCAGTATAACTTAAGTACTTAATGCAATCATAATAACAATAACAATAAAAACACTATTATTAAAAAATATAAAAGAGCCTCTTGAAACAAAGGCAGAATTTATGTTTCTGTTATTTAAATTAATGCATATCTGTGTGTGTGCTCATGCATTTTAAAAGATTCAATAGAATCAGTTTTGAGGGGACAGTAAAAAGCCATCAAAGATTTTCTTTAATACATTTTGGACTAACACCATGAGACATCATTTTGTTGGTAGGAGATGTACATCTAATTTTTAGAGAGCCAGGGTTTTTTATCCTTTTCTTTAATCTGAAATATAGAATCTTCTGTTTGTGCAACCTTTCCTCTACTCCTCTTATAAAGCATCATGTGTATGAATGGTAAAGCAGCAGGCACAGGAATACAGGTAATTTATTTTACAATTGGCTAAACCTAGAAATGACAAGGTAACCTTTTAAAATTTGCAGTGAGAGTTTCTCAAGAAAAAAGTGTATTTTATCTAACTAATCAAATAGTCACACTTAGCTTGATGCAGCGAATTCTAATCTAAGAAAATGGAAATTTGTTTTTCTCCTTGAAAAATAGAAATCTGATGAAAATGTGCTGTGTACATAACATCCCTTTGTATTATTCAAATGCTCCTTAGACAAAAAAATGTTTACAGTGCTGAAATTTAAAGCAAAGATTTATATTCTCTCTTGATACTATCAAATGCAAACTTTTAGTGAAATTTTTTGAGCATTAAAGGACATTTTAAAAAGAAAAAAACACACCACCATTGAAGAAGATCTAAATGAACTAAGCTTTATTTACCCATTATTTTTGATACTCAGTGTCAAACCTTGTTCCTTAGATGTTTAGACATTTATCTTGATTTCACAACATTGTTCCCAATAAAGAAACTTTTCATCAAGATACGAATGGAGAGAATGTGAAATGGAAAATTATTAACATTTTATGTGAATACTGCAAATGAAGACCCTCAAAGCCTATAGCAGTAATAGTCTTCTTCAGGGTGGAGGGTTGACAGAAAGAGTCCACTGCAAATTTGGACCCCCAGTTTTTGTTGGTAAATTTGCACAGCAGCTTCAAGATCTAATGTTTGGCACTTCTGTCTGTGTACATAAGAAATGAGAAAATTTTCCACAGACTGCTAAAACATCTTCATTTTAAGATGAAGCTGCATTGAGATTTGGGAAATGGTATGTATAAATTTTCTTGATTTGAGCCCAGATGGGGAAAAAAAAAGGGAAGCCTAGCTTTTTTTCTAGCTTTTCTGTCTGACAAAGGCCTTGTATTCTAGAAGAATCAGGTTCTTGTGACCTTTATGATCTACTGTGCTATGGATTTATATGAGATTCACGTTCAAGGTAGTGGTATCATCTTCAATTACTGAAAGCTACTTAGGCTACTATTCAGTCAACATTCTTCTGCCACCATAATGCCACCAAAAAACTATCTTTTTCCATAAATTCAAAATGCAAAATACTTCTAGTCTCTGCCTGATGAGGGCAGTCAAATATACATTCTGTTTCAAAATCACTATTTAATAAACTTTATTAGAAAACTACATCTGTGTCTCTTCTTGCTCTGTCCTGCCTGACTTAAAACTTGAAGGCAAGGTTCAGTTTTGGAAGGTAAAAGGGTACTGGTGGCAATCTTTTGAGAGGTGGAGTAAATCAGTAAGGTCACAGAGCATTACTAACTTTGCCAACAAAGTCATTCTGGTGTTGTCTGGCGCTTATGACACACACCTTATCCAGAGCATTGTCAGCATGAACACAGGGATGTCTATACATTCATGTAGATTTTTTTTCTCCAGCTTCCAGGATATCTTTTTGTGTTCCAGCAACATGAGGCACTGCAAGTTCTTCAGAGTAGAGAGTGTCTTGCAGCATGTATATTTTTATCATTCACCATCAGATGATGAATTAGACATAAAGTAGGCTCATAGATCCATACCGAGATTTATATCAGGAGATCCCGTGTAATTCACAAATATAGCAGCAGAGACTAAAAGAGCTCCAGCATCTACTAATGTTCTCAAACCACAGAATCTACACAACATAATTTAAGTTACACTGTTCCTTTGTTATTTGCCCTTGCTACTCACACATTCTTAAACTTTATTTCCCACTTTGCAGAAAAAGATGTGCAATATTAGGCTCAGGGTGCAATAGGTCTGTATCATGAACGCCTTCATATTCAAAAATCAAAAGGCTTTTAAAGAGATTAGGTAGAAGATAAAGCAAGAGAAATGTACCAGCAGTAGCATTCTAGACCACGCTTACTAGTCTTTTAGGTGCCTGTCTCCATAAAGAACTTTAGAATACGGCCAACTGCATTTTCAGTATAGACTTTGTTGCCCTTTCCATGTCCATCACAATTCTTTACATCACCTGCTATTGCTAAATATTTTGCTACCCCAATTATTTGCTGCCAGAGACAAGCTTCAGTTTACAATGCAAAGTACAACCACTTCTGACAGCTGCTCCTCAAGTAACTTTTATAAGTCACCAAAGGACAACGTTGTTATAGAAAAATATGTTAATTTCCCAAACCCAAATGATAAGTTACTCTACACAGACTGGGACATGATTGTCTGGCTCCATTTTCCTTGAGTTTTTAAACCAGTTTTATAACATTTAGTATCTCAGAGTAACATCATAATATAATCTATGATGTGGTTAAAAGTGAGATGTAGAACACAACACTCTCTATTAATCTCTGCAAGGTTTTAGAGTGGTTTCCACAGAATCTTTATTAAATTTTTATAGATCTCTTTTTGCTGTTTTTAATTCCATTAAATTCTGTGCAACTGTTCAAAAACATCTTCTTTTTCTTCTTACCCTCAGCCCTTCCCTCTGACAGCTTTGTTGAATTTAAACTTCACAAAACTGTCTTCTCCTGAAAGGAGTCTTCTTGAAAGAGAAAAACAAAATATCCACGGGCATATTTTCCGTGAAATGTGACAATCCAACCACAAAAGATACATATCTAGGAAGGAGGAGAATGCAGTGATAAAGATGGGGTGCTAACTTTAATAATTCATTTGAGAAATGTTGTACTTTATAGACATAAAGACCATCTACAAGAGCTTGTAAGCAAAGGAGAAATCCATAACTGGTAAATTATTGAATTTCATGCTTCTATGGCTCATTGAGAAATCATTCAAATGTTCTTGTACAACTCCTAAAGGTGACCATGGACAGTGACCCTTTATATGTGTTATGACTGATAAACAAAGTTCTTAGTGAGACAAAAGCAGGACATTAAGCTCTGCATTTTTCACCTTAAGTTTCAGAGAGAAATGAGTTCTGTACTGTACTTCAGAGAAGCCACAGAAACAGGACTCTTTATTCAGCTGTCTGATCTAAACCCAGCCATCTGATGCTGACTGGAATAAGTTACTGAAACCTGAAATCCTTTTCACAAGCTGAGATGACAAAACAACTATTTTGTTTCTTTGTGGCAGTGAAGATTTAGATTCATTATAAAACAAAGACATGGAGGGGAAAAAAAATGGTTTTCACCATTAATTTCTTATGATAAGCACAAATTCCCTTGAGTATGTGGAAAAGATGCAAATGGAAGGCAGAAAATGTACTTTTGTCAAAACAGTATACTATATTTTTTTTTTTATACATTAAAATACTCTTCCTTGATTTCAAGAGCAAGTTTGGGGGAACTGATATTTTAGAGCAGAATTATTTCATGTATTCCAAATTACCTTGAGATGTAACTTACTCTCCCATGTACAAAGATCCTCAGGAGATCACTAACCAACCCAAAGTAATCAAAGTGCATGATCTGCCACCTGCACACCAACTATCTGCAAAGACCAAGCATAAAAGCCTAGTTGTTCCTAACAGACTAAATATCTATCTATCTCTGCTTTTGGACAACAAAATGTGATTTTAATGCAAAAGAAAGCAGATCATTATAGTATTCCATAGGGCACCATAAATTATCAAGCCTGCATCTGATGATGATACAGATGATAAGGATCATTGGTCTGCAGTAGATTATGATCAATCAGGAGCAATTATTCTGAAGTACCTGAGCTTTCCTTCTACTCTATTTTATAGCCAGTGTGAAAAACTTCCATGCAGATGAAGTTGTCTCATATTATTATGTTGACTCCACACCCTTTAGATATTTGTGATACTACTAAAACTAGCATTTTCTATGCCCTCTTTCAGTGCTGAAATCAAGAATACGAATAATTTTAATTCATTTGTCCACAAATCTCTAGGTTTCACTGAATTCTTTTATTACTATATTTATTAGGGAAAAAAAAATCAGAATTTATACCCTTATTATAATTTCCTTTTTTTCCTCCCAATTCCTCTCATCTCCTAAACCCTGGGTTTCAAAGACATATAAAAACACTAATAAGCTCCTTTGCTTCCCATCCTGATTTACACCTTAATAAATTGCATATAGGTTTCCATTTGCCTATCAAAAATCAAGCTAGCAAGCTTCCAGGTACATCATTACTTTTCCACAAAGTTTAAAAATTGTGCACTTTTCCAGCTACTCTATAAGAAATTACTCAATCAATATGCCACCAGTTAGATGTGCATATTCAACAGTAAGTACTACAAAAATATATTAGAAATATAAAACTTTGTTATAAAGAGTTTTGCAGCCAGAGGTTATCCTAAATAATTACTGTTTATTGACAAAAAAAAAAAGCCATCTGATCCTGTACAGATATATGCATCTAACACTGAACAGNGGACAAATATAGCAAAGTGTTCGTGAATTTTAAATGAATAGCTTTAGGAGCCAACATCTGGTCGTTTTAGTCAGTGTTATATTTTCACCTCCCAATCTCTTTCTGTATACCTGATTTGGTATTCTCATAATTCCTTTGCATTCAAGAGTAGAATGTTCAGGTCTTCTTTCTTTTAGCTGACGTACTGTATATTGCTGGATATCTTGGAAAATCAGCTCTGTGTGTGCTTGGATGCTCAAGAGCAGCTTTCAAATCAAATATCAGCTGATAACATAGTTCAGAGAGAACAGCTAAGTTCATGAGCATACAAAAATGCATATCAGATAAACATATGTTGAATTTATGTTTCTGATAGTCACAGATATATTGGTGGCCCTATTTTTGCTTTAATAACTTATCTGTAATTACCGAAGTTCCTCTTTCAATTTAATAGTAAACAGACATTTATGACAGTTTAATAATGAAAAATGTAAGCAGTTTCTGTGTTACCATTGAGCTACAAATTTTGCTTCAATCGCTCAAGTAAGCATTGAAAAAATACTCTGCTTGACCTTTTCATTAACTCATCCTGATGCCAACTGCATCAGTTCAAATGGTCTTGCATCTGGTTTTCAACTTGAAGAAATAAAGGTAAGATAAATTTTAACTGAATGTCTTAATTAAATTTTATATTTCAAATTAGAAAAAAAAAAAGGTTGAAATTTTTAATAGATAGAATGATGGAAAAATAAATGATATGACCAAACTAAGAAAAGTGAAATACAACATCACCCTGGAGGAGGAACTAGAGGAAGTAGGTAAGTTGAACAATCATAGGGAAAGTGAACTGTATAAAACCTTGTGATACAACAACTGTGGCTACTCACAGAGGAAAAAAAAGGGTACAACAGAGAGAAAAAGAAAAAAAAATAAAAACAAGAAAAGTCAAGGGAAAAAAGTGGAGATCAGAATGTACAAAAAAAAGAATACAGATTTCAAGGTACAGATAAAAAGTGAAAGAAGGTGGTTTGTGCCTTTCATTTTTATACTGTACTGTAAGAACTTTACTGCTATTTTAGTTTAATTGATGAGACCTACAATTAAATATGAATTTGCCTCCTTCCTTTCCTTTTTTGATACACAGCTAATATCTGACTAGTGATTAAATCTTGACAAAAGCTCCCAATTTTCCATCTAAAGACCAAATATGATTCAAAGTGATAAGAAAGAAAGGCATCCTATTGAGAGACTATTGAAACTGTGGAAATTAGATAACTGCATATTTTCTACATCTTTTTGGTGTTCTGATAAACCTCAGGTAAGCTCAGCAACATGAAATTTTTTGATAAGACCATAGTGACACTGTAAAGAAGTTGACTACATCAGATCAGAGTTTACTTACAAAAGTTAGCTTTTCCCTAGTTTTAAGTCAATTAAAAGCCACTCAACTTCCATTTCATTGCAATGTGTTGTAATCTGTTATCTAGTGCCCCCCATGTGCTATATTATCTCTCCTCTCTCATGTGACTAGCTTCAAAAATTTAATTAAAATGTAATTAATGTTATGCTTTGCTTATTTAGGAGATTTTTTAGTGAAAATAAGCTATTAGATGAACCTCGAATTAAACCATTTTTAAAAATATCAACGGCTACTGAATGTTCTATAAACTGTGAACTATGTTCTGGCAGTCACAAGCAGGATCCCCATGAATGAACACCATGTCTATGGGGAAGAAGAGATAAAACAGTCTGATTGAGGCAGTCATGAAGTTTCCAAAAATGATTGAAAGTCACACGTTAGGAAATTATTATTTTATTATTTGTGCATATCCTGACCCTCAGTTCCTTTTGGTTATAATTGTAATCTCATTGATTTATCTGTTTATTTTTATGCATAACAGGATCAGCATCACAGGAAGGCCTGGCTGCTAGTTGTCTTTTTCCAATGAAGTGAAGTTAGCCTCTGTGTTCTCTCAAGACACCAGCAGGGATAATCACCTTCTGCTGACTTTGGTATGGAAGTGGCACAGCTAACATTGAGGACTTTGTGACATCCCAAAAAAACATGAGAATGGAAGCTAAACACTTTTTAAAAGACAGCTCAGTTAGCTGTAAACGTGGCACCAGCTGTAGGTATTTTCATTCACGTTTGTCCCATGTACCTTGGAGTACCTGACAGTCTTGTTAGGGCATCTCCCTTGTAGTTAGGGGGTGAAAGGGGACAGTTCATACTATGTAAGATCTAAGTCACTTTTGTCATCCTGGACATCTTCCTTGCTAAAGATTAGGCAAGATGAGTCTAGGCAAATGACTCTGAAGCATTTGGGCAAGCCAAAATATCACTTCTGTTAAAGGTGTGCTCAGGGCATTCCCTGACTGTAGCATTTAGACAGACTTTTAAATAAACTAGCAAATTTACTGTCCTGCTCTGAGCTGCATGCGTCTCTTCCTGAGAACCTCTTGTGGATTATCAAATAAATAGCATTATCCATTTTTTATTAATTTCCTTCTAACATCTGGATACACCTTGCAATTTCACTGCAGGAAGACACTCTCCCTTGAGAGTTCCCACACTGCTCTGTACAGTCTATATGCTTATACTGGATTTTTTTCCATGGAAATGCATTTGCATGTCCTCGAAGGAAGGCCAGAAAAGTATACTGACTATGGGGAAAGTGAAGCTCTCAAATAGCTAAATATTCTATCCCAGTTTTACTGGCATATTCTCAGAGATTATTTTTCTGGAGTGGCTGTAACAACTCCAGCTTTTATGGACAAATAAGCTGGACAAAAAATCTTCCCAGTGTTACGACAAGGTCTCAGCTGTTTCGGTAGAACTGAAAACAGTATTAAATGTGCACAGTTCCTTCAAGTACAGTTTAGAAGGCAAGGTCTGTCAAGTTGCCAATATTTTTAATAAATAGCGTTTTACTTCACTCAAAGGAGTTCTAAGTGGGACCCTGTTACAAAGGGACCTCAGGAGCAAGACTCTGGAAATCCAAAAGCGATTAAAAGCACTTCAACCAAGAGTGGGTTACCACTGCTGAACAAGGGCAAAACAGATCTGGCAGTGTCTTCCTATACCTAACTTCTCAGCCACCCTGTCATCTATTGCTGTTACATGTCCCACTCACTTAACCAGTATCTTTATCCTTCTCAATCACTTTACCCATCTGTTACTAGTTATAAGAACCACCCCCCAGTGAATACATTTGTTCAACAGATAATCTTTTAGAAAATAATCTGAATATTGCATGAATTTTCTCCCTCACTCAATTGTATGCCTACCTGTTAAAGCCCCTTAACAAAAGCAAATTGTACCAACCCTCTTCCTCACATTTTCTGCCAAGATCTGGATTCAAGCTGACAGTGCATGAATGCAAACTGAATGAATTACTATTGCATGGCCAGACGGCCATGAATGGCAAATTGAGATGATTTGTATCTTCATCAATAGCATTGTTTAATTCCTAAAATGTATAATTTAATTTTTTCCTGAGGAAATTGCACTGTAAAAACCTTTAACTACAAACCCCATATTTCAGTTATCAGTCCAGTTTAGGTCTCCAAATTTTAAAAGAAGTATTACTTTGATTGGTTGACATTTTAACAGCTTACCTTTTCTAGGAATAAATCCCCTTATAAAGTTTGGGATTTTGAGAAGGTGCTAAAATCATAGACGTCTTCAACTAATATGCAGAAATGTGGTATTCAAGATAGTAAAAACAGACCTTGAAAACTTTTTCCTTGTGAATCCACAATATGTCATAGACTCTTTTCACTAATTGGGAGTATAAGAAATGTAGTATAATATTCCTTTAATCCTTGATCTACTTATTTTTGATTTCATTGTGCACCCTCAATATTCCTTTTTATCATTTCAACCAGCTGTCAAGGTTTTTTCCTAGACTGATATAGATGCCCAAGTACACTACCATACTTAAAATTTGATTAAACATTTCAGATTTAATAGATGACTGAATTTTTTTGACTATATGCTGCCTCTGTTTAAAAATCAAGTTAGTTATGCAGTGAACTCATTTGAAATGCTTAGTTTGACCTTTAGCCTTAATTTAACTATAATAATCAGCATTACTATAATAATCAGCAAGTTTAACTATAATGATCAGAGATGATTTTCATTTAAGGTTGACACTGATATTTTTACTGTCTCTGCACATGAAAAAGGATTTAGAAACTATTGGTCATGATGTATTATACTTTCAGGAAGAATCATTGTAAATTTTAATATGATGTTGGTCACGATCTACTTTTCCTTAGACTGACAAGGTTTCTCATCCTGGTAGTTGTCCGAGTTGATGAGGCATTTAAAAACAGGCATAATGGTGAGTTTAGCAGTCTGACTGAAGTCAATGATGCTTTTGGAATGCTTAAAATTAGCCACATGGTTAACTGTCTTAAACAGGGTAGTAGCCATTATAGTTGTTACTTTGTCATTTACACCTCTGTCATAAAATCACCTCTGACTGGAATTTTTAAACTGTCCAGACAAATAGCTAAAGAGCATATTGTTAAAAAAAATTTAAAAATAGTTGAGAGTGGATGTAGATGATCAAACTGCTTTTTTCAAATTTTGAGATTGATTGCATAAGGCAGAGAGATGTGTGGAAGAAAGATAACCCTGAATAAGTTAAAATGTCAAAATATAAGATTCTAAAGATCTAAAAATAAGTATTTCATTCCAAAAGGACCTTTAAGATGTGCTTAAACAGTGAGACTTTTTATATTACATGAGTAAACTCTTTATCTATTAATGCACACATATGTTTCAAAGCATGTGCCTTACGATTTTAGTTGGATGTGCGCATCTGATTCTGTGACTCTGAAAATAAACATATTATCAGGAAAAAGTGGTTTACCCTTTTGCCTTACATCATGCTGCTTTCTAGAATATTTATTAATTATTTTAGTAAAATCTTTTCTCAGCTTTTCAACTCCTGCTTTGAATCTACTAGATCCACTGAATCATCACAGAGATATTCTCTACAACAGTAAACTAACTCCTTTCCCAAAATTACTCTGAATCTGGATATGAAAATTATTGTTTCTAGCAAAACTTTCTTCCTCTCCCATATAAGTTCTGAAGTCTTTCATTAGGAACCAGTTACATACAAGTTCATCTTATACGATCTGCATCACATCTAAGCAGAGTCTAAATTTACTCAGCTATGTCTATACTAGAAAGTAATTTTTTGCAGAAGTGGATCAAAGCACTTGGTGCTTAGGTCCATATGCTTGCACTATGTGCATACACCATGGTTTCTTCTTCAGATTAATATCAATCCGGAGCATATCTCCATGGGCACTTTGCTCCCAGGAAGAGTAGAAGCACCTTCATGCGTGCCCGGACTGGAGCATCATGTTTAGACCTATCAGGAAAGGACCACGGTTTTGCTCACCAAACTGCCCTGCAAGCTGAGTCAGGGTTCGGGGTGCAGGCATGAGTGGGAGATCTGCCTCAGAACTTCACTACTGCCCTGTGCCAATACCTTCATGTGGACACACTCTATGGTGGAATGAAATTCCCTTAGGATGGGATGATTTACCTTCTAATTATGCCTATTCATCTCTGTAGAATATGGAGGCAGTAAAAAATAGCACTTTTAAACCAAAAAAATAGTTCATTTTTAGGATGGTTAAAGTCAGGTAAGAGGGTATGTACGTTATAACCCTTATTGTATGTAATTTAAGAGAAGCTTCATGTTCCATATTTCTGAATATTCCAAAACCTGATCATGTCATTCAAGAGTTCTATTGACTCCAGATAGCCCAATATCATCAGCCCAACAGAAACTGTATTCAGCTCAATTTACCCACTGCCAGTGTTTACTCACTATACAGTGTTTACTAACACATAGCATTATCGTGTACTACAGTTTTAAGTGGTGGGTTGGCCAATGGACATTTACTTTATCTCCTGCAATAATAGATTTATCTTTAATAGCAAATAATGCTGCTCTCTGTAACCTTAGGCTTGAATCCTAGTCAGATGCTTTAACATTTCTAACACGCTTGATGTTTCTACCAAATTTTATCAGCTGGAATATATTAAGTATACCTCAATTCGTGAAATTAAACTGTTGCATAACTTTCAAGTCTATTGAGGACTAGTTTCTTAATAATATTTAACTTTGCTTCAGATTCTATTGTGTCATTTGAGAGTTTTTCTCTTTGACTGCCTCTAGTGTAATTAAACCGTCCTGATACTTTGGTAAATCTTCTAGAGTTGAATCAATGGTTGCTATCATCTCCTCTACTGGAATAGATTTGGGCAGTAATGAGATTTTTAAACCTCAATTTAAGCCATTAAACTCCTTTTCACTTATTTTTAATGGCTAATATATAACTATTTTTACAAGTCTAGGATGATTAATTGTAGCCTGCATATATAAATCAGTTTTAAATGAGCTACCTCACCTAACTGGAAAAAAACCTGGACATTAATAAATTTTTTTCGGTGCCTGTAAAGATTTTTCAGGCTGTATTGAACTTTGTGCTGCTGCTGCCAGAACATTCTGTTTGCTCATGCAAGTAACTCTAAAGAGAGTTTGGATACATCTCCACTATACTGCAGCTGCAGATCCCACTGTGAACTCCCATCTTTTCTTGGGGTTTGGCACATATTATGCATGGTACAAATCAATGTCTTTGAGCACATGTGTGAACCTCTTCCACAGCAGTTTTATTGGATTTTAAGAATATTGCACTTTGCAAATATTACTGTGGTTTTTTGACAGTCCTAATTCTAAGGAAATCACCATTTTGTATAGATGTTAGACAGTTACATATATATTATAATAATCATTGGTTTAATTATCATTTGTAAAGTAAATGCAGTTGTCATAATCACTGATTAAACCGATTATTTATTACAGGAGAAGAAAGTCATGGCCTGTCATTTCCATTAGATAGGTTTTTCAAGGATGAGAAAAGGATAAAAACATATGAATAGACAGCACTATAGAAGTACTCTTGGAAAGATCGAAATATTTCCTAACCATCTTTATATAATCAACTTTTAAAAAGTAACGTTTTGCTGTTTGCTGTTAAGGTATTTTAAAAAATTTTAACAACTTGTTTTAGAATTGAAAGATATTTTCTTTTTAAAGTTTTCTCACTTTGTACCTTCTACTTCTTTAATTTCTTTTTTACTACAGGTCAAAATAGTGAGTTTCAAAAGTACAATATTTAAGTGCACGTTAAACTCATGAGTTTTCCAACATTTAGAGTTTTATGCAAGTTCCAGTATAAAAAGAAATTAAAATCATTCCCTGTGAAGATCTACTTCTCAATTCTTTCAAGATCTATAGTCTACAATATTACCTAGAATCTTCAGAGGCATCTTTAGGTTGAGTGTTATGTATTAATTGATTGAGACAGGTCAAAAAGATGTCTACAAGACATAATAAAAGCTATAAAACTGTTGCTGTCAGGAAGACTCCAAGAAGAGTCCATTTACTGCAGTTTTTTAAAACTGTTTATGATCAGGGTATCTAGGGCAGTGACAACTGGTGTAATATTGAGAGGCTACGCAGAAAGGAAAGCATACACACTGATGCCTGCACTTGCAATCTCAGTGCTGCAACCTGAAAATTTAAAAGAAAAAAAAAAGGAAAAAAAAGAAAAAAAAAGGAAAATTTTTTTTTTTTTTCGGCAAGCAGACAAAATTTCCTGAAAGTTTCCTGAAATCAAAAGATTTTGTTTTCCCACAAGCAGAATCTTGCAGTATCAACAAATGGACATAGAGCAGAAGACATAACACACATTTCCAAAACAACAACACTTTATGTCAGGAAATGAGAAGAGCATTCCCTGGTCTTGCTGTGTGTGTTTACTGGCACTGTGGTATGGTTTTCTCACAGGAATGTTATTCCTTATGTTGGGTACCAAGTACTGAGAGGGGTATTACTCTAATTTTTTTTTTTTTTCGGCACCAAACTAAAATTTCTGACTCAAAGTAACCACATTTTTTGGTACAAAAATGTAAAGAGTTGATACTATTCCACTGGTATATTTTAAAGAAATGCCTTTCAGCTGAAAGGTTAGGTTGCTTACTTTCAATTGCTGGGTCTAGGAGAACAAAAAGTTAATTTATTCATTTCTACACTGAGTTATTATCCCTCTGGTGCATAGAATGTTTAAAGTTTCGAATGACATCACTCTAGGTTCACAGGAACTGTAAATCAGACCGGTATAAACTTATTTCAGATAGTGATTGTATTGACGTATATGCAAGATAATAGTAGATTTCTCACATGACATTGTATGAGGCAAGTAGTGTTGGGTTCTAACAATAATCAGATCATTACTTTATATGTAAGTTCCTAAGTACAATTACTTTAGTGTCACATGCCATTGCCCATTACCTTCACTGGTCTCACTTGACCTGAGAACTTGATTATCAGTTTTCAGAGTCTCTGAATCACAAACCATTTGATTCTAATCTGTTTTCCCCAACATTGTAAGCTATAAGAAAAACATTATTTTCTTTTACAAATCTCCACCAAAATTCATCTGTCTGCCACTCCAACTCTGTCAGCTGTGGCTTGGCCTCAGGAGCAAACTCCATTCTGTATTTCCACTGAAAATGTCAGCCCAGTGTTGAATATATTAATCGAATCAGGTATAAACAATACCCCAATAGCTCTGTACTTAAAGTCATGCCTTAAAATTGGTATTTCTGTTGACTGATTAATTGCCATTTGCTTGTTTCAGATGCTGTCCAGTCCAAGGAATAGGGCTTCTATTTAGGAACCATAGCCATAGGGATAGTATATGCCATATTCTTTTTGATTATGAAACATGGAACATCAAAAGAAATTATTTTAAACATTATAAATATTTAAGAATAAGTAGGATGACATAATCAATGGTGAATTAGAAACATAAGCCAAATTGGGATATTTCTGTTTCTTTGAATAAAAAATATTGTCCTACATAGCTTTGCAGCTTGACTGGATATATATATATAAATACAAATTTTGATACACTTCCCCTCAAGATTATAAAATCAAATAGACTGCAAAACTATCATTTATTGCACAGAATGAAGCAGCATGGCTAGTGAAGAGCAACAGAAAAAACCAATTGTTTGAACTATGAATCACAACCCCTGTTAGCATGTTGACACTGCATTATTTTATTACCCTCTTTTTGTAAATATACATAATTCACAGGTTCAGTAGCAGGTGACAGATGGATTAAAGTGCTGATGAAAGAGCAAATGGAGGAAGACATTTGTGTCCATGTGATTCTTGAAAAGGATTTCAGTTCCTTTTTCCTCTTTATGAGGAGTCCAGTTTTCAGCGGTCTTTTACAAGAATTTAATCAGAAATATATGTCTCTATAGGTGCAAACATTCAAAAGCACAATCAGAAAGCACATGGATAAATGTGGACTGAGTACATATGCTCACTAAGCTCCATAAATCTGCTATTTTTTTTAGAGGAAAAGAATTTCAAAACATTCTGCAGCATTTTATCGTGAGGGAGATTTTGCAAAAGTAGCTTGGAAGGCACAGTTTTAATTTATTAGAAAGCAGATAAGGGCACGAGGGCAGACTAAAAGGTCAGAGAACAAGTAGGCAATCAAAGACTGCAGAGCTCATTCTATTCTTTCTTCAGAGGAACCAAGTACAAGCAAAAAAAAGAATATACACTTTGCTTTAAAAACAGCACTTCCTGCTTTAAACTCAGCACTTACTCTGTTAGAGTTTTAGACCTCCTCCCTCAGGAGCCAGTGCCTGGTCCAGTATTTCTCAATATATTTGTCAGCAATCTGAAAGATACAGTACAGACCATGCACTAATGCACTGTTTTGTTGATAAAAGGCTGGGGACAGCAGTAAATTTCTTGAAAATTGCATGATTTAAGGGTCAAAGTCAATCACATGTGACAAATAAAGGTGAATGGAGAATGATTTTTGTGAGAAGCAGGGAATATTTTCCTACGACAGGTAGTACTGGAGTCAAAGGTCAGAACAGAATAATGAAATTGGGTGCTGAAAGAAAGCATCCTCTTATTACTATGGATTACTTCTTGTTACTGCTGATATTGCATTCAGCATTTGGTTTTGATTTTTTTCTTTCTCTTTTGGTTCTTTTTCTTATAGAGAAATCAATAGGAATGAGGATATGAAGCACATAGTTGGAGAAATTTAATGGTTGTTCCACCTGGAAATTCAAGGAACTCCAACAGTGACTCAGCTGTGGCTTGAGTTTCAGCAGTAGGTTGCTCAAAAGGTGCACAGAATTTAGCCTGACAATGCCTTTAATGACTTCAGTAATTTGAGTTTGTCTACAATACCTTCTATTCACATTTGATTGGAAGCCACTAAGAGTTAAAAATTCCACCACTTCCTTTTCTTCTAGAGTTCATGATCTAGACAGTTAAAAAATATCAACCTCATTCTACAGGTTGCTTTTCTTCCACAGGTAGTGCTTACATTATTTACTACTACTACTACTACTACTACTATTATTATTATTATTATTATTGTTGTTGTTGTTATTAGTGCCATCATTATGATCAAGTACATCAAAGTCCTGTAGGGGTACTTTTTAATGTTTTTTCTGTTAAAGTGAAGAAATTTTAAGTAGCTGGTATTTTTTTTTCATGCAAAGGTACTTCTGCATGATAAATCAATCAAATTAAATGAAATCAAGTCAAATCAAATCTTTATCTGTCCCTTGATAAGCTAAGCAGAGTACATTTTTAATTTCTCACTAAAAGAAGATTTTCCAGACTTCTTTTTTTAAAATTCTATTTGCACTCTTAATTTTGTATCTATCCTATAAAAGATGAGAGAAAACAAAACCTATCCAGTACAAAAAGGAATGGCAGTTTGACCACTACTGACCTCTCTATATAGCCGCATATTAGGCTCTGCTCTGGATAAAGTTCTTACTTGTAGTTCACATTGTGTGTTCTTTTATTAAGGCTTTTAATATCTTCTCAGATAACAAGCCCTGATCCCTCAGTCTCTTGTTACAAAACAAGTGTCCCAACCCAAGGTGTCATGGTGGCCCTCTACTGAACTGACTCTAGTGCATCAATGCCTTTTTTATACCAGGAGGCCCAAAAAGAGGATGAAGAGTTCCATCATTCTCCAAGATACAGTCTCCCATTCTGCAGTTATGACTGCAAAGTTCTTTCTACATTTGTGGTCTTGTGTATGACTATAATAATGCACATTTTGTTTAAATACAAACAATCCAGAGTACCCTGTGCTACTTACCCATCTTTATATCATCTAAAGAATAAATCAGGTTTTATTATCCCCTAGTTATTACTGATAACATCCAAGCTTAAAAAAAGATGGCCATAAATGGCTGCTTCATAACAGCCCTTTGAACAATAGTACTTGTTTAAGTTGGGGGATTTATTTTTTTTTTTTTAATCAGCTATTTATCCAAGATGGAACTTTTTTGGAAACCGTTCTACTGTTCTTACACAAAATTATTTTGAAACCAACATATTATATACTCCTAATCCCTCTGATGAAATTATTTCCATCCATGACATTTCCAGTACTGGTCATATTTAATTTCTCATTAAAAAACACCACGTATAGGTTTTACATTTTTTTTTCTGTAAAACCATAGGGTCTACTAGTAATCTTATCTATGAGCCTGAATTTGTATTTTCTAGCATATTAAAAAACATGCTGAACTTGAAAATTTAGTTCTTTAATCTTAACCATAATAGTAAAGGTAGTAAAATATCTCTGGTTCTAAGCTGAAAGTATTTATCTCAAGGTTTGCATTATGAAAAGAGATTTACATTAATTGTTTTGATTTTTGTATGCCCCCCTAAAAATATTTCCCTAGCAATAAAAATCGACTTTTTGAGTGACTGTATCATACTTGAATTCCTAGAATGTGAAGTATTTAATTTATAAGTACTATAAATACCTTTTATTTTTTTGTTAACACAAAACATATGACTAGCATTAAAATCACATCTTTTTTACAGTTGTCTATATTTTTTTTGTGAGATGTGTCAACTGAAACTGTTTTGGTACTATTTGTGAATCTGTGTGTACATGATAATATCATTTGCAAAAGCATGCCAAAGGCATGATCACACAAGAAGTTCACTATTTACTTTGGAAAGTTGTGGTCTAAGACAGGAACTCATTATTGTGCTTCTACACAATTCCTATATCTCAAAAATGTTGGGTTATGCCAAATTAAATTCCATGTCGTTCTCACTTGAAGTTTGGGTCCAGTAAGTAATGGAGTCAACTACTAATTGGAAAAGAACTGCATTACCTTGTTTATAAGCTCTTATGTGTTACATTTGGTCAGAATGTCCTGGATTAGACACAGGGATTCTGGGAACTGGACACAACACTCAAGGTATGGCCTCAACAGTACAGAGTGACAATCTCTGCCCCAGTCCTGCTGGCCTCACTATTGATAATGCAAGCCCAGATGCCACTGGCCTTCTTGGCCACCTGGGCACACACTGGCTCATGTTCAGCTGCTGTCAACCAGCACCCCCAGGTCCTTTTCCACTCGGCTGCTTTCCAGCCATTTTGCCTCCAGCCTGTAGCACTACCTGGGGTTGTTGTGACCCAAGAGCAGGACCCTGTACTTGGCCTAGATCAGCCTCATACAGCTGGCCTCAGCCCATCAATCCAGCCATTTCAGGGCCCTCTGCAGGGCCTATCCTCCCACAGATCAACACTCCCACCCAGCTTAGTGTCATCTGAGAATTTACTGAGGGTGCACTCAATCCTCTCATCCAGATCACTGATAATGATAAACAGGATTGGCCATGGGAGACAGTATTGAAGGCTTTACTGAAGTCCGGGTAGAAGACATCCACAGCCTTTTACTCATCTACTAGGTGGGTCACCAGGCCGATCAAGCAGGACCTGCCTTCCCCAAACCCACACTGGCTGGGCCTGATCCCCTGGTTGTCCTGTATGTGCCTGTGATCACACATGTGATCTGTTCCGTAACAGGGAAGAATTCAGGGGGCAACAGCCTATCAAAACAAGAGTGAATCTCTAACAGCAAATATACTCTGAAGTTCTAAAGAAACACATATGGATAATTAAAAGTGGCATTGCAGATGTAATTCCATAAATTTTAAGGACTCAGTGTCCAAATACCAGTGTGTTATATACAGCCACGAACGTGTCAGTTTTTTCTGTAAAGTTGGAAACAGGGACCTTTAGCAACTATGAAATATTACCAGCACAATTACTCTTACCGAGCACACGTATAACCTGTAACAGATGTTTGCATGTATTGATTGCCTGTCATCACTAGCTGTTGACAATTACAGGATTAGAAAGGGCTTCACATACTTGAAAAAATGGGTCCACATTATCAAAGCCACCAAAGGTGCAAATCATTCTTTAAAGATTATGGTCCTAATCAATCCATTTTGAATGTGTTAAGAAGTTCACACTTAACATTCTGTCCATGAGTATATTCAAATGCAATAACTAAAACCTCCAAGCCACCCAAGTAACACATTGAATTTTTAAACACACTTTCACATACTTTGAAAAAACATTTTGTTTCAGCCAAAGCTACACAATAGCACAGTGTTCAGCCAATGGAACCAGATGCAGAAGAGACCAAAATGACAAAATTTTCCCCATTTTTTTTTAGCTCTTCTCTTACAAAACAGTTTAACAATGTGTGTTACTGCTTCACTGCCAGTCTTTTGCGTGCAGAACTTTTTAAAATAACAGTGCTAACATATGTTCAGTAGTTCTGAACTGGTTTCCATTGTTAGAGAATACATTTCAATACCTATCACCCGTGATAGACCATCAGGCTTGGAATTCATTGAGGACAATACTAATTCAGTTGTCCCCTTTTCAAACACATGCACAATTACATACAAAGATCTAATAAAGCTTGAACCTTTAGATTTTCCGAGTGGAAAATCATCTAAATCATCCTAATAGACTGGGAAATGTACGAATATGCATTCATACAGTAATGGACACTTTCACAGAAAGAACAGCCACAAATAAAAGAATTGTTCATTGACGTTATACCTAAATTTTTAAACTTCTCATCTGGGAGGTGAGCCAGTCTCTTTTTCACTATTGATGAGTGATCAAGAAAATCATTTGATCAGCTTTAAGTACCACAGAGAACCAGTGCTATCAAGTTTGTAAGAAAACAATCTGTAAATTGTTATGAGTTTTGAAACAGGCTGAATATTCTGGTCAGCTCTGGGGAGCAGAAGGAGGATCCTCCATTAAAAAAAAAAAAAAAAAGGAATGATCATAAATATATGCCTTCCCTGTCAATGAAAATAAAACCTGGCTTATTTTTGAAGGCTTTTCACTTTTCACTTCCACAATGGCATTCTTACCAAAAAAAAAAAAAAAAAAGGCAATTATAACTGGATTTAGCTTTTGGGGTTTTGGTGTACTAATGTGGACTATTGGTTTTGGCGTGTCTTTTCACCTTTTCCTGAATCCACACTGTATTTCCAGTCACCAAAATCTTATCTATATTAGGAGCCATGATTCACAGTTATAATTTTAAATGTTCCTCCCCTGCTATAACTCCCCCCAAACCATTTCTTACTGAAATAATGTGTAAGTAGGCCTCCTACATACTGAAGTGATTTCATATGACCCATGTGCATTGAATAGCATTCAGGGTGTATGACAGAAAGCAGACTTTCTTGCATTTTAGAGGTTTGTCCTACACCAAGGAAACAAACAAAATAGAAGCCTCTATAGTTAGACACTTCTGTACAATAAGGGTTATGCATCCCTTACTTGTCTTTAAAAAAACAATTACTGTATGGCAACCACATCCCTTAGTAATCAAAACACTGCTTTAATTAATCAGAGTTCAAAGAATTTGGTCAGGAACTCAGTCCACCAAACACCTACAAAACTTCATCTTCACTTCCCTCAACATTTGGGTTATTTACCCTCGTCTTTCCCTGAATATCATCTATGTCCCTCATGTTACGCCAGAAAGTCACCAGATGTGAGCTGTTCTGGAGCAGGTAAGTAAAGCAATATTTTGAAATCCCACTGAGCTAGAAAGGCTCTCCAGTAGCTACATTTTCCTTTTTGTAGGAAGAAGGCACAACTCCCAGGATTTCATCTGACTGCAATATTGCAGATCAGTCAGCAGAAATACCATATCCTTCATATTTCAGCATCATATACAATCTGTCTACATCAGTGTAATGCCCTGGCCCATTCAGCTGATTTAGGGGAAGGTATTTTGATATACTCTGGGTGCTGCATGGGAGAAACAACAAAATTCTCAGGAGGTTCAATAGCGAACTTTAGAACACTGAGGTAGAATAAGGTACTTAGCAAATTTTAAAACACTATCCAGACAAAGTAAGGCACTTCACAAACTTTAACTTAGCCAACTTTATCTTATCCAGGCAGAACACAGGTTGCACTTATGAAAGGATTGTGGAGCAGTGCCCATCCCACCTATGCAGAGCTTGCCCCATTCTCCCCCCACCAGCCACTTCCCCACTAGTTGCTCTGAGCCAGTCAACCATTCATCTGGTCTTCTACAACTGGTTTTCACCTAACTTTAGTGCAGCAATGTCCAGTTTTTACAAAGGCACAAAAAAGTATTGGTGCATTCAATACAAAGATTTTCTACCATAGAGACGATAATTGCTAAAGTAATTGTGTGAAATCGGAAAGGTAAATAATTATTATAAGATTTTTCTGCTGCTATTTTTAACCACATATTTATAACTTCATCTACCCTACCACTAAGTTGCCTACAGCAAGGGTACAATCAGAAAAAGATAGGACTTTACACTATCTAAAATAAGATAATGGTTTTAGTACTGGCAATATTTGAGGCAAAAAAAAATGCCAACAATGTAAATGTTGAAACAGAGATGGTAGATAACTTTGCCCTCCAAACATGCTATTGCTACTTACATCTTGAAAATGCTAGCCTCAGAAACCCAAAGGAATTATCAAAAATAATATACATGGATTTATCTTCCTACAAACATGCTATTATTCCTGTAATAGGTTAGAAATTATTTTACATGAGTGATCAACTTGAAATTACCAAAACTTCCCACAACAATCTCTTATACAATTTAAAACAAAGAAACCATAACAGAAAGGAAAACAGTTAATCAATTTTAAAAAGAGAATGGGGGATGGAGAGAACAATAGATGTTAACTATACCTGCTGACAAAATAACCAGAAATGGGTTATCCTGAAGAAGGAAAACCTTAGTGCCCAAGGCTTACAAGACACTAATGAAGGTCAAGCATTTAATATTCTGTTCATGACTTACAATTAAATGAATAAGCAAGAAAATTCCAATTTTTAAGAGTCAGAGCACTTTGTGTCATTCTTCAAGCTGAAGGATTTTATATATGAATCTATAGCTCTCTAATTTTGCAGTCCTTCACAGTATAAGCCTTCAGCATAGACAATCTTTTATATAGATATAACTACGGTATCATTGACTCACTGCATTGTAAAATGAGTAAAAACGATTTTCTATATAAATACTGTAGATACAACACCTTAGTTTTACAAATAATAACAATGTTGTATGAGAAGAGAATGTGTAAAAATGTATAGCATGATGAATGCTGATAATACACATGGAGATCCCATGGGGAAACTTCTACATTAAAAAAAATACCTTGATGCCTTTGTTTCCTCATAAAATACTGTTTACATAATTAGCATGTTGAACTATTCACTAAACTGTGATATTACTTGGTCACAGTAGCAGCAGGTTGCTCATAAATTGTAGCTTGTGCATCTCCTGAATTCCAAAGACAATAGCTGAGGAGACTGTGACAGCTACTTAATTTTGTTGTCCATTCTCAGTTACATTGCTCATAACTTAAAGAGAGGGTTGCTGGTTTAAATCAATTACTTCTACTTGCTAGGTTTCCAAAGGAAAAAAACGGCTCTAGATAATTCAGGAGAATAATTGTTTTGAGCAGCAATTTTAAGATACGCTTTTATAATTGTCAAATTAAAAGCAAATGTCAGTCATGTCTGTGATTTCTTATAAAATAATGCATGGCAACCAGTTTTGAGCAGAGAAATCTTATCAGTATGGTTAATCTTCAACTCATTTTAACTAAATTGTGGAAATTTTAATGAGTCTTTTCCACTTTCATTTAGGCAAACTCTCACTGGCATCACTGGCCATCTTCTGTATTTTCTTTACTTCCTCATTTTGTGAAACTGATATAATGAGGAATTTGTCTGGGCTAGAAATAAATGCTCTTGATCAGGATTAAATGTATTTTACAGCCAAGAGTAAATTGAAAATTAATCACTTCTAGTTTTGCCTTTACAAAATTTATCAACTCTAATATATATCTAATGTATTATTATTATTATTATTATTATTATTATTATTATTATTATTATTATTATTATTATTATTATTATTATTTTATTTCTTTCTCAGTGTTATGCCATTGTTTGTTCTATTCAAACAAATTTAGTCTTTGTTTTCAACTTCTCACATTGCCTTAACAGTTACAGCTCTATAAAACCAAAACAAGCTGGACTTTGTTAATAACAATATTTATGAGATTTTCAGAAATGGAATTGTGTCTCGCTGTTAATAAAAGCTTAAACCGCACATAAAAATCAACAGAAACATCTGTTTTACTCAGAGCATAACATTTTAGATGGTTTGGGTCATCCAAAGTCTGAATACTAAAATATATGGTAAGAATATAGCTGGAGTAGTGTACAGTTATAGAAATGAACTGTTCTGGTTTTTTTTTTTTCATTCAAGTGTTAATGGAAAAAGAGTAAAAGAATTGAGCTAGTGCATTCTATTATAAGACTTTGATGTGTACATTTGCAGCCAAATCAGCTTATCTTTTAGCAGTGCATTTCCACCGTGATGCCTTGAAATGGCAACCTGAAAACAGAGCCTACACAAGATTAAGAGAATGAAAGCAGGTATTTATTTGAACTGTCTTCAAAGGTACACCTTGGGCAGTCAAGAGGTTACACCCAAGATGGACCCCGGGGTCACAGGTTTTTCACACTTTTATAGGTTTGGTTCATTTGCATATCAGGGTTAATTCTCCAATTACAACCTCAGGCAATGAAGTAACTACCCCAAGTTTACCCCCCCGTTCAAAGGCTTTAGTTTACATATTTTGGGGTCTGGGAAAACAAGGTGTCCTTGGAGTGCAAACCTAGAGATGGTTTGTTATGTCTAATCAGCATGAGAGAACAGAAGCTAACAGGCTATAAGAGGTTTCAGTGTTACATACTAAGCAGTACACGATCTGAAAAATATAAAAGCTAAAACCTAAGTCACAATTGCAGAGGTTGTAGAGAATTGCACTTACAATTCTGGGTTCAAAATAATGGGCATCATACAGATAAGTACAGTTCACTTATTATAAGTATCTAGCTTGATTAACAGATATAAAGGCTCGATACAAAAGAATAAAAATCCCAGTGGAGAAGACATTAATATGGACTGCTACTGGGCATGCTCTATGAACCAATGTTAGATTTAATATTCTAATAAATGAGAAGGCTTTTTACTTTCTACTAACCTAATAATATATATTCTTAATTTATAAGGACTATATCGTAGTCTAACCTCTCTTCCACGGTTAGGTTATGTAACAGCTAATGAAACCTCTTAATAGAAGTCTTTTAGGCTAAACAGATAGACACAATGAAAGTAAGAACAGAATAAGATGTTATTCACAATTCCCACACTGTTAAAATTTTCCTGAGATGTTGCTTACACACTACATATTTTTAGATTAATGGGCACTTAGTAGAGGTGTAATTCATACAGAAAGCCACTTCATCAGCTAATATAATTTCATGTGAGACATCAGTGAAGTATTTGGCACTTTCAAAATATTATAGTTCAGTTGCCTGTATTTAAGGTACACGCTTCTGCATGAATGACCCAAATTTTCAATTATTTTCAGTTTAAAAAATGACCATCTACTTAAACATAACAGAGTCTTTCTCTGGCTTTTGGAAATAAAGAGAATTCCCATGTTTTATTCCAGCATCTTATTTTGGTTAAAATGAAAAGAAATTAATATATATGCCAGGATCGAAACATGAATAGATGTCCAAGCAACATTAATCCTGTCTAATAATGATGATGTGATGGAAGAAAACGCTCCACACATTTTCAAATTACTTTGCTTTTATCTGATATCTAGATGGTTACATTTTTAGTCAGTCATATTTTTGCCACTATTATTATCAGTTATATTATTTGTACATAGAATCTACACTTTCATACCTATTTCAGCTATTTAATGTATTTATTCTGCTCCACCACTGAATATTCTGTGGGAAAAAAGAACCCTATTTATTTAAGGAGTCAAACCCCGTAATATGTTTTATTGCAAATTATTCATTTGTAAGTCTCCTGGTGAATTTTCTGTTTGTATTTTATTTTTCTAATATAACAGAACTAAGCCTTCTTATGTCCAGCACCGTATCAGACATTTCCTGACCCAAGGAGATAGTATTTTAACAGGATTTACCTGTGGTATTTTTTTGTGAAGCAAGAATGTAAAACCACAAGTTCACTTTCCTCTCTGATTATTTTTCACCTTTTTCTGAAGTATTGTATCTAGAAGATGAACGTAATGACTATTACTAGAACATCACCAGCTAATCAGGTCTAATTAATACATTCAGTTATATTCCACTATTGTGTAACCCGCCTTTTGATACTATTTTTAAGGCTTGGATGTGGTATTTCTGTTTTCTTTCAAGCTGTAACAGATTTTTCTAACAGGCTACAATTGTGTCCTCTGTGGCTGCACATTTTTTAAAATAAGTTAATTAAGCTCCTCATTATTGTTAGAGGGCATCGTTCTTTCTGTAGAGGCAGATATTCAGGAGATGCTGCTGTCTTGCTACTGGGCTGGTTCTTGCTCCTGTTATCCGAAGCACCTGCTGGTTCACATTTAGAAATGTATTCTTATTTGGCTGTTAGTTTTGGCAACATTCCGGCTCACAAGGTTGTATGTTGGTGTGAAGAGGGAGTAAATATCATGGCTGAAAATAGATTCTGAGGATTAACTTTCAAGCAAATGAAACTGGAACCCCAAATTCTCAGAGGATGACAATGTGGAAATGGAGTCTAGCTTTCAGTGTCAAAAATGCTATGTGAGCAATATAGGAAGATAGAATAAATGACGGTTTAATTTATCATTTAAATAAAAATTAAAAGGTCTTTTGAATGTAAAAATTATGAGTGTATGAATTATGCCATGATTTCTTCTTCCCTCAGTGATGCACACAAGAACTCTTTTCAGTCACAGAGCAATGATTCACCACTCAAACAGCCGGAGATGGCTGACAGCGGGAGATGGCTGGCAGAAACTGGAACATTTTTTCTGTCTGTGTGATCTGGTAAAGAAAAACAACAATCTTTTATTTGTTTGCTTCAGATAAGCTGTTCATCTCTTGGTCATGATCATTTGTTTCAAACACTCCACTGCCAGAGGAAAAGCAAGAGCTGAAGAGAACAACCCATACATCATAATATCTTTCCTAAATAGGAGAGTCTCTGAAAAAACAAAGATGAAGGAGATAAATCCAGATCTAATTGTGGCATTCATGAAAAGCTTAAAGTACTAAAGTATCTCACTTATTTCAGTTAATCTGGTTTTCTGTGTATCTACCTCTTTAAGAAGCTGGAGAAGGTCTTTAACCACACCGTATTTCCGAATGGCAATGGGGTTTTTATCCATAGTTCCATTCTTCCCTTATCTTAGGAGTTATAGTAGGCGAGACAGAGAATCAGAGAAAAGTAAACATTTGCAAATAAGGCATCAGAAGATGTAACAGCCACACATTTTTAGTTTCCCTGATCACGTATCAGGTTCAGTGTTGTTTTGCTTTAATGGGCTCAGAAGAATCAGAAATGAAGCTTCATTCAAATATTATTTTTTCTGACTTTACTGTCCATTTGGAGTCTTAAACAATGTATTTTTGTCTCATCTTTGAGCAGCTATATCATAGGTGAATAATTTGTTGGCCTGCTGGTGCAACTCTGTCATGAACAATTTAAAGTGCAATGTTGTCTTCCTACTAATGCACTCAGCATCTCTGTAATGATATTTTGCTATCCTCCTGCAACTTTAGACATGGAAAAAAGGATTCATTTTAATTCTGTTATAAAGTAAATTTCCTATAATTATTGTGTATTTAAATATTCACCCTGATAACATTGATCACAGGGTTATTGTTTATTTTAAACAAGATATATCTGTTTTCAGATATCACAGAATTAAGCAAAATTACTTAATTACCATGAAAGGATGCAAACAAGTTTTCTCTGGTTTGTGCCACAATAAGTACAAATTTTAGCAGAAGTGGATGGTTGCTCGCCTGAGTTAAGGTTTCCAGCAGTATTTATTATTCATTGATCAAGTTCTTACTTCATGTAAAGTTCGTAATACAAATAAAATTTATTTTTAGATTAAAGTACTACTGCTCAGTTTAGAATGAAAATGAAATTCATTTTTTAACAACTATATTAAAAACCTTTAAAAAACCCGAATTTTTTTTTTTTGAGTTACTGATCTTGTCAAAGAAATAATATTTGTGAAACATGTTGGTAGAATGCTAATACTGAATGAGAAGTTTCCCTGGTGGTAATGGACAAAATCCAATGCATTTTTAGGCAATATGAAGACTGAACAGTACAAAAATCAGCCAACTATTTCATGGAAATCCTGTTGCCTTTACAGGTGACAGCAGACCTTTTAAAAAGCCTAACTGAATCTAGACTGAAAATTTAAGATCCAAACACATTTGGTAAAATTCGGGAAGGCAATCACTACAGAATAAGTAATAGAATAACCACTCCAAATAAGAAAACCCCCAAACCAAACCAAATAAAATAATCTCAATCAAAATCAAACCAAACATTCTAAACATTTTCAGAAAGTGTATAAAGTCTAGAATACACGTATGCTGGACAATTTATATTACCTGAATGCTAAACACACTAGGATTAGAGGTTAAACAAAAAAGAAAAGAAAACCATGTGCAGTTTATTGTTGCCATTTTAATTAACTTGGAGTTTTCTTAAAATCAATTAAATTATTAAAAACCTCTGGATGTGACAAGCAGCTGCTTAACTGTCACCAGAATTAATGAATATTGCCACAAAATTCAATAATTTCAGTTATCTGGGTAAAACTCTGAATTGCTGAAGCCTACAGCTAACTTAAAAACAGTGGCACTGCAGCTTTTTAGGTAATTAAACCAGTTTTATCTTGGATTTTTATCTCATTTGGATTTCCTGGTGACACCTAGGACAAATTCTGAGGTAGCTTTCCCTAGAGTTGTGTCCAATTACCTGTCTAGTATAAGAGTTTCTTGTCCCTATGAAGATATGACTTCACTCCTCCTTTATTCTCTCCATCAGAAAATCAATCAGGATTTATCTCCCCAACTTGAACACCTATTTCATAGAACAAGTAGGGCCTTAATTTTCTTTTGGTCTAAGTAAGGCATTTGTCCTTTTATTCAAAATAGGAGGTCAATATGGGGGAAAAGTGTCTCCACAACATGATGGGATGGAAGATGTTTCATCAATTTGTAAGTGAAAACAAACTGAGAGTTGCAGTTGCAGGAAACTAGAGGACTGAGCTAGCAGGACCCTCACAAAGTTTGGTAAAGGCAAATGCAAGATCTTGTGCCCGGGGATGGATTAAGTCCAGTCTTAGATCTTGGGGACCAAGTGTCTAGGAAACAGCTCTGTAGAAAACTACATGAGAATCATAGCAGTCAGCAGTTTTGACATGTGTCAGCAATGTCTTTTAGTGATGAAGGTTAATCACATACTGGACTGCATGACCAAGGGCACGTACAAGGGGTGGAAGGAAATGTTTTTCCACCTGTATTCAGTACTCACGAAGCTGCATCTGGAGAACTGTGTCCAGCTGGGGCCTCTCAATACAGTAAAGACATTGAAAAACTGCACCAGTTCCAGAGGAAAATCCCCAAGATGGATGGAGGGCTGGAGGACATAATAAACAAGAAGAAGTTGAGGAAGTCAGGTCTATTTGATTTGGAAAAGAGAAAATTAAGAGATATTAACATTATTTTCAATAACTTAATGGGAGCTATGAAAAGACAGAGACAGACTGTACTTGGAGACACTCAGCAGAAAGACAAGAGACTTTGAGGGAAGTTCTAATTCAATAAAAGGGGAAAAAAAAATCACTAAAAAGAGGTTTAAACCTTGGGACGGTTTGACTGCAGAGGTTGTGGAATCCCTATCCTTGGGAACATTCAAAACTCAACAAGGCACTGAGCAACCTGTTCTGACTCTAAGTTGTGGTCTGATTTTCGGCAAAGAGCTGGACCAAGTAATCTCCATAGGTTCCCTACAATCCAGGTTGTGCTGTTCCTCTAGGGACAAAACACAGACGCACACACGCCCTCACACAGACACATATGAATCATATTACCACAGGGTATCTCACACACACACACAAAAATGTGTAAAATTTTTATCAGCTGCTCTTATTTACGACACATTTATCTTATTCTAGAAATCATGTTAGTGACACAATAAAGTCATAATAGTTAACCTGAGCCTTCTTCCTTTAAAATAGTGACAGCATTTCAAATAGCATACTAGTTACTCCATCAGAGTATTTCCCAAGAAATATGACAACCCTTGCACACTGAATGAAATTGAGCTTCACCCGTAAATGCTTTGTGTCCTGCAGAGCCATAAATGCTGCTGCAAGAGAAATCTTAATTGCCTTTATTAATTAGGGTGTTTTGAAATTTTATTTACATTTAAGTTGCAAAAACATAAATGACAATGCAAATAAGAAATGGAGAGTTGGGAGTACTTGACAGTAAGTAAGTAAGATTTTATATCTTGTAGTTTTTCATTTTCATTTTCTGTTTGATGCCACTTTCTTCTTCTCCAGAATTATTTTCAAATGAGAAACTGTTTAGAATCAAATTTTCTTTCTGTAAACTTAAATAACTAATTCTGACCAGCCCCAGATGATCATATCTCGATTAGCAAGCAGCTTATCTGCTCCTCAATGACAACTTCCAAAGTTTAGAAATTACAGATGATGAGGAGCTTCTTTTCAAAAGCACGTCTTCCACTAAAAGAAAAAAAAAAAACAACAGACCTACCCCCAGACATTTATTTTAATGGCATAACTTAAAACACTGGAAGTGATACACCTTCTTTTGCTAGACAGAAGGGACTTGAATACTTTTCAGGACCATATCCAGTACTGATGATATACATATGTAGGAATAAGGGTTCTGTTCCTGGTCTCCACTTCAATAGATCTGAGGATTTAGTTCACTGATGCCTGCTATATTAATATTCAATTTTTCAATGCACACAACCACCTACAGCTATTAGAATGCAAAATTAATGCAAAATATTGCAACCTGTAGGAAATATAGAGTCCTGATTTGTGTAAGAAATAATACATGAAAGGACAAATACATTTTCTTTAATGAAAATCCAAAAAATAATATTTTAACTGCAAAAGTAGTTTTAAACAAACAAATGTTTTACTAATATTCCAAAATAAAAGGCATCCACATCCAGAATTATGATAAGCATTTTAATACATTATCTTATTGACTTCATAACAAACATCTTTATGAACTGCTTTACTTTTAAGATTATAATTCATTTTATAAAAATTAATTTTGTTTAAGCATGGTATACTGTCATTCATAAAGGTGACTGTCAGAAAGGTGAAATTTAAAGTAACTTTTTTGACGTCTTTATGAAGAAAACAGGAGAAATGCTTGCTATTGGGGGAGGGGAATGGATAAATTTTATTTGCTGTGTTTTTCAAGGAAAAACCAACTCTGGTATTCCCTGGTTACACAACACATCAGAGAGATGTGCTGTAAGAGAGAATGCATAGTGTTTGTTGTTACTTTATTCATAAGTTTTTTCTTTCTCCAAAGTGATAATTAAACAAAGATAAAATGCAGTTTGAAACATGCAGTGAAAAGAACTTTCTTCTCCTAGTTGTATGCACAATTTTTGAGTAGTTGGTCTGGGGCATTTTTTTAATCATAAGCAGTTTGACTGATACAACTCCATTACAGAAAAGAAAGGCTGTGATGGTGGAGGTACAGTATTCAGAAACCACAAGGGGGTACCCAACCGTAACACTGAAACCGGGCATGCTCAAACCAGGTCTTAAAGACACAAATGTGTTCAAGTCCATGCAAACCTAGATATCTTTATTTATAAGACTTATACCCATGTTTCTACAAAGGAGATGAACAGAATTCTTAAGCATAACTATGTTAAGTCCTCTATGGTTGATTAAACACTTCCAGAGGGAAGAAGCAAACGGGAGTAAGAATATGGAAAATTTTAACTCCAGAGATCTCCATTCAGTCTTTCTTTGTGGGTTATAAAGGTGAAGAAGCAAAGGAACAAATCTATTCCCTGCCTTCTCAATTGCTTGTTAGAAACCGAGCAGAAATTACATTGTTCTCTGATCCACAGCACCTCCTGGACAAGTTATGAGAGTTCTGTTGATGCTTGAAAAGGTTTTTGGTAGATGCAGTAATTCCGGAGGGCGGTTGTTGACTGATTTACCATTGTTCACTGAGCCATAAGGCAGAAGTGTTCTTGACACTGGCTATGTTAGTATAACAAACAGACCCATTTGAGGTTGCAGCAGTGAATATTGCATGAGGTTGATCATTAATGGATGTTTTTCAGTTCACACTGGCAGAACTGTGACAGACCTCGCATGCTTCAGCTAGGTTTTAGACATTTTTCATATCACTTGTCCATCTAATCAAATTCATATAAAAGTCAGAAATTTGAATTTCTGCTTGTATTTTGTAAAGCTTCATTTTTTGAGCTGACACACGACAAACATTGTAACAGATCTGGATTACCGCAGATCAAACGTACATATTTTATTTGGTTTTTTGATATGTTTTCCTACCTGGAGAAAGAAAAAAAATTGTGAGAGAATAACCTCTCTGGGAAATGCACTCGAGTCCACACTGATGTATAAATATGAAAAAGATAGCTTGAATTGCTATTTTCCTCATGTTCAGAAATTAAATTACATGTATAATATTACACTGCAATGGGGAAGATTCTGAAAATCCCACTTATTTTCATGTTCAATTCATCTTTCCTTTTTTTCTTTTTTTCAAGAGATGAAATAAGTAGTGAAATATTTTTAAGTACAACAAGCAAAATAAACGACAATTAACTTATTTTTACATCAGGAATGCCAGAATATTTGAGAGGCCTTATTGACCTTATTGAACCCATAGGTTCAATAAGAAGGTTGAGCTGGGTTTGGACATTAGCCTAGTACTTCAGGAACTTTCATTAAAAAATCAGAAATATGGATTTAAATCATGTTTGTCTGAAGGGGCAATTGATCCCAGGCTGCAAGAATCTCTTTCTTTCTGCAACACACACTTAGCAGGCTTCTTCCTAAATCAAGATGAAATTGAAGGGAATCCTTTTGGATAGGATAAGGTTAATTTTCTTCATAGTAATTGTATGGAGATGGCTAAACACCTGCCTTCTGATGGAAAGCAGTGAATTAATTCCTTTTTTTGCTCACGTGCATTTTTTTGCTTTGCCTATATAACTGTTTTTATTTCAACTCATGAGTTTTCTCACTGCTTTTTCAATTCTCAACACAACAATTTGAGGGGAAGTGAGTAAGCGCTTTTGTGGGGCTTAGCTGCTACTGGAGTTAAACCACAAAAGAGGCAAAGTGAGTACAATCTTTGGCATGCCAGGATGCCTGAGTATCGTTATCTAACTCTAGACATATGATAATTTGCAGAAAAAACATGGAGGTGGCTTGGTGACTTTGAATCGCCAGCAGAAATTATAGCTGTCTTGAAATAAAAACATTAAAAGCAACCCAAGTCAGATTTTTATCTGCCAAATTTCATTCTGCATAAAAGAAGTTGAAGTTGAAATGTATCCTTTTCTAGTACTAAAAAGAGACAGCACTGAGAGAAATGTAGCTAACTGTTCCCACTTGCCACCTTACACATTTTGGCCCCATCATCTTGGGTTGTACCATCTCTTGGGGTGAGAAGATGCAGCTGTCTCCAACTCCTCTCCTTTCTCATCTGCATTCATTCTAACCCCACTGCCTCCCCCAAAAACACTTGCAAACCCTTTGTTTCTGTCAAAATTATCTGTTACCCTAGGTAGCTACTAAAGTCTTTGCGAAGCCCCTTCCAATCCTGGTTTGAAAGCAACCCTCTTTGCCTGCTACACGGAACCCTCCATTTGCCCTCTCTATCATGTTAGAAACTTTTTCAAAGGCAGCCCTGAAGTGTAAATGTTCTTTGTGAACATTAAAATGTCATTTCAGTGCTTGTCTGGGTATTATTGATTTCATCTAACAAGTAGGTGAAAGTCTCCAGGGACTAGTGCTGTGTAATTGCTGCTGTGACACAGCCAGCTAACACCACTCTGGCCAGAAGCTTTTTGATCATAATCAATACCGAGTCTACTTCTTTCACGCCTTAATTTCCTTCAATAAAATACGGTCATGGATGGCATCAAACTGGCAGGTGATATTATGTTCACTTTGACAGTCAGACCCTCATATTACCTCATTAGGAAGTTTGAAATTTGAAATGACATGTGCCTCTTTTCCTTTATATCAGCAGCATTTTTTTAATTCAGTGACAGACAAAAGCTTTGTCTTTTATCCTGCATGTTGTTTGATGTCCTAAATTGATTTAATTTTCAATTTCAGTGAATTCCTTATGTTTCCATTTCTATTTAGAAACAATGGGAGAAAGTAAAACAGTAAAATCAGTGACAGTTTGACACCTTTCCACAATAAGGAACAAATGAAAGACTATTTCATTTCTACTACACCGAGTGGTAATGGACTTTAAATACAGATATATATTTGGGGAAGTGGAGTAATAAGAGGGTGCTCATGAAGTAGTCATATGTCCTTAGAAGTAAAAGAAAGAAGAAAATGAGCTCTCCAAACTTTTTCTCCAAGATAGAGATTGGAGTAAATCTGATATATATGTGTGAGAAATTAAACTTTTATTTTTCTCAGTAAATGTCTGCTAGAACTTTTGTTTGTATTCAAAAAATCTTTTTTTTCTTCAGAATTTCACATTATGTCTCCTGAGTCAAACGTAGAATTGAGGCAAACACTCTTGTTTCCAGGCATGCTTTAGAAGGAAGATTATGTTCCTGAAACAAAAGTAGTGAAATGAACCCATAGCAACTTTCCTTCCCACAATCTATCAAAAAGAAAAAAACTGAAAAACAACATGGCAGGACATATGACCTAGCAAATTCTAAGCTTGTGATCTAAAGCATTCATGACAGATTGGTTGATGAATCATGGCCTTTGTCTCTGGATTCAGACTGGACATATCTAAAGTTGAATCCTAAAGTTAGGATTAACTTTAACTCACATTCTGCTCTCACTAGAGTCAGCGGAGAACGATGAAAATATGTGTTGCTCCAGATACCCATGACTTTTGACTGTCTTGACTGATAAAGGAGCCCACCTTGACACTTACCCAATTTCAGACAAGGGTGGGTGAACCTAGGCTTTTCCATTGCACCAGCTGCAAATTTAGCAGTGGTGGGGAGGGGTGCTGCCTGTATTTCAGCTTTGAAAGGATTATCTAAGGTTACAGAAATAAAAGTAGCAGTGAATTTACTCCTTCCTTCACCACACATTACTTCTAGAGCTAGAGAACACAGAGCAGATTCAAAACCCTCCACGTGACCTGATCTTCCAGGCTCCTTCATAGCCATGATAAATAACATGAAAAAAATAGGTACATGTTACCTTTAGAAAAACAAAAATGTTCCTTCCTGCTGCATTGCAATACTGCATGTAGGCTATCAAAGTGAAAAGAAAATTACATGACTTCTTTCTTAACTTCTTTTTGAAACATACAAATAGGCTTACAAAGCATCTTTTTATTTCTTGACTTTTTTACTTAAGGGTAATTAGGCATTCTTATTGCACATTTCATTACACGGCTGGGCAAAAATTAACACTTCTAAAACCAGAAAAACTTCCATTCAGGCAAGGAAGATGATAGCTTTTTTTAAGATTTGACTAACATTTTTCTAAAATCCTACACTTTTTGTCAGCAATGTGAGGATCTGAACAATAGGCACTTATTTTCAAGTTTGGAACTTCAGTTTTTTCATTTTCTGTGTTTTATGACTCAAAGTCTGGCAAGATGCTGGGTTTGTACAGGAGTGAAGAGGAAGCCAGTATTTAATCTATCAGCAGGATGTCCCTAATAATCTAATATCATGTTTAATACTGAACTTCTTGAATAGGTGATGGACAGTGCTACAAATAGAGCATCCTACATGATATGCACTCATTTCTGCTTTAAAAGAACACACAGTGAGAAAAGGGAATTTGGGTAACTTCTTTGACAAATTCCAAGAGTTTGACACAATTATGCATGTACTTCTTTTATCTATGAAACAATGAAATTGTGATTTTAGCTTGTCAAGTTTACAGCATTACAGATACTGATACCACTTTGCTATATCACAGAATCATAGAATATGCTGAGTTGGAAGAAACCCACAAGAACTATCAAGTTCAACCCCTGGTCCACAGGACCATCTCCTAGAGTCACACCATGTGCCCAAGAGTATTGTCCACATGCTTCTTGGACTCTGTCAGGCTGGTGCTGTGACCACTTCCCTGGGGACCTGTTCTGGTGCTCAACCACCATATGCATATGAGAGTATGGTTCTGCTGAAAGTAATTTCCAATATTTACAATTCAATAAAGAGCCACAGTGCTTAGAAGGGCCTGGTTGCAATTCTTTTCTTTGACTCAGTTTTAGCTTCTATCTTGGCATTTCTTTGTTTAGTATCATCTAGTGGGAGAAATAACTGTATTGTCTCCTCTTCACAAAAATTCTGAGGGAAGTGGCTCAGAAACTTAAGAGTACTGCATTCTTACCATCTTCCAAACAAACCCACTTGGCAATGGAATGTTGCTCATAACTGAGTACTATTTAGTATATTAATTCCATTGGGGATTGCTGATAATTATACCCCAGCATGATTTCCTCAAAGATATCACACGGACCCTTGATAAACAGCTGAGGAGAAAAATCAGGGGATTAAGTGTAATTATAGCAAAGTGGTTTGCTATTAAAATAATTGAATAAAAAGTAATTGGATTATGTGTGATCTTCAGCAGCTCCTAGAATTTAAACATTAATTAAATTATCATACTTCTCGTTCAAAAATTGAGGGGTTGAATGTTAGCTATTTTGACACTGGCAAAGCAGTAGAAACAAAATGCAAAATATTTGTGCCGAATGTGCTCACTGTTGCTACAGTACAGAAACAAAGGCCCAGTTTGGTAATGTTGAACTTCTTATTTTAAATTTTCATTCTATTTAACTATGTCTCCCTGATTGAAAAAATCATGATAGCAGGCAAAAGAATTCTTCTTGTTAAACAATTAACAATATCACATCCAATAAGAACAGCCTGATTACCTAATTTTGTCTGAAAGTTTTTCAAATGGAAATATGTGTTATTTCCTAGTAGAAATTAAATTGTGTTGGACCAAGTAGACAAAAATTAAAAATCTGGTTGCTTTCCTATATTATTAGACTGTGAATATGCTATGTATAAAATACTATTATTTTTAAATGTACTGTTAATAAAATATATATTTTTTTAATTCATTTGCCCCAATGAAATACTTTTGGAGGAAAGAAGAAAACACTTTTTTAATGTTAAATTGACATGGAGGCTAGAAGATAAATACTTCCTTTAAAAATGATCCCTTTAAACACAAATTAAAAAATTTGTTATTCAAGGTAAGATAAATATTAGGCAAAAATACATTTTCCTCTATATGCATTGAAATAGCATAATAATAATAATAATAATAATAATAATGTGATTGCATTATTAATTTAAACTACATAATCCAACACAAATACAAAAAAAAAAACTCAAAGAAAGAGTTAACTTGAGCATTCAGAGAAGCAAATATTTTGTGTCTGTATCAAGTTGTCTGTGTGTATAGGGATACTGAGGTTTGCAAACCTCACAGTCATTCTTTAGGGGTTCATTATGCCTTCATACCATTCTTTATGGCTACCCCTAAATGCCAAAGTGTGCATGCAATGTGTTATCCTAAAAGGATCATAACTTCAAAAAATAACTGTCTGCCTTTTACAAAGACTCAGTTTTTTTCACATTATGGATGCTGTATATTCTGATGGATAATCAATAAAGGCAAGGGTAAAAGGTAATGTTGTAGATGATATTGTCTAGCACAGTGAGAAAGGGCCACCGAGGTACTGCTGGAAAAAAAGAATAAAAAATATAACACATTCAAAGCATCATTCAAAATGTACATGTTGTGACCTCTATCTGTGCAAGTCTCTAATGATATAATGAACTGTCTTGGCTGAAGCAGTAAATAAAAACTGATGGAAGGTAGGGTCATTAAACGTAACTGGGAGTGGAGGCAATCAGGATTTTTGGATTTAAAAATTTTTCATTGTCTCTGCCTTATTCTGAGCAGAAAATGTTCTGTGGCATGGACTCACCATGAGTGCAACTGGAAGTGAGGCAGCTGAAGCCAATGGCTTTCAACAGGAGTCAGCTGCCTGCCACTGAAAATAATTTTTATTAATCTAAAAGGAAATCTACTATATTTGATGTTCTCATGCTCCTGTGAGGAGACCCCACAGTGAATCTATCAACATTTCCATCACATCTATTAGTTGGTATTAAAAAAATAATTAAATGTAAAATGTCATTCCAGGTTATTTAATGAATGTAAATATTTAATTCACTTTATCATTAATTTGCCTTATTTGATCCATATTTCTTTTTTTAATGTCTCTTTGGCAATTTCAGCACTGTAAACCCAATATTCAGAACTCATCACCAGGCTCAAAGAATTTCCCTAGAGTTGACCTGGCAAAGAATCCTCCAGAGCAGTGGTGTTAAACAAGGTGGGTAGGCCACACCAGTCATGTACACCGAGCTTCTTAAGCATGATATAGTGCCCTAACAAGGTTAAACTGCCTAAACTCTTACCCTGACTTATTCATACACATAAATGTGTTGCATAAAATATTTTACAGATAAAATCTGCATAAGCACTGTTAAGCTACTCAAGTATCATCTCCACATGTGGCTTCAAGTCCATCCGCATTCTTCCAACACTTTGTTACAGGCTCTTGATATCTGAGTGTTACCGACAGATAGCACCGTAAGCGTGGAAGAGGAGGCACTCTGTAACTTGAGAACTATCAAAACCTGTGGCAGCCCAGAGTATTCCTTTGTCCGTCCGGGGGGGCTTGGAGCCCCACCAGGCAGACTCAGGACTCAGGCAGGATTCCCAGGATTCTATTCTGGACCTATGTCCATGGAAAAAGCTTCCAACATTGCGAGAAGCACTGCAGCGCTTCAAAAATACCAAGTAATTAGTCTGCTTTAGCATAGGGCAAAAATGTAGAATTTAGTATAATGGGGACTGAGAAGTCAAAGATGGA
>VYXC01009544.1:134291-164758 GCA_013397175.1 Platysteira castanea
TCTCTCGTCTTTTCTGGCCCTGGCACAGAACCTTTCAAGATCAAAAGCTAGCCACAAAGAACTCTATGGACTCTGAGAGGTTGGAAAACATAACAAAAACCCTCATAAAAAAATAGGTCATATAAAATATA
The DNA here is from genome assembly GCA_013397175.1 of Platysteira castanea. Taxonomy (NCBI): domain Eukaryota; kingdom Metazoa; phylum Chordata; class Aves; order Passeriformes; genus Platysteira; species Platysteira castanea. The sequence goes on from VYXC01009544.1 coordinate 134,423, forward strand.
GTAGAGATAACAAACACTGATTAAAATCAAGACCCTAATAACCAGAAACTGAGGTGATCACATGCAATCACTTCTGAGAAATGGAGCAGTTAAACTGATTTAAGAATCAATTAAGTTTACTATACAGATATAAGACAGATTTCTCATTGCATGATACATACATAGAAAGCTCATTATATAGGAGTAGACATTTCAAACTGAAGTAAAAAAAGAGTTAATTTTCCTACATCATTTACCTGTCGTCTCTGGTCACATAACTGAGGGGGAGTCAATGCGGGCATTTTCTCTAGAGTCAAATTTGTCTAATATTTCTAATGTGGTCAATCAGATTTCAAAGTTTATGCCATATTCATATGGAAGTGCATGTAATGAGACCCCCAAACTCTCAAAAGCCTGTTGCTCAATTTGTCAAGCAGAGCTTCTGAGAATGTCACAACAGTCCAACTGAGATATAAAAAAATGCATGAGCTTTTCAGAAGCATATTTGAAATACAACGTAAGACCCACTCAGAGTTTCTCAGAGACCGGAAGTTAGATTAAGTATTACTTTGAATATCAATTTGTGGATGAACCAAGAATAAAAACAACACACCTGGATAACATTAAACTCTTAAGGATGTCAGATATCATTCCCCAAAGTATTTCCAAAAGTAGGTACAGTTGCAAGCTTTTTAGAGCCTCATGGATGTACTTCAGTTTTAACTGAGTTCAACCCTTGAAAATTTTTTTTGTTGGCTGTGTTTTGATGTTTATTAAACATCAAATATGATCTCATTCTATTAAAATTGTCATTAGAATCTGATCTGGATATTTGATATCTAATCAACAATGACAATCAAATTTAACCTTTAAAACATTCTTTCATTATCCTCTACAATATTCTGTCCTTATGCTTGGGAGATTAAACCACATAGAAAGTTTATATATTTAGCCAGTATCAGAAAACGATGGTTAACTACATGAAATATTGTGTCCAAATATGAACATCAGTGGTCAGCTTCCATTCGGAAGTGTTTTTTGTTTAGAAGACTGTAAGTGGTTTTAATCAGAATAACAAGTGAACTTTTCTGCATTGCTCTGGAATTAAAATATGTAACAATATCACAGTTATAAAAGACATCAGAAAAGAGATTAGATGAGAAAATAAAGAAGCAACTACAATAAATAATTTTGAATTCCTAACTATATGTTCTTCATGATCGATTATAAATATCAAATATTTTAATAATTTAGATAAACTGGCTTTGAGAACTGTGACCTTGCTGAGCCTATAGCAACCTTTACAGTTGAGTTATTACCTCTTGAAGAATGGAATTATAATGAAACTGCTGACACAGTCTTTACAGTAGCAATGCTACTGTATTTATAACAGGCAACCAAGCCTCTTGGATATCTTGGGTGCTGTCATCTCTTGAGGTATTTCTTGGTAACAAAATGATCAAAAGAGTGTCAATTAAGATGTTTATATTATTGTAATAGCTTATGAAAGCAATGCTGGAAAGAACAATGAAGAAATTTAATTTTTAACATCTTTTTGTTGTTTCTTTGAGAAATACAAAATTATATAATTCTTCTTGAAAAGAAAAGGTAAGAATTGAACTAAGGAATGGTGATCCTTGAAGATTAAAATTATTGTTACCTCTTATTTCTACCAAATGTTTCATGGCCTAACATATCAAACCACCAATAAGATCTTTAAAAAATAGAAGTCAAAGACATATATAATACTGAATTTTGACTTAGAAGGAAATAAGTACCAGTGCAAAGAGGAGGAAAATGTTAATCATATGGTGATAGCCTATCCTCTCAATTACTTCAAAGACCAATACCTGGCACTTATGCAAGGTTCACGTTGTACTTGTTGATGAACTCTGAAGACATATCCTTACAGGCACTTCCTTGTCACAGACACTCAGGTTGAATAATCTGAAGACACTGCTGAACTTCATATAATATCCTGAAACGTCCACAAAATTCAACCTCATGGTATACTTCTTTGCTTTTATAACAGATCCCCACAAACTACAATCAAGAAATGCTACTGCATTTCGTGAAATGCTTTGTCTGTCATATATTCTGTGGTTTTGTATAAGAATACAGTTTTTAATCTAGTTATGTTGCATGTTTTGGGTGTGATATGACACTCTCTGCCTCATGAACCTGCCAAGTATCAAGTAACTGTCATATAATTTATGAACTAAATCAGCATATTTCCATTTCCCATTACACAAACCTTATCAAATTCCTAACCCTGAAGTAGATCCTGAGGGAAAAACAAAACAAGAACTGCACAAAAGATATTGTATGTAAATGGCATGGTTATTTTTTTTCTTTGATAAATCAATTTATACAAAGTAGAAAGCCATCATGTTAGCAAATGATAAACATTCATCATGCCTAGAAGGTAAAAAACCAATAAGAATGTCAATTGTATGTAGGGAAATAATAGATGAAAAAAAAAAATTTTCTCAAAAATTTTTGAGACACAATGCATCATGAGAAGCAGAACAAATGAATGTTACTAAGGGCTAGAATAGTATAAGTGTAATGGGTTGTTGGGGTTTTTTGCCATGCACTGAGAAGGTACAATAGTATAAATATTTGTTTCCTGAAGAAACATTGACACTTTTCTTAAATCATGCATTTATTAGGGTATTTCAATATTTTAATATATTCATATCCTAAGGAGTGAATACATGCACAGTATTACAAAAGGCAAAGTTTCAGAAATAAAGTTCTGAGACTAATCCTACCTTAAAGATAAATATCATAATTAGCTCCCTAACTTGCGCTAAAATGCTCCAAAGTACATCTTTTATTTATAGGGGGTAAGGGGATGAGAGGATTACTACAATCAAAATTCCAAAAATCTTTAAGATTGACTCTTAATGAAGTTGTTGAATTGAATAGAATTTCATCTAAGAAAGTGAAATCAGAGAACTGGCATATGTGGACGTAAAAGATCTAAAGCTTTGCCCATTGGTATTCTGCCTGTTAAAAGATGAGATAAGGTTACTTTTTCAACTAATGTATTTCAAGAAGTAGATGAGATTTCACTTCAAAGTCAAAAGTTCAACAAGTAAAAGCAAGTTTTGTAACTGAAGAAACAATGTTCAGAAAAAGAGACTTACTCGTTTGTCACCGTGGTGAACCCTTGAATTCCCATTTGGGAGAACCTCTGCAGTAGGTAAGTGCTATATTGGGCTTTTGCAGTCCCCGGGGACATGTCAGTATTCCCAGGCATGAAGAAAAAAAAGGTAGAAACCATCTCTGATTCGGAAATAATTTACAAAACGCTAGTTTACTAGAAACACTCATGCACTAATAGCTTCTAGAACGGTCATGTGGGGATTCATTCTGTTTCAGCTCAGAGCATGAATAGCCGTAGCTTGCAACCTTCACACCCTATAGACATCCAGGGAGAGGGCAATTGACCTTGCATGATTTGCCATTCACAGCCTTTTCTACAAGACTGGAAGAACAGAATACATTCTCTGTCCACAGAAGAGTTGAATGTGTGATGGTGAGAACAGCTTCAAGAGCTTCACAGGCTCTCCTTCGCATAGAAAGAGATGATAGGGCCTTTGTAGACTGAAACACAGTTTGTGAAAGCAGCTCAGTTTTATTACATGTTTCAGGGAAAGGTAATTCACAGAGGGTTTTTTGGGCGGTATTTTTGCTTGTTTTTATTTATTTATTTGTTTTTAATGTTCCCTCCTGCTCTATGTAAAGGGAAAAGCACCTTGAACACAAATAATGAGAACAGACAAGTAAGCCACTACTGATGGTGGGTTTAGATAAGCAGTTATCCATTTGAAACTATTCTGCTGCTGACATGTGGTTGAAGGATTATCTAAGAGTTTGCCAGGAAAAATCTTTTGTGTCTAGGATTAAGTGAATCTTGGTCTATACCTCTACAAACAGAAGCACAACTGCAATCTTATTTCTGAGTCTTTGTCATTAATACACACCTGTCTGTCCTGTTTCATCCTACTCTAAAAGACTTGAGAAAGTAGACAGTAACACCAGCCTACTGAGGAGTATATTTCATTTCTGAAGTTCTGAATTGGGTAGACACTTGAAGTAATTGGACTTTTTTTTCTCATTTAGCAAACACTCTCTTGTAACAAAACATTAGTTTTAAAAAAGAAGCCCTGACATTTAAAGTGGATTTAGTTACTATTGCATGTGTATTAAAATCTCTTTCTAGTTTTTGTTTAGTAACCCTAAGTTTTCATGACCCTGACATGGGCAAGCAGAGAGCAAAGTTCTGTCAAGTGAGAGTACCTCAAGAGCTTTCTGTATATATACACTTACTTTTTATCTCTATCCCCTTGGACAAATTGACCTGAGGCATTAGAACCAGTATTTATTTTCTTTGCAGTGATGAGTCAGAAGAATTCTCGACCAGACTGCCTGAACGGAAGACTTGGCTCTTCTTGGTATAGTACAGCTGAACAAAAGGGAATGGTTAAGTGTCATTGTAGAGCTTCTAGTGCTTTTTTAGGAGTCTGATAGTTTCCATGCCCTGAAAATATTCAAGGACTGAGAACTTAATGGATGAGGCTGACCGTCACGCAGTGCACTAGCAGTCTCCATTTGAGTTACACTAAAAAGAATGAAAAAAAATCATATTCATAATTTATGTGAGCAAACTGGACAGATTATTCATAGTACAGTGATTTGAGAGAAAGAAATACATACAGCTTCCATATAGAAAATGAGACCTACTAATTATTCCTTGTGAGTGCATGAAGTCTTCTCTATAAAAAGGGAATGGAATGATTCAGATATAAACTGAGACATTTATGTGGGTGGCTAACTGGTGGGTACAAATGAAGAAGATAATTAATATATGTGTATGTACAGATCAGTATTTTTTCTTACTAAACATAGCAAAATTTTAATGATAATTTTATAATAGAAAATCTATATATGTAATAAATGAGTACAAAGAGAATTAAGAACAGCAAAGTCTGAATAAAATGCACTGCAGCATTAGCAGTAGGACAATAACTGTAGATATGAATTGAAAATTTTAAGATATAGAAGATAAATATGAGGTTAGCTTAAAAAGTCAATCTTTATCTTGTTGTTCTAGACTCTTTCTAAGTCAAGAGATTGACTACCTCTCTGTCTGTCACTCTCCTTCAATAACTTCTGGTAACCCATTGAAAATAAATCCAAGAAAGGCATTTAGATCCTGAAAGATATTAAAATCTCATACTTTTCTTTTACAGCACAGTGAATGAAATTAAGTTATCTTTTTAAAACCTTCTGGTTGGTATAGCGAGCCAATAGAAAAATTCTTTTATTTGTTACTAGAGACTGTAGATTGTATTCTTTTTAAATAGTCAGCTGGGCAAGAAAAGAAAAGGTGTCTTCACTGAAATGTATGTGGTTCAACTAGAGAAGAGCCCTCCTGGAAGAGACAGCTCTTTCCCTATACGCAATGAAAGCTGAGAACAGACAAACCAGAATGCTCCAGCACAAATTGGACTGAAAGACTCCAAAAAGAGCAGAGAGCAGACATATGGTCTAACTAAGACTAGCAGAAATGTGATTTTTCAAAAATCCAGATGTGATTGCAAAATGGCTGCAACCATTTTCAGGAGGTTTTCAAGGACATGGTAGGAGAAGGAATAATTTTTTTCCAAAGCCTTTCTATCTTATCAGAGCCTTTAAGTTATCCTTATTCATAAGAGTTTTCTCATATAGATTACGTTAAATTAAATTGTGTTAAATTAGATGTATTCTAACCTCTAACTCCTTTCAGTGTTCTCAGCATTCTGTAAAAAGGTGACTGTGGTAGCAGTCTGACTGAAAAGCCACAGAAAAAGTAGTTTGGAAGCTTTGCAAACAACACATTTCATATTACTGACCTAATTTTCCAGAAGGATTTGGCAACTAAGTCCTGGCAGACCTGGCATAACATCTGGAAAACTGTAAAGTGCAACATATCAGCTGGTCACACACAGAGACTGTAAATAATTATGATAATTATCTTTCCTTCTAGAGCAGTGTTCATTTCTGCTTCAGGATTATGAGAACTATCAACACACAGGGAGTAAAATACCTCCACAAAGTATGAAGAAGACAAATCACATTGCCTGAAGTAGGGTTAATAAACAGGTCAGGTAGAAAAGTATGGTTAGCTGTTGCAGCGGCTGTTGGGGTCTGGTAGTCCAACCCAGGCGCTGTGAACTTCCCAGAGAGAGGTCCCACAAGGGACAGCTTCCTAGGGCTCTCGGGCAGCCCTCTGGCCTCTGGGGTACCTCTGCAAGGAGACAGCTTGTGGCTGTAAGTGATCAGCTCTCAGCAGTGATTTCAGCTCAGTGATACCAGCTCTGCCTTGTGAGGCAATCCCAGGCCGACCTAGGGACAGAGAGACAGGAGCACCATGTGACAATTCCACAGAGATAGCCTTTATTGTCCAGCACTCTGTGAAGAGGGCCAAGAATGGCAACTCCTTACCTAAATTGGGCAGAAGTCATACTTTTATGGGGGAGGGCGGGGGTGGTACCAAAGGGAGGGANGCAAGAAAAGTTCCTGCAAGCAGCAAATTTCATATCCACACAGCCCACCTAAGGGGGATCTCACCTAAAGAGAGATGCACCGAGCCTATCCTGCTCCAGAGGATCTCACCCCAATCTAAGAAGACTGTTCTTTTCTTCCCAGGGACAATTGAGGTATGCTTGTCACAGCCCACCTAAGGGGGATGTCTCCAAGGGAGAGATGCGCCAAGCCTATCCTCCTCCACAGGATCTCACCCCAACCAAGAGGACTGCTCCCTCCAAGCAGCATCCCTCCAGGGGACAGCTGAGACAAGCCTATCATGGTCCATTCAAGGGACATTTCTCCAAGGGAGAGACCTAGCAAGCCCATCCTCCTCCACAGTTAGCTGTACATGCACAAGTTTGTTTGTACTTCAGAAACAAATTTCATTCCAAGTAGAAGTGTTTCAGTGAAATAATAACCGGTGTGACTCTGTAGGGTCTTTTCAGTGCCTTTGACAAGGTGGCAAGATTGATAACAATTCACTTCTCCCTGAAGAAAGTTCTCTGCCTGTAGTTCCCTTCAGGCATCTCAGGGGAACTGCAGAGCTCCTATTTGAAGGTGTGTCCAGAGGCAGTCTTTTGGATAAAGATATGAGGTTTTCACCAGGAGATATAATGGCAATGGCAATATTTGAGTACCTTTTGAATCTTTTTTTTTTTCCCCAGATGCAAAATATTGTTATGATAAGATCTATAGCCATTTCTCAGGAGTTTTGAGTATAATCTCTTTATCATCTACTAGTACATTCCTTTCTTCTGGAACTTAATGGAATCTCTGTCACATTTTACTTCAGAAGTATTCTTGTATGTGGGCCAGAAATAGACATTTAGTGTTATGTTTTGTCCCAGTCAACGCAATCAAGTTACAGGACTTTTACAACTCAAATTCTGCCTCTATCTCTTCTTTAATTGGGAATTAATTCTTCCTACAAAGACATAGGATTTGAAACAAGCTTTATTTCCAACAACACGCCCCTTGTTCATTTAGTCTCATGACCTGACTGCCATTAGGCTGTTACCCTTTTTCTGCAGTTCCCCTTTTAACTCATGTCTTTCAGTGTATTGACACCACCGTTCACCCTTAGAATCACTTGCAAATTCCAGGGCTTAAACTTCTGAGCAAGTTACTGCAGCTTAACTTTGATATGCAAAAACTATTCATTTGTACATATCTTGCATGCAGTAATGCAAGTTAATGCATTTAAAAAGCTGTAGTACTGATGTTGTTTTATCCATTTTCATTGTTAAATTGTGACACTTTACTTCCCATTGTTAGGGATCTAAAACTGTATACATATAAGTTCATTTGATGTGTGATACATTTTTTAGTATAAAAAATGGATCAAGACTTCATCCTTTATTAATTTATTTGAATCAAGTACATAACAACCTTACCCATCTCATTTGAATGGTAATCTGTATCTCTCCTCCAGACTCTAGTTCAGATTTTGAGTCCTAAAGAACTCATTGCCATTTTCATTTTGATGACCGCAACTCTAATATTTCTGGTTGTAGACTCTGTCTGTGGATTGTCTGAACTAGATCCAAAGAAGTAATCATAAAAATTGACATCTGGACCTTTAGAAACATGAGATCAAGAATCCCTGTGTTATGGATAGTACGATGATAATTCATGGTTGATCTGGCTTCTGATCTACTATTGTCCATTCCTGTCGGTCCCTTACAGCTACAAATAAGTACAGACTTATTTGTTAACCTCCCATATCTTTCTGCCAAATTTTGACTCATAGAAAAATAAAGCCATTCTTTTTAACTCTTCCCACTCCTCTACTCTCATTAGCATTATTATCCCTTTTGATATGTTATGCTAAAGAGGTTCCCTACTTTGTCTCAGACAAGAAATGCAGTGCTGTATTAAATCATTAAATTTTACATTAAGTCATTTAATGCATGGTTTCAAAGTGCTACTTTGATTATGTGTATCAGAGATTAAAATACAGAAGAAAAAGACAACATACACTGTACTAGATAACTTAAAAGATTTTGCTTTTCATCTGACTGTGCATGCAACCATAATTTATAGGCAAGAAGCCTATCCAAGGTAAATAATATCCATTTGAGAAGGGTCAGTCTTAAGTAGAAAACCCCACGGCTTCAAATCCTAAAATTTGAGTTTTGCATCTTTATTTGCCAGGAGTATTAAAATAACCATTCTATACTTTTTCATCTATTTGAATGTGTTACACTGCTGAAAAAAAATTGCAGTATTAAGACAATGGAGAAATGCTGTTTAAATCCCACTTAGATCTCTCATGACCCTTCTTGCAAGAGTACTAAAAAAATCCTGTTTTCCTTTTAGGCAGAAGAGAAGTCTCCAAATCTATACCTAAGACATTTCAGCCGTATGACACAGCAAACAATACAGTGTAAGGCATTTTTTTCTCGTCTCTGAATTTCTGGAAAGCAGATTCCATTCTTCTTTATGGCTCAAGTTACCACTGAACTCATTCATTAAAGTTACATTTTAAAACATTGATAATTAAGTCTATCTTTAATGTAGTACGCCTCTTAATTTAATCTCCATTTGAAAATTATTTAATAGGCCACTGTTTAGCAAGGTATGTAATAATTTTATGCTTTGCTCTTGAGCTATACATACATTTCTTACATTTATCTCTCTAACTACAGAACTCCAGTCACATAACTGAATTTACAGGGAAAAAAAATATCCTTAGTGTTAATTAAATTTGCCACTTCTTGAAACTATTAAATAACTTGTGACCTGTTTTGTCAATATCTGATGGCATTAGTTGGTTTCCAAAAAAACAAACATGTTAAAGTTTGTGAAATTGGAATGATGCATAAAACATCATTACACAAGTTGTCCACTACAATCTCATAATCAGAAGTATTTATGTGAAATATATTGTCTGAAAAATCAGTACAAACTTCTTATTATCCTAAGAAGGTGGTCAGGTGTTGCAGTGGGGTTCCTGCAACCTTCCCTGGCCGACAGATTTGGTCTGTAGAAAGAATCAGGAACAATAATTTTGATAGATGTTCATAAATGCTCTTTATTTTCTCACAGCCGCATGGCTGGGGCTGGCACAGACTGACTGCAACAACTGCCCAGAATCATGTGAACACCCACTGAAGTACAGGATTCACTGGGCGGAGTTACTTTTGAAAAGACCAATGAGGAACAGGATTTAGACACAATAGCATCAGGGAGCTTGGAAACCCCATGTAACCCGACCATGCTTTCACTCCCAAGGCCCATCCCTGCCAGGGGCACCTCCACAGTTAGGTGTCATTACCATTGTTATCTGGAAATAGGGTCAGCATTAAGCTTTCCATGTCTGGCAGCAGCTCTTCTGTAAGACACAATTTTTTTAAAAAAATGCTATGAGTCAGACACTGTTCTAGACAAAATTTATGAATTTTACACACTTTCCAAGTTCTGTCTGAGCAGATATTCCTGAGACTGGATTCAAAAAAGCTAAAAATGGTCAACAGGAATAAACCAGTGGCACAAATGGAAGAGGAAAAAAAAAACCCCGAGGAAATCTTAATGCCATACCTGTAATTATTACCTTGATTTGTTGTGGTGGTTTGAGCCTGAGTTGGTGGGCAGTCGTTTAGACCAATAACGCTTCTCAAAATTTATGTATTTAAGCTCCATGGAGACATGAACTTTCCTGTGGTGTTCGAGCCTCCCGCAGCGGGGAGGGGGCACAAATGGGCCCCAGGTCTCCCCTCCCCTGGCACCGGGGCATGGGCCCCCGGGTAGCTGTGGGAGAACCCCCTCAGAGCCGCGGGCAGCTGAGAAAGAACCATTAAGCTGCTGCACGGCCGATGCCGCCTGGAGTAGCTTCTAAGGACTGGAGAGCCCCCTCACCCCCCACGCAGCCCCACGCAGGCCCGGCAGGAGCCGACAGAGCTTCCTGCAACCAATGCAGCTGGAGTCGAGCTAAGGAGCCAGCAGCATAGAGGGAAAGAGGCTTTTACTCCAACACGAAGCCCAGAGAAAATCATGTCGACTTCAAGGTCAGAGTGAAAGAGAAAGTGAGTCATGGGAGATGGAGCTGAAGATGGTGACAGGAAAGACGGCGGAGTATGTCCAGCATGGAGCTTAAAAATACTTTTTGCAGGCTGTGGTAAAAGATGTAATATCACAAACCATTCTTTTCTTTTTAATCCATTAAAGGCATGGGGAGATGAGAATTTTGTGTGCAGCCTGTGGGAAAAAGAAACGTTACCACGCCAGGTCACCTCGGAGCTATAAGAGACTTTAGAGATTTTGTGAAGAAGAGAGCAGTTGCTTTTAGGCTGGAATTTGCTCATCCTTAAAAAAGAAACACCCCATGTGTGGCCCACGCTGGCAGTTGTGGGAAGACTGCAAGATTCATCAGAGAGATATTTTTCACGGCAGCAGAATTTTTCTGGGTGGGTCTGTTGCATTTTGAGCAGTTTGGAAACCATGCGCAGCAAAGGAAACCTTTTTTCCTTAAATATTGGAGAGACTTTTAAAAACTGTAATACTGACCAAAATCAGAGTTTGTTATCCTTTGTGTGAGTTGGGTAAAAAGGGAAGGTGCTGGAAGAAAAGGGAGTTTTGCTTTAATTCCTTATTATTTCTTTTTACTTTTAATTCTGTTAGTAATAAACTTCTTCATATTCTTTAAAGTCTTAAGCCTGCTTTGCATTTCTCCAAATCCCTTATCTCACAGAAGGTAAGAAATGACAACAAAACCACTACATTTGTATAGACTGTGGATAGATCTGAATATAAAACGTTACTAAAAAAATTCAATGTCCCCGTGTTGGTCATGAAAAAATTCAATTTATTTCAATATCTTACAGCACCCCAGCAGTTTGTAGTTGTATTTACAAAGGAGCAGCCTGTCTCAAGGTCTTAACTTGGAGCAAACCTGCAACTAACAGTTTATCCATTGAATTATTGAAACAAAGATTTGCCTGTCAATTTTAGAACTACAGATTACATCCCAATCTTAGAGAGTATCTTCACATCCCTAGGGCTTTAGGCTTAGCTCACAGATGTGCATTATGAACCCTTTACCTAGAGCACAGGAGCAAAGATGTGCTACGGAGTGGTCATGGATGTACTGAAGGTGACTATGGAATGATTTAGTGATGGACATCATCACTGGATATTCTTTGGTACTCACTCAGGTCTTTTTGATCTGATATTTTTAAAGAGGCACAAGAGGCACATAGTTTTGTTGTGTTCTCCATGTCCATTTCTTCCCGTTTGCCAACAATATCTTACGGGGATATTAGGAGATGATACTCTGATGTTTACTACAAGACAGCCTTGTTAATCCAGAGAGCAGAAAATATTTAAATTTTTTTAAAAAGTCAGAGCAGTGGCTGAGTGGCTGAGCAGTGACTTTTCTAACTACAGAGTACACATTTTATAGAGAATCTCACATAAATCAGGAGAGGGAATTATTTTACAACTTTGTGTTCTTGCCTTCTTGTGTTCTTCATTCCACTTCTTTCCTTTTTAGAGGGCTTTTATCCCTTGGAGGTAATATCAGAATATGCAATAAAATTACAATCAGCATATTTCAAGACATGGTTGTTGCACTGTGGCAGAAAGAGTGAAGGTTGTTCAAATCCGTGAGTAGAAGCTGACCATGGGTGCTAAATCTCAGCAGAAGTTGTTTTCTGAAAGATCTTACACTTCTTTTTCACCCTTCAGAATTACATGATCTCAGCTCAGAAAGGTTATTCAAGCTGCTAAAAAGTGTGATGTTCTTCAGGTTTTAGATCAAATGTGCTGACATGCCATGTCACGCTACCTTTTATAAACCCAAAAAAAGCTTCCCAGGTATTTTCCAGCAAATTAACAAGTTACTCTAGTGTATATCATCAAAATAATTCCCTTGCAACCACTAGGGAAATTCATCTAAGAAGCTTGAACAGAGTGTCATGGTACTATATCTTGAATTTGAGTTAATGCTCCATATCTGAAAAATTAAAAGGGTCTTAGTAGCAATATTTCACATAACCCTATGCCTATCATTGCATTGCAGTAGAGATTTTCAAATCAATTTATGGGAGTCATAAAATTGTTTCATTTTCTTGGTAAGCGTCTAGACATGACAACGGCAAGCTATTATTTCAATAAATAGGAAATCTTTTATGATAAAAATGGGAATTATTCAAGATTCTTTTCATATAGATGCATTCACACGAAATGATGTAGATCTATACCTTTCTACTTTTTCTATAACCAAAGTCTTATAGCAGGTGTAATTCACTATTGCATTATGATAGTTCATAGTATTGCAACGTTTTGTAAACCAGTGTGTGATCTATGCTCAGTCAGTGCCAAATAAGTGTCAAATCTGGTCTATCAAAGCAATTCTTCTACAGGGATATATATAATTAAAATGACAAGGCTCTTATATTCATGTTTGATGATGATGATATCCTTGCATGTATTGTGTGTATCTTGAAGCAGCTTGGAATATAAGAGACAGACTAGGTCCTAGATGTCATTTAATGGAAAATGTCTGGATATTTCTGCATTGATTTTGTTACAAGCTGTAGAGTCATTAAAAAAAAAAAAAAAAGGGGAGAAAAGAGAAAGTCTGATTTTGCAACAGAGCAGCAAGGAGTTTCTCTGTAGATTAACTTTTGTGCTTGAGATAGGAAATTTATCTGTAAATTAACCTTGAAAAGTTGTTTCACTAATTTCTTGGGATCCTACTTGGGACTCTACAACCTCTCTGGGGAATGTGCAGGCTGACTGGCCTCCCAAACCCAACACCTGCTGCCTCCATGCCAACCTATGTCCTTTGATGGCCCTTTGAGCTCTACTCTGCTTTCTCAACCTTTCTGTATGCAAAAATGAAAACCTCTCTCAGCTAAGCCACTCCAAAGTCGCAGAGAATTGTTGAATAGTGTGACAACAGCAAACTCTTCCTTGTAGACACATTGATAGAAGAATGGATTTTTTCTAATATTTCACATAAATGTTGCACATCTTCATAGACCAGAGGAGTGACATTCACACGGTAATAAATTCAAATTCTTGTGAATATATTAAACGCATTATCTCCCAAGTTAGGTCCAAAATATGAATGGAAAATTTTCAATATTATTATTTCTTTTAAAAAATAGTAGTGTTTTAAAGTCATCCTTAACAAAATAAAATTAAACATCAAATAAGTTTTCATTTAAAGCAAAACCAGTAACAGAATAGTTTTGGGAGTTTTCCCCGCATAAAGCCTTTCCTTTATTACTCTGTCTAGCCACTTATGCCAAAAGAGAGGGGATGCAAGCCATTTTTCCTAGATTGTAGTGTTCTTTACACTTAAAGAGATAGAAAGCGCACAAACCCTTTATTTGTTTGGCAAAGTAGGAGGGAAAGAAGTATGATTACAGCCAGTGTCTGTGACAATATTGTTAGAAAATTGAGAAAAAAATTGAATGGGCAGAGATTGCTCTCACTGCTGAACGACTGATCAAAGCAAGGCTGAGGTCCACTGAAGGAATGACAATAGGCCTTGTGGATTTGGTGTAGATTCCCTGCAAAGACATTTTGGGACACTTGGCTCTAAACAAAGAATTCCACAAATCTAAACGCACCTGCACTCCTTAGAATTAAGCACACCAACAATAATTAATTGCTTTGACACATGGATCCAAAAGTATTTCCACAAAAATAGTAGTACTTTCAGATGTGCTTCTTTATGGTGCTTAAAATGTACCTAATGTGTCATGTGTATTATTTCCACAATTTTGATGGGAGCACAAGTCAAGAAAACTGAAAAGTAGGTATTCTATTTACAGTATATCTCTGCTTCCAACAAATTGCTATTTCCTGTCTCCTTGGGAAATAATGTTTGTCATGATTTCAGTGTGAAGTTAAGAAGATATTCTCCCTTTCATCCTTTCCACATTCATCAACAGGTTTGGTTATTGCTGGAATTTTCTTTCCCTTTTTTAAGCCTATATCGTACAAAAATCATATCTAATGCTGGTGATTAATAATAAGACACTTTATAGTGAAGCCTCTGCAAAGCAGGAAATTGCACAAACAAGCAGAATTATCTGTCACCACATGATAAAATTCAAGTGTATGAAGCTTCTTGTCAAATACCATCGACAGAACAAGTGATAGATTAATCTTAATAGCAGTAAAAGTAAGCTATAAACCACTGCCTTCCCTTACAATATAAAAGCCTCTCCTTTTAAACACTGTGATGAACTGCAGTAAAACAAAATAAAAAATGGTAGTGGGAGAACCAGTGATGTTTCTTGTTTACTCAGAACGCAGTGAATGGTGTGAATATTTTTAATGTTCACTTCTTGTCAAGGTCAATTTAGTTTTGTCGTTTTTATGAAAAGGCAACCTAGACAAAAATAAATCTAGCCACTTCCACGATTTCTGTATGGTTACTAATGTTTCAAAATATCTCTTTAATTCTGAGGCCTACAAGCAACTTTGGCAATAATTACTTGGGAAATTTTTCATTTTGGATCTTTAAATGTTTCTCTCTTTCTCCAGAATGATCTAAAATATATTTTCTTCCAGTAGAAAAATGCATAATACACTGAAATGTGAGTTTAGAGAAGAATTGGATTTTTATTGTTTAAGAAACAGCTATTTTTAATTTGTTTCCATTCTGAAATACAAGTAATGTTTTTCTTCAATTCTTCAGAAAAAAAAAATCCCCAATATTTTATCAAGGTAAATAGTTCATTTGAAACTCAGAATAATTCTTCTTGGATTACCTGCATAACTTCTTGCATTACTACTTTTAACATGTAATAAATAAATATATTTTTTTTTCCTATGGTGTATTCAAAGAACT
This sequence comes from Platysteira castanea, assembly GCA_013397175.1. NCBI lineage: Eukaryota > Metazoa > Chordata > Aves > Passeriformes > Platysteira > Platysteira castanea. The sequence continues at coordinate 149,790 of VYXC01009544.1, forward strand.
CTTTAGTGGTCATTTAGTGCACATTATTTTCTCAATGCATCTTTGATATGCCCTTCAAAGAGCACTGAAATATCATGTCAGCACCAGAATATACCTCAATTCCTTATTTCATTAATAGAATTTTTATTATCTCACAAGATTTATTGATTATCTTCTATTACTTATATTATTTGAATCATTATTCTTTGATGTTACTGAAATCTTAAGCTGCAAATTTTTCATACATTTACCACTAACAAAAAGAAGAATCAACCTACGGCAATTTAGATGCTGTAAATCTGAGTTTAGGGGAGATTTTGTAGCCTAGTCTGTTCTTTTGCACATCAGAATAACCCTATAAGAAATTCTTGGTTTAGTATTTCAAGAAAAACATCTCTAGACCCTGGCAAAATGCTTGCTTCTAATTGATCTTTGCAAAATGCAGGAAGTTGCCTAATTTAATTCTTCAGTATTGCAGAATACTGTCATTTTGTGAGTAAGTATAAATAATGTATGAACTCCAACTGTTAAAGACAGTGCAGTCTGAAGACTCAAGTGCCAGACTAGTACTCCTTGTAACTATTCACAACTTTCCTATGAATCTACTGTGTGATGTTAAACAAGCTACCTTTGTGTTTTCCTACTTCCTTTACATTAAAAATAAAAAGGGCATGAGATAACACTTACTCCACTTGAGAAGAATTTTAAAATCCCTGACTATTGGTTTCAAAAGTCGCTTGAATAGAGCACAAGAACAGGGGACTAAATCTTTACCAAGATTTTACTGAACTTTATAAAAGTTGGCTAAACATCTGGCCAAGCTTTATCACCTGTGCAGGTGTCAGACCTGCCCTCACAAGCACAGATGTTCTGAGTGATACAGGAAGAGCTGTATGACCTCTGAATGAACATCACAGAGACAGCATAAGAAGTGCCAGGTAAAATGCTGGAATTACAACTGGAACAGAAGAGAACTCTAATCAGAATTTAATTTGAATGTGTCCTTTATAGACTAGAATGTATGCTTATAAAATTGTACCAGTATGAACATTTGATAAACTGTGTATGCCATTACATTTTAATGTTGGATAGTGACATTTCTGGGAATGTTTAAGGACCTTTAAAAAAAGGTAAGCAGAAATTTCACAGTTATAAACTGTAATTGCAGATCATCAGATACTATAGCTTCTATTTGCATGACAAAGCTCCAAATAAAATCTTTTATACAATAAACAAGCGTTAGTTAAAAACTTGTCAAACTTCTAAAATCCTCTGAAGATTAATATTCATAAGTTTATATATATGCTAAATTAATTTATTTTAAGCTTATATTTTTTTATAGCAGCATTGTTCTACAGTGTTGAACTCTAGCCACTGTTCCCAATTAGTAGAGAACAATCATATTTGGCTCATTTTCCTATTGCTGCATCATATGAGTTTTCAGTCCCCTTTGTGACAGCACTTTGAAATGGTCTTCTGAAATTAATTTTACACACTTTCTGAAGGTTGAGTTGCTCATTTTTTAAACATTTACTACCTGTCAAGTAAAGAGTAGTTCAGGTGAGCTCTTATCAGTTCTTTTTGAAAAACTGTTGATGATTTCATCAAGAAATATTCGCCTGGTAACTCTTTACATTACATTTCTCTTTTTCATGGCAGCTTTATAGCGACAACATAATATTAGTAATCCTGCTCTATCATATTCTACTGGTGTACCCACAGTTACATATTTTTGGTTTTCAGGTTTTTTGGTTTACGGGTAGATTATTTTTTTGTTTTGCTATTTGTTCACAGGTATTTGGTATTGCACATTACAGTCTTAAATTTTATCTGTTTCACAGGTTTTTCTGAGGTATTGGAGTTACTAGCAAATATGTAGACAAGACTGTACTTACTAGTGTAATATGTCCTGCTTGTTTCTTTATAACATCTCCAAAGTTGGTCAGAAGACTTCTCAGGCTTTCAGTAAAAAAATGGGTATTTGATCTCTGAGACAGACTGTGATACATGTTTCCTTGTGAGCACTTTTGGAAGCAGTGGTTTCATAAGCCAGGTAGAATTCTATAAATTCAGAATGCCAGGGGGTGGGGGAAAAAACAACAACCACCAAAACCAAACCAAACCAAAACTAAACAAAACAAAAAAACCCAGAAACAAAACCCCCAAACTACTAACAAAACCCAACCAACCAACAAAACACCTCACAAAATAAACCAAACCCACAAACAAAAAAACCAAAACAAACCAAAACCAGAACCAAGGCATATATTTATGTTCCAAGCTGCTAAGAATCATAACATTTTCAGTCTGAGACCAATGACAGTTTGTGTTCTTAAGAACTTGTGAGCAGCATTCAGAGCTTTAGAAATGTATAGATGTGTTCTAAAATGGAGAAAAGGCTTATGTTATGCTGCTATATTTTAGCTACATTTTCTGAGCTTCCAAGGAATCACCACAATCTCCATGTAAAACAGGTATTGTTTTGCATCCAATATACAATATCATTCACCTCTATCAGGAACCATATGGAAAAGAATATCTTGTTGTTTCCACTTCTCCTTTCCTATACAGGAAAGAGGAATTAAGAGCAGGTCCCATTTTCATTTTAAAATACTCTTGCAATATTCTCTTAGCCTGTCAAGGCAATAGCTTACCTGACTCCATTTCACATGTTCATCTTTCTGGCTTCTTCTGTATGTCATTTCAGGACATTCTAAGGAATGTGCATTGTTTCCACTATGCTTAAGCATTCCTGCACATAAAGTTCATATTTACAATGAAAGACAGCGTAACTACTGCATCTTCTTTACAAGAGTTGAAAAAACCCTTCCCTGTTAAGTGTATTTCTGAATTTTTGCAGTCACTCTGTGATTTCTTTGCTCATTATTTTTTAGAAATTCACAAAGCAAAGAGGAAATCTTAAGTACTCTTCACATCATCACTTAGACGTTATGACTTTCTCAATTCCAAATCTAGCATATTAGGCAAACGTACAGTATAACCCAGAAAGAAACTCTGCATCTTTGAGGGTGTTTCCATCCTTTCACATACACTTTGAATTTCCATCAGTACATGAATGTGAAGTAATTAAAAATTTTTCCCTAAATATAAAAAGTTAGATAAGACAAACATGCAGTGAAAAATACCAAATATTTCCTAACTGGGATAACCAACTTGAAGTAGACGAGTTCTCATTAATATAAATAAATAAATAAATAAATAAATAAATAAATAAATAAATATGGCTTGCCATGAGGAGATTGTATTAATAAACATAGAAAAACATCATTTCTGCTATTTCACAAAGTTGAGATTCCTAAGTTACTTCAGTTCACTGATCCTTCAAGAAGCAACCGTTGTTGTCTTGGGATTTATGTATTATAACCACTGAATTAGGAGAATAAAACTTTTTATGCTTTCCTAGCATTCCTTTTCCAACCTGGACATGAAAACTCCCTTTTAATGCCTTTAAAAACATCCACTAACAAAGCAGAAGGAATTTATCCTCCCATGACAGAGATTACTGTGAAAACTGGGTCACGGAACTATTATTCCATATTTATACCTATTGAGAAGTCCATGATAGAAAAATGTCAGAAAGAATTTTGAGAAGTAAAGAGAGGGAGGTGAAAGCCATGTTATTTGATTCCTAACTGACATTATTTCCGTATTAAAAGATGCCACAAATGAGCTACTGTAGACTACCTAATGATATTCTTACCACATTCCATTGAAACTTAACAGGGCAAGTTCTTGAGTCAGTGAAGCTTCAGTGGCTTCCTGGAATATCATATTAAATGAAATTTATAGAGCTGGCCACACCTAGCAGCAAGAGTAACTTGCGTGGGTGTCAAGACACTCCATGGATCTCACGTGGCAGTAACAGTGAATAGTTGTCATGCTTATAGATTTGTGGGACCCTTTTTATTAAATTAGGTAATTAACTGAGTACCATCATCATTGGAACACACATAGAGAAGGTCCCAAGGGAAGATAACTACTTGAGTTTCAGTGATTATAGTGCTTCAAGTTCTTTTTAAGTGAATTTGCAGCCCTAAAGTTTTTGTCATGAACTTTTTCCCAGGTGCTATGGAATCAACAATTTTAAGCTTTGCAACAGAGAAAAGCCTGCATTTTATGCCATCAGAGAGCACAGCTACATTTACATCTAACCACATCTGCTGAAAAATCTGAATTAGAGTGCAGAATTCATATGAAAATCTCTCAACTTCCTTTAACAGTAGTGGGCATTGATACATTTTGTGAAAATGTTTTTCCTGACAGACTGGCAGGTAAGCCATCAAATTGTTTAAGAAATTGCCAAAACAGATAAATGCTGAGCAATGTACTAGATTTACAGAGATCCTGCATAAGCTGAAGTAGCAACATTTGAACAAATGAATTGTAACACTAGGGACCTTGTTCTGGCAACTCCTGGATATACCAGTGGCAGCATGTCTACATGTATATTCACTGCTGTAAGCCCTAAAACCTACCTCAGAGAACTGTACTTGTTTGTCATTTCTTTTACTGTTTCATTTCTGGGAAGACAGTAAGACAAAAATTGAAAGTGTAGCAAATCTCACTCTAACGAATAAACAGAAAAATAAAGAAAACATTTTCTTTATAGCAACAGGAGGAAAAGTATGTGCATGCCTGCAGTTATCAGAATCAAACCACTCCTTTCGGCATCTAGGAACACTTTAATCAGGAAGATTTTCAGCACAAAGCAACAGCAAGCATGGAAACAGTTTGTGTTCTTGCTGTGAAGATTTTCACTACAGTCTTTTCTTGTCACATCAGCTGGTAAGAGTATTTGGGCTTTTGACTCAATAGGAATGCCATATGGGTCACAAGCTTCCAATTTCTCACTGCTTGAAATATCTTCATTCCAGTAAAGGAAGTTTCCTGGAGGTTATAATGAATAGAAATATGGACAGATTAGCCTCTCATATGCATAATCACACTTTGATAGAAATAGGACAAAGTGTGTGAATCTAAAGTGTGCTGAACAGACTTAAATCTGCATCTAGAACATCTAATATTGTTAGCAAGGTCATTGGTGAAAAAACAAATCACTAAACAAAATCAGAATAAACTTGTGAAAGAAAAAAAGTCCAGAATAGCAAATTACAGAAATAAAAATAAATTGAAGCTATATCTTCAGACATGGCTAAAAAATTTAACAATTTCTTTCTCGTCTGTCAAAAGAGAATGGAAATTTGCATCACTGAAAACATCATCCCTTTGGTGAGACTTGTAGGAATGCTGCCATAATATCCTACCACTAAGTGTTTCAGGAAAGGAGGCAGCTGCAAATAGATACGCTAAATTCACCTGCCAAAGTGCTGATTTTGTATATAAAAATGTCAAGACCTTGCACTACAGCCAAATGAATTCACAGTAGATTAGTGACATCTAAATTGCCAATTGCAAGTAATTGAAACATATTTTCCCATGCTTTTTTTTTCTTCTTAAAATAATGAACATGCACATGATTTGTAAAGGTTATAAAACAGCTTAATAGACTATCCTAAAATTTTTCCTCAAATCATGTTCTTTATAGAGTGATTTAGCGTGAGTCGTGGATTTGATTAGGTCAGAAAGGGTATTACCACTGGGTTAGATAAAATATGCATAAGCGAGCCCTTTGTTTGCACTACCTCCTTACACCAGACAGACTCTGACAGAATCATTACTCCTTTCAATATTTTCTAGTCAGCCTCTGAGCTCTCCAGCAGAGGTAACCTTTAAAAAAAAAAACAGTGGAGTAATGCAACAGCTGGTGCTTATCTCTGTCAGAAAGGTTCTCTAGGTAGTGTTTCTCCACTGTCTTTTGCCTCTCTTTGTACAGAGAGGCCTGGAAAGAAGAGTTGGCATCATCCCTGAACATGATGGGATTAAGAGGGACCTGGAAACTAGAGAAGTCAGGTGCCACAAAAAATGTGACTCTACATCTGCAAAGAGGAAAATATTAGCTAGGAAGGCCGTGAAAGAGATTTAATCTATAAGAAAATAAAGCAAAGTATGACTAAATATATGTCAGAATGAAGACAGAGTTGCCATATGTGAACTGCAGGCTTGTTTTATTTTTTCATTAATTAATGAAATAGCCTTTAGGAATTTCTAGCAAACTTTCTAAGGAAAATAACCTCAAACAAACGAACAAGCCAACCAAACTAAAAAAAGACCAAAAAAAAGGCCTCATAGTAAAGTGTATCCTGAGCAACACTTGCAGAACAATGATGCAAATAATTTGCTTTGGGATTTTTTTCTCCTCCAACCTGACCATTTTTTTCTCCAGCATGTGGGAATGATATGTCAAATGTCTAGCAAATATTTGAAATGTTATCTGGAAAGGAGTAACACTGAAATGGAATATATAGCTAGTTAAAAATTCTTACTGAAATAAAACTAATTTTTAAATTGTTATTATTTTGTTTCATTATTATGACATCCACATTTTAGAGCTGGAAGAGACCTGCATATATTAAGTTCCATGTGAACAATAAAGATAAAGACAGGCCTGGGAATCTAGGCATGCCAAGCACTGCTAATAGTTTTTATCTTAAAATAAACAGTATTCAAAAAAACAGAATGGGGGTGGGACAAGTTTTGTGTGTGTGTAGGTTTGTGTGTGTGTGTGTAAACTTATTCAATCACTGGCCACTGCTTCTACAAATCTAGAGCTGCAATTCCTTATTCACCTAACCTGAACATAAGGTAACCATAGCAAACGTAAAAAGAAAGAATGGATAAGCCAAGTGAATCTTAAGAGGGGTTTCCACCATAAAAGCTCGACTGAAACCTAAGAAGCAAGAAGCTCTTAAGGAAGTCAAAAGGTATCACATGTGCTGTCAATAAACTGCTTTTTACTTACCAGCCAGTCTCAGGGGGTGATAGAGGTGAAAGGGTTTCAGAAAGAAGAAGCATGAATAAGTGTATAGGCACAAAAAAAGAAAAAACAAAACATATGGTGGAGCAAAGAAAATAAATCCACAGTTTAAAATAACACCCAAAGAAAACAGACAGCTGGGGAAAACAAAGAAAAACATAAATATGATATTCAAGAAGGAAAAAAAAAAACCTTTCTAAAGGCAAAGATATTTGTATGGTTTTTTTAAACAATCAGGTTCGAGGCTGCCTGTTCTTTTCAGAAGGTTATTGTGGCTATGGTATGCCAATTTCTCTACCAAATGCTACCCAAATTAGTGATGCAATTAAGTTGAGCTAAAAGCTGATCAGGCTAGGAACCCACTTATATCTGTGAGCTGGGAAGACAGTCTAAATAGGACATAGATATTATGAAAACGTGTATTGAGAAGTTGCTTTGAAATACTATTGTCTTTATAAGTAGTAAAAAAGTGAGCAGGCATACTTCAAAATATTATGTCATTTCAAATTGTCTTTACATGATTTGTAAATTGGAGCATTGTTTTACATAAATTGATGAAGAAAATTCCTGCTGAATTTTTTTTTTTTTATTTAATGTTTAGTGCATATTATTTAGAGGGGAAAAAAGTATAGAAATGGAGAAAAGAAATAGAGGAAAGTGTAAGAAAGTCACCAAAATCCAAATATAGAGTAAACTTCCAGAATGCAGATCTATGATGTTTCCAGCTTTGTGGGACATAATGACTAAAATCTACAAATATTATGTAACAAATAATATGTAGTTTGTTATACATAAAATAATCTGCCATCTTTCTTCACTTTATTTTACACATGGAGTGAACTCTGTCTTAAAGTTCAGAAAATGTGTTATGTCTAGTTACAACCGCTGTGAGACATAAAAGACTTTCGAAGTCACAGTCAGTCAGAAAACTGGCCACCGATAAAAGTATGTCTTAAAACTATTTCTTGACAGTTTAGAAGGTTTGAGAAGCAATCAAGAGAATTAATGATTTTTAATTTTACCACACCTGTAAGTACCTGTCATTAATAAGATATTGTACTTTATGATAGCACAGAGGTATTTTTACAGCAATATGTAGCAGTCAAACTGTGGCGGCGCGTGATCCTGTATTCTGCTCCTTTTATTCTCTGTATGTTCTGTAAGTTTTATGTACCCCAGTTGGTTTGTCCCTACCCTCCCCTCAGTCTCTCCCAGTTGGCACGTCCCAAGTTTCGGTCGCTCCCCCGGTGCACCCTACATGGTTATTCCCCTCCCATTGTTCCACAGATTTCCTTGTCCATCACCCCGACCCCTCCCAATGTTCCCGAATGTTCCCTGTCAGTCATGTAAACCCTCCCAGACTGCCCCTATATGGAACCTGTCAATCCCCTAGAACCCTGCCCACCCTGACTCCGCCCCCTGGTCATCGACACCCCATTGGGGCATGTGACCCCTTTCCCTCCACCCCCTGGACCCATTGGCCCTTCCATATGTCTATGTCTGAGATGTTCCTCCCCCGTTGTCCCCCGATTGGTCCCTGGTTTGGTTACACCCCTTGCTCAACCCCCCCTTTAAAAGGTCCTGTCACTCCCTCAGACCGGGCTTGTCCTGTGGGATCTCGCTTGAGGTAGTAAAGCGTGGAACTGTATCCTCAGACAAGTCTCCTCGCAACTTTGTGTCCTCTCCCTAGTCGAGGGCTGCTGACAGCTGCACTGCCTGGGGCTTTGGGCGCAGAAGCTCCAGATGAGCAGCCTTAAAGCCCAGTGCCTCCGGCTATTCCCCGCTCCAGCCGCACACCGCAGGTGCTAGCCTGGGCGGCGATCGGAAGCGGTCACTGCGACATCAAACAATAATATATAACTGTCATAGGGTTATACCTATAGTGTGATCTATAAATAATGCAAATTCTACATTGTGAACACTACATCAGGAGAGCTTTTTATAAGAATAACATAAACCTACACTAGTTTCAAATACTGAGAAACAATATGACAAGGATTACCTTTACCAGCATTCTAATTTTGGCTGCTTTTGACATCAGCAATTAAGTAATTACATTGATAAGTGTAGAAGACTACAGTAACACAAGAGCTGGAGTGGGAGACAAGCCTCAGTGGAGACTAATTAACACCGACCCCTGAGACAACAACACATTTCCAGCATCTCTAGTTCTCCTCTGGGACAAAACACCAACACTCTGCAGACTTCACTTTGATCTCATGGTCCCCCATCACTGTGGATGCAGAGAGAGGTATCTGGTTGCACTCCCACAGATGAGGAATGCTTTCAAAGAGAAGCATACATCCCTCCCAGGCACAGGCTGAAGTCACCTCCTCCTTCCCTCCGCTTCATCCGGAAAACAAGTTCAGAGGGGTCTGCCTCTCATGTTTAGCTGTCTAAAAGTCAGCCATTCAGTCTAACATAGCAATAGTTGACATAGAAGAGATGATTTTGGAGGTCTTGTTCACTTTTTCTCTCTCTCTCCCTTTCTGTTCTCATACTGACACAGAAGGGAAGCTATTTGGCTGACTTACAACAGGCGTGTGTACTTCACCCTTACCACTTCCTCAAATTAACTGAACCCAAGACGGTATCCACACACCGTTATTATAGAAGTAAAAACATTTCCAAATATATTTCATACAAAATATTCATTATGATCCTCAGTGTCTGACTGGGGCAATATTTCCGGGTGTCACACCATCCCACAGGATGTGAATACCATTTTCTCAGCAGTAATCTGTATTTTTACTGTGTTACATTGTGTCTAGATAATAGAATTAGATTCACGTGGGTATGCATAAGACAAACACAAGAGGAATACAGTAACAGGGGAACAAAAACATTTATATCTTTATCATAAAATATAAAATTACTGGTTATAAATTCCACTACAGTCTCCCGAATGAAGTGCTGTGCCAACTGCTTTATCTTAAAGAAAGAGAGAGGAAAAACTATCAGATAGAATAGAATGGAGAGTTAGCCTGAAATCCAATTGATTGCTTATCTGAAAAATAATATCCACAGATATACAAAAAGCTACGTATATATAATTTTTCTTTTCTTTTTATTTTTTTCCCCTGGTGTACTTCTTTAAAAGAATTCATTTTTTCTCTATATTAGGACAGCACTGAAACAACTACTTAATACGCTTGCAACCAGAGGTTTTGTTTAAAAAAAAAAATTAAAATTTTACAGAATGAATTACATTCAAGGAGAAAAAGTTTGCTACAACTTCACTACTAAAAAAGATTTTAAAAGAGAAGATAGTCATTAGGTGCCTTTATTGCACTGTGTATACACAGAAGTTATTGCTGTTGACTGGAATGATGAATATAGTTTTATCATAGGTGTTATAATGTGCCAGATACATAGAAAAGTATCAAAAAGTCATCAGAATGTAACAAACTCGAGGAAACAGCATGGGGTGTAGGAGACAAAAAAAGCCCCATATACCAGAAAAAAAAAATAAAAGGAAAAGATTTTAAGATTTTCAGTAAGGTGGAAGTCTTAAGATCAGGATTAAAAGTTCAGATAATTCTCTGAAGACAGTGTGTATCTTTTATTAAAATAAATATGCATGGATTGTGTTCCAAACTGAAGGGTGACATACCTTACACTGTACATCTGCATGCATGTATAAATGAAGAATTATATGCATATACATATATATGGAGGGAGAGAAAGAGATCAACAGATCTTCCTAATATTTATATTTTCTCACACTGGAAGATTTTTTTTTAAAACAGCATTTATAATTAATACTGTTTATAGCTACTAAATACATGCTCGTAACAGATAAAAAAGATAGTTTTAAAACAGTACTAATGAAATAAAAAGGACAGACAGACTGATGAAATAAAGTATTTTAAGTCTTACTCTATCATGTTCTTTCTATTTATATTATTTACCATAAACACTGAAAGGTGTGTGGTAAGCTTCAAATGCTCATAAATATTTGCCTTTTCTTTTGGCCAGGCAGTAGTAGCAGTGCTGATGATAGAAGCTGGTATATCTAGTCTTGTTAGAGAGATTCTGTTCCCTTTGAAACAGGAGCTTTCCAGGCGCTGATACTTTAGACGCAAGCCAACATCTATTAGCAGATAGCACTGTGAAGCTGCAGGCTAGGTAAGATCAGAGTAACAGCTCCTATGATTGGCACTGTTAATGACTTTTTCCCTGAGTTCTTGTTCTGGCTAGTGTTTGCTATTTTTCTCTGTCTTTTCTAGCCTTTTGTACATTACACTGCATCAGTGAACAAAAAAAAAGTTTGAATTTCAGGACATTACTTTTGATCTGACAAATTTCTCTAAATTTTCTTTATGAATCCGTGGAATTCCTCTTCCTAATAAGCCTGCCAACCACACAAAGAATGTATTAGTGTGAGACTAAAGGTAATATATGGAGACTAAGCTCCATAGGAAAGCAAAGAACTTAATTATTTTTTCCTTTGTTTTTAATAAGCAAGCACTTTAGGTAAAATAAAAAGTCTAGAGATATTAGTACCTCTCTAGCAATAAAGGTACACAGTTAGTTTAAATTGTGATTGAATATTACAGAACTGCTTCTGAAATTACTACAGCTATGTCTATTAAAGGTGGAGTGTCATTAAAAGTGGCTCTTCATTTTTATCTGCTTCTGGCCACGCGTAGGTGTTCAGTCTAATCTTGTTATCTAAGCAATTTGCAGAGTCAGTAGAAGTTAAACACATAGAGGGAGAGTCCTGTGTAGGTGTGTAAAATAGAGGAGGGATAAATTACCAGCTAGAGATGCCTCACTTTTTTGAATGACAAAAACAATAAATAAATCAAATAGCTTGACCAGATGCCAAATCTTAGACAACTAAAGTGAATCTCATACTGAATACTTGCAGTTATTTCCAGCAGGAAAAATTAAGTTGAGGAATCCATGTTGCTGTGACCAAATTTGCTTTAAGTTAGTGAGAGTTTTTTTCTTCTTCCACATCCCTTAAAAGATGAAAATATGAACGTCACTTTTATAATACTGTGCACCTTATGTTTCAACCATCGCTTCTTTTAACAATAATAAGGTTACATGAGGAGTCTGTTTTGAGAATTTTTTTTTTTTTTTTTATTGAAAAAGCTGGATTTTCCCTTAACCATTCAAACTCCTTTGTTATTCAGTGATCTTATTCACACATTAGGCAGGACTTTACAAAAGTCCAGCATTACATTTCAGAACTGCAGAGAGAAGTCTAGAGTGTTTGAAGATTCAAAGGTTTTTTGAAAATATGGTCTGGTGACTCCTTTCCAGAGCCCACTAGGGTCACTGTAAATTTCTGCATGTACTTCAAAAGTCTCAGGACCAAATCACACCCACTCCACATCTCATATACATAGCTATGCTTATGTCAAAAAAATTTCTGTAATATCTGATTTGAAGAAAAATTTAAATTGACCACACAGAGATACTAATGTCCTCAGACTTTCTGATTAAGCCGAGAATATATGAACTCCACCATGTTTCTATACTGAAACTGGCTTTGTTATTCCCTGATAGAAAGAAATGTATGTTTAACATTCTGCAGATGTCTATGCAATGCTTATCTTCAGCCAGAATGAATAATTCTAAAAGGCTGATGTTTGAACACATACTACAGCACAGCAGAATTAAAGGTGAAAGTTCAAGTGCTGCAATTTCAAGTTATTGATCAATGGTAATTTTTGGCACCCTTGGGTTAGTGATGCTGGCATATGGCAAGCAAGCAAACCACGAAGGTTAAGAATGAATCATCAGTACAAATGTAACTCACCTTCCTCAGTTTTCTTAGATTTAAAAAGTTTTTCTGTTAGGTACTCTTTCTCCTGTGTGCTTCTGTGCACCACAGCAAGGCATCTCTTGTAGACCATGTCTTCTGCGCACATCAAATTAGAGAGAATGTTGAGAAAGAAAGCTATTTGTCTGTTCTTACCGATTTGTTGGATAACTCAAAAAAAGATTTATTTACATACTACCACTACAGTTTTATTACATCAGGAATGGCTCAAATTTTCTTCTATTTATCCTTACAATTTCAAAATTGTCATAAAAAGACCCCTTCATCCTAGAGGTTTTTTGCTTATTACACTAGAAGTTATAGAAAGAATACTATTTCATAATCTGCTTACTTACCTTGTTTAACTAAACATAATTTGTTTAGTACTCATTTAACAAGGATATTAAGTATGTTATACTAAATGGTGCTGCTATGTCATTATTATTCAACATCGATCTGTTCACTAGGATGACATTAAAAAATCTCCTTTCTGCAAATTCTTATCCTTTTGAACAGCGTATAAGATCTGGGTTGGGCTCATTTGTAAGAATTTCAAGCATAATTCTACTGTTTCCAAAAGCAAAAATATTAGGAGGAAAAAAATATTTTGCTTTCTTACAGTATCTCTGTAGTGTTATTACAAGTGCTAGTTTTATTCACTTTGTACTCTAATGATCTATGTATACTGTAAGACAGTTGCTGCTCTGTATGAAGAAAAACAAGTATACCATTCATTTTTTAAGAACATAACCTGTAATAAAGTATTGCCAAAGCTATTAACAGGCCATAAGCTTTGTACTTAAGTTACACAGTTTCAGGACTGTGATTTGCCAGACTTTCTCACCTGCAACTTTGTTTTATTTGGTCTACCTGTAGCTGTAGTTTCTCCGATGAGCAGGTGTCTATGGATCATTTGTTTTACTTTTGTTTATCTTTGTATTGTAGAATTGTAGAATCATAATATCATTTTTATGAAGATAGTAGTGGCAAGCAGTTATTTCATGTATAGTGAGATATTCATGACTCTTACGTGATATTCTAGTGCAGAGAAATATAGACCTGGATACCAGGAGCCTTAAGAATGGGAGACACGGGGTGGAGCACTGAGAAGTGCAGACACAGGATGGTAAGAGATGGGCACAGTCTGGCACCAGAGGCTGCACAATTATAAACAACTTAGCCTTGGTCAATTAAAGAAATGCAGACCTGGAACTGCACAGAACTGCATTTAGGAGTTACAGGCAGAACACGGCTGATGTCAGACATGCTGAAAGTCACTACTCACAGTAAATCGGGATGTGATCTGGAGCTTCAGATTAAAGAAGGAAGAGTAATGTGTGAAAATGTGCAGGCAAACATACAAAAATGACCCCTAGTGAATCCTAGAGTCAGGAAGGAACCATCAAGACCACCACACTCCTCCTGCTGATGAAAGACTCTAGATGCCAATGACTCACTTTAAAACCCCACAGCTAGAATTAAACCTCCAACCTCACACCCAGAGAAGGGAGAGCTCATCAGGGAAAGATACAAAAGCTAAATGTGTGTATAACAATTTGAAGTACATTATTAGTGTTTCTTTATTCAATAACACTTCAGTCTGGACTAAGAATGATTAGATTCTGAAGATTTCCATTATATGAACAATAAATTATTTTCATTGCTTAAATATATATCAGGTGTGCTGCTTCTTCCTATAAACAAATTTGGAGCATAAAAGCTTGCGGCTAAGCAATTCCCCGACTAAAGCTGAAGATATTACCTTACTACTTACCATTAACAAAAAAAAAAAATAGGACATATGTACATCAGTTATATGATTTGGTTTCTAGGAAGTTCATTTCACCTTGGATGAATCATCTCAGTGATTATTTGACTGTTTTTTCACTTGTTTTACAATCATCATGCTTTAGAGGAAAGATATGCTGCCACAACATAAACATCCAAGCACAATTTGAGAGAAAAATATCTTTAAACATATATTGAGTGGATTTATTTCAGAGTTGCAAATGAAAATGGGGAGTTTTCATTTTACCTAAATAAGAGACATGTATAGCTTATAATTACAAAGTAACAGAAACGAATTTAATATGTATCTAAGAGAACTTTTAAGCTGCAATTTATATTTCAAATCCCATCTGGAAGTTTTAGTGCAGTTTTGGGCGGTTTTGTTGTGGTTCTTTTTTAAAGAATTTTATGTGACATCAGCAAAAGCAGCTATTGACTAAAGCTTTGAACAAAACCTGGGAAAAAAAACACTTTGAATGGGAAATTAAAATGGGAATGTTTTTCGTTTACATAGTTCCACCAGGAATTGGG
>VYXC01009544.1:164810-210728 GCA_013397175.1 Platysteira castanea
GAATGGGGGGGGGGGGGGGGGGGGGAGGTAAGAGAAAAGGGAAAAGTAAGTCTCTTTTCAAATACCAAAGCATATATATCTTACACAGTTTTTGAATTTTAAATAAAATAATACTAATGGTATCAAAACGTGGATTTTTACTGAATAAAAGTTACACTTCTTCATGTAATGGGGTACATGTGGATGTAGGAAAGTCAAAATCCAAATTTTAAAAATTTTCTAAGAACCAATGCATTCGTCATAATTACATGACTGTTGAAGTCTCTGGTGTCTCATGTGCAGTGCCTTAGTGTTCTTTCCTACATCACAATATTGGAATTTCTCATATGCATACTTTAAGTCTGAATTTCCCTAATCCACAAGCTCAGTTTGAGTGTAATCACAACAGCTCTGTGTATTTACCCAATGAATATGATGACATAGCACTGAGGTGGTACAGCTTTATCTGGAAAAATTAAAATAAAATATATTAAAAAAATACAAAAAAAATTCAAAACTTTGAAAAGACTTTATCCTTTCCTTTCCAGAATCCCAAAGAGATACACCTAGCACAGCACATTCAGTAACCTTTACCATAGGCATATAAGAGAAGTAAATTGGAAGTTATTTTTAATCTCTGTGGAGCTCTTTAGGATAATTTTCTCCCAACTCTTGGGAGAAAGTTCCTAGCAATTTCCTTTTTCTGCTTTAACCCTTTTGCCTTTTGAAGGCAGAATTTACTTTTCTTTTTCCTTTCATTAAAATCTTTTTCCCTCAGGGATTCAGCACGACAATTTTCCTCTCTTTGAATGCCTTCACTACTGAATTGTAAAACTCTCTGATCAGGGGACATGGATTGAGGAAAATTCATCTCTTCCTACATCACTACAGAAGTGTACAGTGAGGATGGCATTAAATCCAGAAGGGTCTTCTGCCAAAAGAGGGCCACATTCCTTTAAAGCTGGAGTCATCTACTTCCTCCCTTCTGCTGTCATTCAGTTACTTAATTCATGCAATGTAGAACAAAATTGTCTGTGACAGTTTTTCCGCTCCTTCAAGCTTAAAGGTTAGCATATACTGGTAAAAAAAAAAAAAAATTAATTAAACAAAGCAAACAAGATATAAATCCCTACATGTCCCTACCGTGGACATATGTTCTAGCTCAAAATTGTGCCACTTAAGAAGATGTAGTCAATTATGTGCAAGCAGCAACCTAAGGATCTAGGTGGAATCCTCTGTTAGCTACCTTAACTGATGCAAGTTCATATCTCCAACTCTACTGACTTTAGTTTGAGAATTCTGCTTTTACACCTGGGTAACTGCTTGAGGTCCTGCTCACTTCAACCCATAAATCATTATATTTTTATACACAGTGCTACCTGAACAGAATTCTAGTTGCTTGAAACACTTTTTCAAAAACCTTACAATGCTTTAGCAGAATCATGAAAATAGTGGATAAGAGACTGACAAAAGCTGAAAGCAACTGCTGCTTAGACTCAGTTCATGAAAGTCTGCTTTCCTATTTTTCTTCATGATCTTCCTCATAAATACAAAGAAATAGATTAAACACATAAAGAGTTAGCAAAGATAACAGCAGTCATCTCACATTGTGTAGGATGACTGTTGAACCATAAGTTTCATTGCAACTGATCTAAAACCTCTTCTATTGTCCTGCAGTGAACCAAACAGTTGTGTCAAAAAAACCCCGTTTCCAGTGTTTTTCATCCTTTCACTAGGAAACAGCCTAAAGTTAACTGTCTCTTCCATCTCTGTCCAAAGCAATCAATAGAGAAAGCACAGCTTCCACTCTCCCTACACATTTGGAAATATATATACATCATAACTGTCAAATTCTTTGGAAATTAAAGCAGCCACTGAATAAGCACAGACTATAATCTGGAATATGTTCAACTCATTCCTGTTTAAAGTAACCTGGAAGATTGTGGCTTCAAAGGAAAAAAAGAAAAAAAAAAGGAAAAAGGAAAAAAAAAGAGAAAAAGAGGAGGACAGGGAGGAAAGAAAGAAAAAAAAATAAAATCAGTATCCCTGTTTTTCTTTCCTGTGAACCAAAAAGTCCCTTAGGAGTACAATGGGAGTATTTCTGTCTGCTGTACTTTACAGTCATCCAGAAACTGAAGGTTTTATAATATAGGATGACTCCCTAGCCTTAGTTGATGAATGGCTATAATTTTCCATTGGACATCCTGAATCATCCAACTTGCCACAGCGAGGAAGCTCTCTAACTCTGAATTGAAGCTATAATTCTAAAATGTAAGACTTCACTGTGGAAGGGTAACACACTGGTTGTGAATCCTTGACATTCAAGCGCTGTCGAGGAAAAAAAACCCAATAAAATCCAAATGCTATTTATTTACAGAGAAAAGGATTCTGAATGAGCTTAGCCACTTTAATGCTGAGCAAAAAACCCTAACTGAGGTCCAAAAGAAGATTTACAACACGACAAAGCAGGATGCAGTAGTAGATCTGCAGTACTGCAGATCTCAAATATAAAAGCATTATCAAGGGTAGGGAACTCTAAACAGATCAGATATATTGACCTATATTAATAACATGGAACTAGGTTTATTTGGCTTAAAACCCAGGTAAAAAATTTTCATTCTTTTTCTTCCCTAGAAATAAGAATTTGAAAGAAAGAGGCTGAAATAAAGGGATCACTGGTTAATAAAGTGATATCATCAAAACTGACTTCTCAGGATGAAAAGATAATTATCATTTCGGTCTAGCATCAGCAGAACAAAATAATGTGAAAAAAACAATATTATTCCTACATGAAACTTGTTTTGGCGATCACAGTGGGACATACAGTTGAAATTTAGTAACTAGACTAATGTCTGACAGACAAGAATAATGGCAATATTTTGTAAGATACAAAATAAAGGTGAGGACTAGTAGTGCACTAAAGGTGACAGGTGCAAATGTTTAATCAAGATAATCTTGTGAGAGAGGGGAAGTATGGTATAGCTGGGTCACTTAACTGTCTTATTGAAGATCTGAGGTTTTTTGCTGGAGAAAGCAGGCTAAATCTTCTATGCTTTGACAGCTGCTGAAGGCCCTGTGGGTGTGAAATATGCAGGACAAGCACCAAAATCTTTCAGTGCTTCAGTTCCTACCTCTACAGGAAAAAATGCTGCTTCCATTATCTCTTCTCAAAGCTGTAAGTACACCCATGACCATGTGTGTGTCTGAGATTCACGCTCATGTTTGTTACTGGTTAGAGCAGCAAACAAGAATGTGGCAGCCACATCCCTTAGCCTGGTCAGAAGCTCCCAGTTCACGGGGCAGGGGGCTGGGCTCCAGCAGCCAGACAGGGTTATTCTGAGCCAGAGCAGTTGGACATATTTCCTATGAAATTGCATGGGAAATCCCAAGTCCACTCAAGACAGTGACAGAGATGCTACGACATGGGTTGAACCAGGATTTCACTATTCATATGTAGCAATCTCATACATTTTCCATTAATTTAAGAATCTTGAAATCCACACAGCATTAATAGAGAATAAAACCATCCTGATTTAAGTGGATGTGAGTTATTTTTTCCAAGTATTAGGACAGTGGTCTTTTTTGACTACCAACCAGTCGGTCGGCTGTTTATTGATTCACAAAATAAATGCAAACTTCAGCCTCAAGATCCTGGCAAGTGAGATCATATTTGGCAGAATTTCATACTCCTTTGTCAAGCCCAAGTCAGGCAAGTGAGAAACCAAACACCAAGCCTGCTTTTTCCCACATACCAACCAGATTTTCAGGAGACATAAGGTGTTATTATAAATTATGAGCCCTTATCTAGCATTTTCAAAATACAGTTGCAACTAGAGACATGTGGTTGGACTGGCAAATACTCATTCAGTTTCCATTTGAGGGCGGTAAGAAAACCCTATTTTCCTAAGTGTCAATAAACTCATGGCCAAATCTATAAATAAGCTAGAAATGGATTTTGTGGGATGGTTCGATTTCCATTAAATTCCATCTTCAAGTATTAGTGATGTCTGATTTCCTTATTTTTATTTCCAGCAAATGGCATCTGCTAAGAAATGTAGACTTGAGTGAATGCTTTACTTTAAATGAAAAATTAACTGAAGGTGAAACCCTAACAGCAGTTTTCAGCTTTTAGGTGACATTCAAAGCTGCATTCCACAAGTATCATTTTAGCTTCATTAGTGCTGTAACAGGGACTAGAACTGTTTCCTGAAAGTAGCACTAAAAAGCATTTTAAAGAATAACTTGGCCCTTTATCTTCTGTAAATTTGCCAGGATGTAATTGGATTAGCCTAGAAAAACCCAACAACTATTCCTGTCTATTGGAAAGATACAGGATTAAAAACAGACTAACAATTCTCAAAGTGGATCTGTGCAATTTCTGCTGCAACCCATAAAGCATAAGAAATGATTATTTAAGGAAAGAAGAGCATTGAAAATCTACACGGAAGACACACTAAAAATGATCTTTAACGTGACCTTCTATTAATTGCATTTAAAAAAATAGTTACATTAAATGGAGAAAAGGTATTTCCATCACTTTAAATTACATATCTTTAACTTCAAAGATGATATGCAGTATGCAATCTAACTTATTACAAAAGAAAACCAGTATGTGCGATATTGAGCAGTTTCTCAATATATATTGGTTTTCAAGTAAAAAATTAAAATATGGATTCTGAAATTTAATTAAACTTCCAGTGAAGTACTTTAATGGCTTAATTACCATAACTACAGAAGATCCCTTCATGCATTACTGTCAAGCTAATTTATTTAAATATTTTATATTAGGTAAATCCAGAAAAAATTGTTAGCACCTTCAAGATCCAGACACAGTATTTTCACATCTCTCGTGGATTATCATTTGGATAAAACTGTGGTTTTACACTGAAAGTGGTTATGCAAAAATTTGAATAATAGTTTCACTTTATGTTTCAGGTTGAACAGAACAGCATGATTTATCTTTCACCTCTCATGTCTGCAAATAATGCTGTGAAGGGGAACATCCATAAATTATTCTCTTTCTCTTTTTTTGTTTCCACTATAAATAGCATTATTTGGTGCATTTCAGTGGTAACATAGATGCTACACAAATGTGGTTCCAGAGCCTTCATATCTTGTGTTCCTGAAATGAGTAATGGTATCACATGGAAGAAATATCAGCAATATGAAGTTTTCTAAATTTTTTTCCCATATCAGTCTCCCCTGATTGGAATCAGTTTATGTCTATCAAAGGATATAGAAAATGAAGAAAGTCTGAGGAATTTTCACTGACTACATGTATGTACATATGTATGTACACAAACACATATGGAAATTTGCTGACAGAAACACTGTTTTTCAGTTTATGAAGCTTAGGTTTTGCTTCATTTAGGAAAAAAAAACAATTGCTGTGTCCAAAATATTTCACTCAGAGATTGATGCGTTTTAAATGGATTAATTCATTGTATATGAGTAGAGGATGAAGACCATATTGGAGAAAATTTAAATTCAGTTCAATCTTTCATAATTTGCACTTTTATGACAGACCTGAATCTCAGTAGATGGGTTAAGTCTGTATTCAAAGATTTATGCTAAAGTTTATACCAAAGATTCTGTAATCACTGTTGTTTTGTTTGTTTGTTCTCAAGAAAGGAAATGATGAAAACATGGATAATTTGAAAGTGGCTTTGTACATAGAAAGATATTTTGTACTTGGTTAGGTGCATGAAACAGAATGTGAGCTCTTCGTTCTTGCTTTTTGAATCACTTTTTATGTATCTGTTTTCTGTGGGAAGCAGATGAAAAAGGAGCATGGAATACATTTATTCTTTCCAAAAAATTTCTCTATCTCGAAACAAACAAACTGTTGAAACAAAAAGTAAAGCAAGGAGATAAACCAGAAAATCTATAGAATTATTTTTTTAAAAAAAAAGATTGCAACTGGCAAGACTTATTCAGGTACTCTAAAAGCTGAAATTAACAATTTTCGTTCTGAAAATTAAGCAAGTTAACGTAGTTAGCTGTCAAAATGATACATTTCTCACAACAGTCCAAATTTTGAAGTTCAGGAGACACATGGTACTTCTCTTGTTTATGTGCATAGGGATATCTCCCAGTCAGAGAACAGAAAACTCTAAAGTGCAGACAGAATCTGACATATGCCTATTAAAGACTTGAACAATTCATGGGAAATTAATATTAGAAACCTAATATTGGAAAGATAAGGCTTGTCTTAGATGTATGATCAAATATTTCATCACTTCTTATAAAGCGCATTTTAGTAGGTTGGGATCAAGTTGCCACACGTGCTTGGAGGACAGCGTTCACAGGTATAATTTTCAGTTATGAATCCCTGTCTCTTGAAATTTGGTGTAGATCACAAGAAACTCAACTCCTTCAGTGGCCAGGTAAGAAATGTATAGTCATTTGGGTTTGGGATTTTGAGTTTTATTTTGGTTGGTTGGTGGGTTTTATTTTTACGGGATTTGGGGGGTTTCTAATTGCCATCTCTTTTACATATATTTCTAGGTCTTAGTTTTTTCCTGCACAAGGTATGTATGTGTTTTATGTAGTAAGATCTCAAAGTCATAGAATTTTTAATTTTTTTCTTTTTTTTTTCTCAGTGCTAAAGTACGATGCATGTCACATATGCAGAAACTGGATGAATGTAACTGGATCAAAACATGAGTCACTGCATTAATAGCTTGCTTCCAGGCATTACAGCAGTATCTTGGAAATTTAAATGCATTCAATCAGCCCTTCCAACAGTCAAAACATATTTTCAGTCTAAACTGTGTTACTGTGATACGGCACAGTTACAAAGTCTTGAAGACAGATTAAAAATCAGAAATCTGAAAACTACTTTTTCATATTTTAACGTATCTACAATAGTCTATATGAAAACCTGTTACGCCCTACCTTGTGTGTACAAAAACAAACCCTGCCATATTTATCTGTGACATTCCAGATTCATGCTGGTGTAACATGAGAACAATATTTGATTCTTTAAAGAGACAAAGTAGGGCAGATGCTCTTATTTCAGAATAAGTTAAAGTTACCCTGCATATAGTTTTTTCATACTTACACATGACGGGTTTTAACCTGCTCTTTGTATTGGGTCTGCCTTAGACAGAGACAGTTTTCCCCACAGCAGCCCTCACAGTGCTTTGCATGGGTGGCTAGAAAGGTGATGCTAACACACCAGTGCTGTGGCTTCAGCTGGGCAATGCTGGCACAGGATCAGCCCTGTCTCTCCAGTGTTCCCCCCTCACAAGTAGGAGAGGGGTGGTAAAAATCCTGGGAGGGGACATAACCAGGATAGCTGACCCAAACTGACCAAAGGGATGTTCCATAACGTATGATGTCTGCTTATATATAAAAGGTAAGAGAAAGGAGGAGGAAAGGGGGATGCATTCATTATTTACAACATTTACCTTCTGGAGTAACCACTTTTGGTAAAGCCAGCTTCCCAGCAAGTGGCCGGACTTCGCTTGCTGATGGGAGGTATAGAATAAATCTTTTGACTTTTTTCCCTTGCACTCACACGATCTTCACTTCTGTTTTTGTAAGCTGCCTTTATCTAGATCTGAAAGGGTTTTTTTCCATCTTATTTTCTCTCACCCCACCCTGCGTCCTGCTGAGGGAAGGGATAGAATGGCTTGGTGGACACCTGGCATCCAGCCAAGGTCAACCCACCACAGTCTTAAAAATCTGTTAACCTTTGATAACAATGGGATCATCCCAATTGCAAATTCTGTCATACAGGCTTTTAACAATACTACTTCCTGCTAGTGAAAGCAATGAAACCTGAGATACATTCAGCTGAGGGTATTTCTTACTGTAATCTGTTAAATGTTTACTTCTGTTTCAATGCAATTTGAGTAAAATTGTAAAGATTCACTGTAGCTGAAGTGAAATGATCAATATTTTTATCCTTAAAAAGAAATTCAAAATCTCACTGTCCTAGCTAACAGTAAAAAGACAAGTTTATAGAAAAAAAATTAGATAAAAAAACAAAATCTGAAAAATCTTTTTGAAAACTCCAAAACCAAGTCTAATAATTTATTTTTTATATCGAACCTGACTCTTGCATGAATATGTTTTAATCAAGTTGGCAGAAAGATATTGTGAAATCAAATTAATGCTGAATTTCAGGGGTAATACCTGAGTGATAATCATAGGGAATGTCAAGATTTTCTGCATAGATATTCAAAGCTCCAAGGGCCACGGGACTGAAAAATGACACCAATGCAATCTTTATAAAAATAAAAAGTTCATGGGGCAAAAAGAGCTCAGTATTTTTTCGGAGGATAATGTACTCAGTTACCTACTGAGTGCAATGTGCATCCCTCATTGCTATGGTTATCTATCAGCAATTTTTCATAAAGACTGAAGTAAGAGAATAATTAAATTGTTAATGCACGAAAGTATTTAATGTTTATAAATGTTTAGTGTTCATATTGATACATTAGTCAGTGTAATAATAATACTATATTAATTATGTCTTTTAAATTATTTCTTTAACTGCTTTACTGGTTGATGCTACTATTTACTATGAAAAGATTACTTGTTACAGATGATGCTCTCTTCTGCTTAGTTCTGGATTCTCCCTTCCTCTCTCTTGTAACAACGTGTTTTGATACATCAAATTTTATCTTACAAATAGATTTAATAATCTGTTAAAATTATATTCCCAGTTTAAATTCATGATAGCAAAGCACTGTGCATACGTGATCAGCTGTATTCCCCCACCATTTAGTCTGTGAGTGCATATAGCTATCATGTTCATATAACTATTCACAGTCAGTGGCTTTGAATATGCAAGCAACACTGAACTGAAAAATTTAGATTTCAGTTTTCTGAAATACAGAGAAAAAAAGATGTGACAACTTAAAATGTATAGGATAGTAGGAGCAGATGTCTGATAGAATGCCTTTTCTATAAATTAGATACCATATGATATGGCCAAAATTTGGGATGCTTCTCTGTTTCCACATCATACTGGAGAATTTATAGCATTTACAGTGATGAGGTATTTCCTTTTATTTTTATTATGTGCCTATTCCTTAGTGCTATTCATTTTTCAATGTAAATTAGACAAACTACATAGCTCCCTAGGTTATACTAGTCATCAGAAACCTAGTCATGAAAAAACCATTTGCAATGCATTGAACTCTGCAGTAGAAATTGTATGCTGTTGTCACATGCTTTCTCAGCTGCTCTGTTAGCACAGAGAAGATAAATTTCTTTTAAAGTTTTTAATTGGATTTTAGCTGTCTTTCCTTTAAATTCACGAGAGACTGGACTTTCTACAGACCTGAGAGTGGTAGAAACCAAGCATGGCCCAGCTTCAGGAGCTAATGCCAATAAGTATTAGTGACATTGGCCAGTGCTGTCTTACAAGAGGGAATGTCCTTGTTAATAGTAGGATGGGTCAAACTGAGAGCATAAGAAATTTCTATGTGGAATACAGGAAAAGTAAAAAGAAAATGCATGTAAAAGAGTAAAAGAAAATGTACAAAGAGCAGAAGAGGGCCTTTTGTACAGTCTTCAAGTTTTTGGGCTTTTTTTAAACTATCACAGCAAACTCCAATTTTAAAAGTATCATGCTGCTACATGTATGACTACATGAGAATTGAAGCCCATATCCTTTGGAAACATCAGCTGAAAGACCACTCAATGTAGGCCAGCCAATATTGAAATTAAGTTGATGTAAATTTTTGTTTGTTCACATCACAGAATCAGGACACAGTTCAGGATATTTGATGATCTCTGATCCATGAACAACCAAGAAAAGATAGTAGGCAGCAATCAAGGGCTGTAAGTTCACACAGACCTGTCACAAGCTTGGATGGTGGTTGTCTCTGCTATCCGTGATGCAGATTACTGCTGTTTTCCCATTCCTTTTGGGAGAGTACACTTACTCAAGAGTAACTTAAAAATAAGCTGTAGCTTTCCTTTTGAAGCCAGTAGTGTTTCTTGTCTATTGCACATTACCTTTCCTGAAAAAAACATTTTTTTATAAATGATCCTATTACTTTAATAGTCTCCATTTACATTCTGAATTTTCATTTTGTCAGTTATCCGATCCCATTTCAATGGTGAAATTTGTGGGCCTCACGGCTATTTTAATATGATGCCTTTCATGCCATAATTGATGCTTTCAGAGGAATCTCAAACCCTCAACAGACATCAGCTAAAATGTTAAGAGTGCCTCAAAGTCCCTCTGGTACTATATTTTATAACCATGAAAGAAATGTCATTATTGTAAATTCTCAGCCTTTGTCTAAAAATCTTGTACCAGTTCCCTTGAGCATCAGTTCAGTTAATTAATTCAAATAATTTCCCCTCTAATCTCTAAAACATTTTCATATTTAAGACAATAAATGGAACACTTAAGGGGCCCATTTGTTGTTGGTCATTAATATGCCATGGAATTAAAGGAATTATTGCTGGCCTTCGGTGACATGAATAATTTTCATATGGTTTGGACCCATACAAGGTTAAAATTATGACCTCTCTGCTCTAAGCAAATGAATATAATGAAATCCTTTGAATAGGGCTTGCTACTCCTTTGCCTTTCTTGAAACCTAATTCAATACTTAACCACATGATTTATGCCAATTTTGGAATCATATTATTTAATGATAACTTTAAAATTAGCAATTAATTTAGCAATGGATTGATTACATTTCTCTTGAACCAGTTCATAAGGTTAATGCAATAGGAGTCTTATGGGTCTGGTCACACTGACAGTAATTGGTTATTATGTTACATGTTAAGATAAGGAGTCAGCAGTTGAGAATCCCCATGGGATTTGCCGGAGACAGAGCTCTATGTTTGCAAACCTCTTTTCCTCCCTTCAAACACTTGTTTTAAATTCATAACAGAATTATTGTTGACCTTCAGGGTGATGTTTCATAAGGCTTATTTCTTATGTACAATACCAGATTATAGCAACACAGCAAAATAATTCTCTCATAGGAAGATCAACAAAGCCACTACAAAGCCTTAGTGTTCAAATGCAGTATTTCAATGCAACTGACAAAATAATATGCTGTCACCGTAGAAAGCTATCAGTTTATTGATGCTATCTGATGTTCAGATTAAAAAGCTTATACTAAAGTCCAAAGTATATATTAATAACTT
Organism: Platysteira castanea; assembly: GCA_013397175.1. Lineage (NCBI taxonomy): Eukaryota > Metazoa > Chordata > Aves > Passeriformes > Platysteira > Platysteira castanea. The sequence continues at coordinate 175,917 of VYXC01009544.1, forward strand.
CTGTCATTATTTAATAGAATTTTTTTCTATAAGTTTGAATTTTATTACTCATAGTTATAAAATCCTGAATAAATAACTTGTGACCAATAAGTTGCACTGATCAGCTTTTATCAAAGACTAAACTAAAGGACATAGGATGAATGAAGTGTTCGTGTGCTTATTATCTCATTTTATGAATAACATACCTATTGATAATTTTATGCTAAGTAACAGCACGTAGTTTAAACTATGTTTTCCAGATTACAAAATATTGAGAGGATAATAGATAAGGATAATACAGTTGAATCAAATATATTAACCAAAACTCTTTTTATTTAGTTTCCCTTTGAAATGAAACCATTAGGAAGCTTTTACAGCTTATGAATTGATTTACCACACTCATTGACATTTTTAAGGAGCTCTTTAAAGTTTTAACAGCTTACAAGTATGCATGAAAGAAAACTGTATGCAGAGTACACATTCATATCTTAATGGTTTTATGAGCCTAGTTTATCATATCTAAACTTCTTTAATTCCAAAGAAAAAATTAAGAATTCCACTTCCAAATTTTTGAAATATTCAAAATAAACTGTTTGAGTTATTGCAAGAGGGAAAAATATGAAAATCCTGGTTCAAAGACTGTGGAAATTAAAATGTATTTCTGAAAAATTGGAATGACACCAAATACACTGTCATGAGGGACAGGCCCCTAAGAAAAGTCTGCAGTCAGGTCAACAGAAATTAAGGGAAAGGATATATGAAAATATTACATGTCATATATCTCAAAGTACATCTTCTGAAGGTCATGTTTTCATGAATTAGATTAGGCACTGTCAATTACTTCTGTTTCTGAGGCATAGCATCAGTCACATTCTGTTAGACAATGTGCTACAAAATGACTTGACATGATGCACAGGAATACATCAGGAAATTTAGAAATATAATTTGAGCATTTTCCACTTGTCTGAGTGACCAAATACCTAAACATGATTGCCAGTCCTTACCTAAAGTTGGTCCCAAGTCTTCCAGTGTTGAGAGTACAGGAAATTTGGTCTGATTTTTACTGTCAGAGCTATATGAGGAAAATTATATGCTATCTGCTTTGGAACAGTGCTTTCCCATAAACCACAGCCAGGCCCCATTCTGCCAGCATCCCACTGCACCACAAAATTGCAAATATACTTAAGATTAGTGACTTAGGTACCTTTTCAGATTTTTTCCCTTCTCTTTTTTTTATTAAAGTTCTTCTGTGACTGAGTACTGAGTACGGGTGAGCATGTGTAGAAGTGGGTAGGGGAATTTTAATTTCCCTAGAATAGAAATTGCATCATAGTTGAAGGCAAAAGCCACAGTTTGATTCTTCCAGAAATATCCCCAAGGGAATCTAGACTTCATTGCTTGCTTCTGTCACGAGCACCTGGCATGAAATGAACAAATGTAATATTGCTGTGAAACATCAAGGAAAAATAATCATCTATCATGAAAAAATTCAAACTAGACTGGGATCACGTACCAATTTAAAGTACATTTCTCAGGCCTGTATATAGAATCATAAGCATAAATGTAGGGTATGACTTGCCTATCCTGAACATGATTTATTACCCAATAAGGGAATGCAAATTAAAATGTTCTATTATATAATATATATAGTTCATAAACTATCTTTATATAGACAAATTTTCACACTATTTCTGTCACTAAGACCAATGAGAAAAATATTTAAGCACTTTAAAGAAATTTGCCACCATTTGAAGTAAAATTGCACTCATATTTTGACACTTATTTATTGAGGTCTGACAGCATGACAAGGCGCTTCCCACCTCTTGACTTCATGTCTGAAAATCCTAGCAACACTGAACAAAAAGAAAACAGATTAAAAGGGTTATCTTAAGGACAAAACAGGCTTCAATAACCTACCTTAAAGTGTGCTATTGCTTTTCCTTAGATCAAGATTTTATTCTAACTGCATAGATCTATCACTGTGCTCCAGAATATTAATGTTCTTGTGAAAGTAAATGTATTCTCATCCTTAGATCTTGTAATCCCTACAGTATTACATTTTATTTCCTGGCTTATGGCACATGCTTTTCTGTAAAGGCATAAAGTTGAACTTGCAACCTCAGATGATATTTGCTGATCCAGAGGGTTGCAGCCAAAATATGGCAAAAAATGGAACTACTGCTTCTTCTCATCAGTGTTTCAAAGGAATCTGTCATCATTAAGTCTCTGAGACCGCAGATAACTGATAACCACAAATATTTTCCTTTCTCTTCCTCTGCCTCTCCTCTTATCTACTGGATATTAATTTTTGGGATTTTTAAAACTGTAGGATTTCTAAGACTGGTGTGAATGTTAATGTCCCTGAGTTATCCTAGACTTTCAAATGAAACTGAATGTAGACAATCTGGGCTAAACACCATAAAAAATACCAAAATGTTGAGACTATTAAACAGAAGACATCCTTTAAAAGGGAGAGTCAAAATCCCTATTACAGGATCATTTATTTTGCACTGGACAATATGCACAAGAATACAGAAACAATTCTGAGCTGGGATGATAGATAGAGGCACTATTTTAGTGCTCTCAACTCAAGTACCAATACACCAATGATGAACAAATTCTGCCAAATTTTTAGAAGGATAAATTTCATCTTCATAGCTACTCCCAGGATGAATTTGAGGTTATATATTTTCATGCTTTAAATTAGAGTTAATACATTTGGGCAAAGTCTTAAAACTATTTTTTCTTTCCATTAGTGTATGAAGAGAGGGCAAACCACCAACTTATGTACTCACCAGTCCAGTTTCTTTCACTCTGTTTTGTTTGCTATCTTTACCAGTTCCTGCGAAACTTTCTGCATAACAAGCAGTCAGTCATACACAATCTTCCTGTATTCCCATGACGTTTCAAAATTAACTTTCTGAAAGACACTTGTCTAATTTTAAAGAAGATTGTCAGTTTCTGTTGAGGTAAAATGGAGAAGAGTGAAATGCATGTTTATTCACCTATATTGATAATCAACACCATAATTCCATAGGGAGACATAATAGCAAACTGATAAGGATAAGAGAAATAGGAGGAACCTATGCACTAAAGTGCTGCTTTAGCTCATCAGGCGATACATGGCTCAGCCTGGCTAGGTGTTTAGCAATGGACACCAGAAGCAGATATCTGTCCTGCAGCAGCTGAAAAGCTAGGTCAGTAATGCTGCTATAGCATCAGCCAGTAGACCACAGAGGAGATGAGAAAAAGGGGAAAACACTTGCAAAGAGAATATTGGAGTCATCAAAGGGATTTCGGCTCTGAAATCAAATGCAGCCATCAGCTCTCTTGCCTTTATGACCCCATAGCTGCATAGCTGTCCTTTCTGCAGCGCCTTTTTAACTGTGCTCCAACAAAGAAAGTTGTTCTATAGCTGAGTACTCACATGGGTGACAGATGAGGTCACGTCAAACCTTTTGGACTGACTCTGTTTGGAGTAGTGGGCTGAAACTGTGTTTTCTGCTTTCCTAGAGAATCAGACAGCTGGGGATGCCCAAGACATCCCTGGATTTATTTTCTGTTTCTTTACTGTTGATTTTCTGGGTTTTATTTAAAATTTTTAGAAAAGTTAATTGAAATGGGAGTGAAGCCAGATTCATGTGTTTACACTAGCCATCCTTGTCCCCTTGTTCCATCACTGTGATATTTGAATGACCCAACAAGCTTTATGTTATCTTTCAAGTAGAAAAGGAAGTTCTGTTGTGAACCTAGCCTGGGATCAAAGATCATAACTGTGAATAAAAACCTGAGATACGTAATTTATTACTGTCTAATTACTAATTCTGTTTGAAGAAATCCTTTTGTGTGCTTTTCATTAGTTCTTGTTGCTTTGCAAGAGAACCTACATTGCCTTTCAATGAGAACCCCCACTGTGCCTCATGCTATTACTACTTTGTCAACAGTACCAAATATTTATTGCATAATGCAAACAAAGGAGGAAGGAACTATTATTTATAATCAGCAACTCTGAATGTGCTTTTACAGGAAAACAGAAAAGCAATTTTTGGCCTGAGGTCTTTCTTCCATAAGTGTCAACCTTTACTGTCCAACTGAAGGGATTTTGTTTTTAGCAATAGTTCCAAACATCTTTTTACAGTGAAACTGTTTACTCAATTTATGTGTAAGAAATTGAGCATTTTCCCTTTAGTAAACATGTGCCCTCTATCAGGGTCTCCGTTTCTGTTTTATTACATTGACTATTGTTGAATAGTTCTTTAATTTGCTCAATATTACTGATAGCAACTAGCAAATACCCAGGTCTAAATTATAAAGGAGAAAGAATACTTATCCTCATCCTTGGAACTTCAGCAACACTCTCCCTTTTATTCTGCATCTTGCTGATACTTAATTTCTGGCATTTCTTCAATTTCCTACTTTTTATTAAATGTCTGCTTCAGGCATAGATTTTGCTATCACAAAAAAACTGTATATAGGAGCTCTGCACCTGGATTACAGATATTTTTTCAACGTTAGAATCATAATTAATATTATTTAATACCATTGTTAGTTTTCTTTACTGTATTTCTACTTCTACCATTGTTAGTTCTCTTTACTGTATTTCTACTTCAGTGTGCTTTAATGTCTAAATTCTCTAAGCCCAATAGCTGTTTACCAAATACTCATTTACATTGTGTGTTAGACACTGCATTCATGGTTTCTTTTCACACCTAGCACAAAAGGCCTTTTTTGGTCCAGAAATGGTTTTTAGTCGTATCAGGGATTTTGGTCTGAGTCCTTCACTCACATTGCAAATATTTTCTTTCAGACATCCAGCAGTATTACTGTGATATTATTTTGCTCATATGCAGAGGGCAATATATTATTCCATTTCCTTAATCTAAGACTCAGACATCTAGCCACAATGAAGTCACTATAGTTACTTAGTTCCCTCATTCCTTCACTTCTTTCCTTCAAAGATTCAGCTTGTGGTCAGTTGTTCTCCTGGGTCCACTGTGCACTTTTTAAATTTATTTCACCACTTTTTTAATAGAACAAAATGGGGTTTGTGAATGGCAAGGTTTAATTACTGTATATTTATTTCTTTATTCTTTTTCCTGCCTCTTTGTTTTAACATTTCACTGCCTTACATCATTTTCCACCTCTGTATCATTTTGTGTAGTGGTTCATTGTACCTCTCTGCTAGGACTTTCCCTTTAGAACAAAGATTCCTCTCGGGCATCTCTACAACATCAATAGGATTCTTTTGTCTTCAGTGATTACATCTGGCGTTCCAGCTTCTGTAGCTTTCCCTTAATACAGGAAGCACTTCACACTAATTCTTGTCTTTTCTTCTGCATCCATAAGTAGAAAATACATACACACTTCTTATGAAACTGTCTTGCATTTTTCAATAGCAAATTTAAATAGCTCCAGTGTTTTTCTGCATATTAGAAAGTGAGTAGGATAACAGTTTGGTAAACCAAGATCTCCTGTAGTTTTAATCTACAACTCACTGTTAGATCACGTAGACATTATTCATGGAACAAAATTTGAAGGGGACCCCTGCTTGTCTGGATGCATATCTTGATGGAGAAGTTGTGGGCTGCCATTAAGATATTCATATCCCACCACATATCTCTGCAAGAGATTCAATTCTCTAATCCCTAACTATAACATTAAGTAGCTTAGTCCCAGAAGTACATTGAAAAATACAAATTTTATACCATCCCACCTACTGGAATATACTGTCCTCAGTAAATTCCTCCTTTCACTTCCCATTGACCAGCATTTATGGGTTTCTCTTCAGGCTGCACTTTTTTGTGAATTCCTCTTTCAGAGAAATACTTCCTTCAAGGCACCCTGCAGGTACTTTTTGCAGAAAAGCACATTGCAGTCCAACATCACAACCCTTCTGTGCATTTACCCCACAATTACTCTTCTTGATGTACTGGATCATGGTCCATGCCATAATTTCTATCCAGGTACAAACTCTCTGGAAGAGAGAAAAGGCTAAAATTATCCTTCCTGTAGAGAATATTATGAACACACATGTCAAAGGGTCACATATCATAAAATATTCTCATTATCTGTACTACCTAAACCCACTGTATCTGTATAACACTGAAACACAATAGTGTGAGTTCTTAAGGAAATAAATGATGTCAAATTTTATGTTTCTCTTGAGAAAATAAAAGATATTACATCTTTCTTTGCCTAAGGGAATTTTGGATAAACCAGAGAAATGAAGAAAATTATTGGAGAATTTAGTGATAAAGGAATGCGAAGCATTTACTACTTCTTTATTTAATATTATTATTGTTATTGTTGTTTTTATTTATTATTGTTGTTATTTATTATTGTTTATTTATTTATTTATTTATTTATTTATTTATTATTTAAAATTATATGGCTGAACATGTATATTTCATGATAGTATGGTTCAGTCTTCAAAGAAGCATTTTCACTTACTGATTTCTCTAAGGCTATTCATTTATTCAAGTTAAAATGAGAACAGCTCAAAACATTTCTATCATCTAAGTAACTGCAAAAGGAGGAGATAACATTGCACTTTCACAAGGATTAACTACCAGTTCTCTAGTAATGTTTATTTACTTTTCTTCAGGGAGTCTTTAAAATTGACCCTTCTCTCATAAAACAAAATAATAGGTATGAGAAATAAGCTTTATGATGGCATGACAACAATGCATTCAACATTCTGTGAACATATTTGTTTCTTGCAATTATGTAATTCCATCAATTTAGTTAACAACATGGAAGAGGATCCATTATATTTGGAGGAAAAGGGGAAAAATAGAGGGCAAATATAACTAATGGACTGTGTCTGTACTTGTGAATCAGGCTGCATAATATACATTTGTAAATATAATTTTAGATACAGTTGTAATACTGAGCTCAAGATTACATGGCAAATGTAGCTCTTGGCAAAGTACAAACTGAAATGCTAACAACACGTGCAGAGTAAGGTGAAAGTATCTGGTCTGAGATACATGCTGCAATTTAATTTATGTGATGATTCATCTTTCAAGAACAAGGATGATGGCCAGCTCTAGAGCCCCCGTCTTTACAGTAACTATAAATCAGTGTATGTACAGAGATACTGACACACTTCCTTTTATACTTAACTGAAAATAAACATAATATTCTATATATGGCAAAGCAGAACACCAGTAAAGATTGACTTTTTACCTAGAACTGTTGCAAGGGAAGTCTGTCATCTCTAATGAAACTATTGTATTGAAAATCAAGCACTGAAGACTTCTGGATAAGTGGATCTAAAGAGTACACTGAAGTGATTTGAGAGAACAGTATCATATTTTTATGGTTTAACCATTCTCTACGTGTGCAATTGTGATATTGTTAAATTTCTTTTACCATCCTGATCAAATTAAATGGCAGAAAACCATGGTCAATATCAGTTTTTCTGAGGATCAGGAACAAGAAATCATTCTGCACTCATTCTTTCAACTTTAAAGAACAGAGTCAGGCACAATAGACTACTTCAGCCATCAAAATTCTTGAAATTTTTCAGACTTTCTGTCTGAAACAAAGGATTTGGTTTAAGTATGAAGTGCTATTTAATAACAGAGAGGAAATAAGATTAAAAATTTATTTGTGAATGTCTAGTGTTGAGACAAAAGTTTTTTGTATAGCATCAGCATACAGGCATAAAAATGTGCAGAAATTTTTTTTACAAAGGCACTGGTTACAAATTACTGCATTTTTGAAACTATAGGTAGGACAGTTTCCCATTACCCTGCCCTGGCTGTTATGCTACCTACCCCACCATGGCCTGAGATCTGCCACTTTCCCACCCCCATGAGGAGCCCTTATGGAGTGATTGGGGATCTGGGGCCCCTGGCACCACCAGCACCAGCCCCGAGTCCAGGATGGGTGCCCTCATCCCGTGTTCATCCCTGCTGGACTGCCCGCAGTCCATCACAACAGGCCCCTGTAGCACACGGCACAGACCCTCAGCACTCAGGTACGGCAGCCAGCCCTCGTGGATTAGAGTCTGGAGCACAAGTCTCATGAGGAGCTCGTGAGGGTACTGGGGTGGTATAGTCTGAGAAATGAAGGCTCAGGAGAGATGTTCTTGCTCTCTACAACCAACTGGCTGGAGGTTGTAGCAAGGTGGGGGTCAGTTTCTTCTCCCAGGCAACTACCAGTAGAACAAGGGGAAATGGTCTCAATTTTCACAAGGGGAGGTTCGCGTTGGATATTTAAAATAATTTTTTATCCTTTTCCAGTTTCTGCTAAATTGTCTTTTTATGCATCAAGGTTACAAGTCTTTTCCACAGATAATCTATGGGGAAGTTCTTAATACCTGCATTTGTCAGCCAGATGCCAGCTAGTCGCTAGATTCTAAGGAAGTTGGCTGTTTCTAGTACATCAGTTATTAAATCCTCGTGAGACTTTTGAGCAGAATCCACTCAAAAATATTTAGCTGCTGTTATGTCATTTTTTTACAGAGTCACCTCAGTTTCAGAAAGTTTCTTCTGTAAATCTCTCACCAAAAATATCTCTGGTAAGGGAACATACCTCATACCCAAGGTACCTTTTGATAAACTACCACCAGTAAGCTAAGGAAATTCATTCTGAAATGTTTCTTTTCACCATAGTGCATAATACCATGGAAATATGTCCCTGAAGAAAATAGGTATGGCTCCTACACTGTGGAACATATTCTTAGAAATACCCCTCTGAAACACCAGAAATAACTGCTTACATTGTCAAATGCACAAATCTAGGCATTTTAGATAATTAATGTCTGGGAAAAAAAATACTTTAGGCAATGGTTTCAGTGGTTTTTTCCAGTAAAAAAGTAGCTCAATTGAAGCACCACAGAAGAACCAAGAGTAAAAATCTTGAAATCTGTTTCCATAAACATTTTCTGAATTTTGGTCATAAAGATGAAATTCAAAATCTTTTTTACGTTATCAAAAAAGCTTAAAGGAAGCTAAAGTTATGATTTCCACACCCAGGTTGCTTATAAACCTATAGAGAAAGGTTTTCTTGTAAAAGTTGTCAAAGACTTGTGAATTTACCTATTATTCTGTAATTCTGACTACATTTACAGTTCAGCATTTATACTAATTTTAAGTATTGTTCCAAGTATATAAATTATTCTCCTTCGTAAACTTTGTTCTTTTTTTCTGCATATATGTTATTGTAGTAGGTTGAAACTGAGTTGATAGACAAATTCCTAAGCCAATGGCGCTTTTGCTATTTGCATATTTAAACGGCACGCTGGGGCAGGAACTTCTCTTCTTTGTTCCAGCTTTCTCCACGGGGAGCGGGGGAAAACGGGCCCCGGGCTCCATCTCTCGGAGCAGGCCTGGGCCTCCCCTCCCCTGGCGCCGCAGCACAGGCTCCCAGGCCACTGCAGGGAAATCCATCCCAGAGCCGCAGGCAATTACAAACAGCCATGAAATGCCGCAGAGCTAAAACCACCTGGAACGGCTTCTGGGGACTGCCGCGCCTCCCCTCTCCTCCCCACGGCCGGCGCAGAGCCAGTGTAGGCCAACGGAGCCTCCTCTCTGCAGTCAGCACAGCGCACGCCGAATCGAAAGGAACATCATACGCAGCCACCAAGGACACCTTTTCTTCCAAGTCAGTGAGAAAGAAAAGTAAAGGAAGTCACATGAAGGAGAAGAACATGGCAGCTCCAAGGTCAGAAAGAAAGAGAAAGTAGGTCACATGGGACGAAGCTAAAAATGGCAGCGGGAAAAGAGGGTGGAGATGCGCCCAGTGTGAAGCTTAAAAATGCTTCTTGCAGGCTGTGGTAAAGAAGCTGTAATATCACAAAATGTTTGTGTCTTTTTAATATGTTTTGGAGTACATGGCAAGATGAAAAATCCACACCTGTGAAAATAAGAAATGCCTATGCTAGTTTATATAGCTGTGAAGAGGCTTTTAGACATTTCAAAGCAGAGAGCCTTTGTTTTCAGGCTAGAATAACTCATCTTTGAAAAGACTAATAACCCCATGTAGTGGCCTGTGACTGGCAGTGTGAAGGAACTGAGATTTTCATGGGAGAGATATTTTTTCACATCAGCAAATTGTGTTGACTGGGCAGATTGCTTAGTTGTGAAGAATTCCACGGCATCACAGAAGAAACCCTTTCCCTTAAGCATAAGAAACTTTTAAGAACTTTAACGCTGACCAAATCTCATGTTTTCTTATCCTTTGTGCAAGTGGGTTAGAAAGAGGGGGTGCTTGAAGAAAGGGGGGTTTGCTTTTATTTCTTATTATTTCTTCTTTTAATTCTGTTAGCAATAAACTTTCTTTAAAAAGCAACTTTTTTAAGTCTGAAGCTGTTTTACCTTGCAGTTCTCCAGTTTTCCTCAATAATCTTTAATTTTCCCCTTATGCAAATAGATTTCACGTGCTTGATGTTTAAACCTGCATCAAACCATGACAGTTGTAATTGCCTGACAAGGATATTTTGTAGTTAAATAAAGAATATATATTTCTCCTTAAAAGGACCAGTTATAGCAACTACAAAAGAGTAAAGGCCAATCATAAAACATTTGCTCTATAATAATTGGAATCTCAGTTCCAGCTGTCAGAAGTGAAACCAAAAACAATTAACACATCTTAAATGCTGAACCCAAAAACCTTCACCTCTGCAATTATTCACAGAAGTCAATAAAGTTAGAAAGTACAGAGTACATCAGAGTACATCAGAGTGAGTAAAGGTTCACAGTCTGCCCTGCATTAGAAGGTGATTGTCCCGTTAAGAAATATGAGTGACCCATTTAATTAATCCTAGTTGTACCATGAGGAAGTGGTGATGTTATACACTAGCAAAATATTTATGTTCAGTTCAGAGTCGAGACCCAATAGCTTTGCACTTAGTAATATATCTCTCTCCAGATTTTGCTGAGCACAAAAATATATAAAGATCTGTATTGCTGCAGCTGAGCAGGTACTTCTCTATGGTGAGAAAGACAGAGGAGTTTTCTGTGCAATGGCAAAAGTATGTCTTCAGCACAAAGTGGCTGAAGTGTGTGATTCTTCTTTCCTTAAGAATTCCTTTTTTCAAACCATTTATATTTCTGTTTCCAAAGAGAAAGAGACTTGCAGAGAATCCAGATCAGCAGTGTTTAAAAATATAAATCCCTCTTAGGTACCTGCATTCCCATTGAAATCACTATGTGGTCTCACAAATGACACAATCATCTGCAAATCTTAACAAAATCAACTTGCTCATTTTGCTCAGATAAAATGAATGTTCATTCCTAATCCTCTTAAATTCTCACTCCTAAATGTACTTCTCAATTAGAAGGACCTAGTTAGCAAGAAACAAGTTAAAGCAATCAAAGAAAAATGACTGAACTCCATTCCTTTATGTTTGCAATTTCCTATACCTCAAAGAGCCATTTCCTAAATACATATGTACCAAAGCTTTCATATATGCCCTGGCAAATCTTGCACTCAAAGAATCTTAAAATTACAGAAATGGTGGTTATGAAAGCCACACAAATTCAAAGAGGGATTGGTGTACCCATAAGTTTCCCTCTATATAAAAATTTTATATTTTAAACACTCCAAAGAGGACCTTGTAGCATAGGAGTTATACACATCTAATGAAGAAAAGAAAAAAAATCCCAACCAACCAACCAAACAAAAAGAAATAAATACCCCAACCACACCCCAAAAAACCAACAAAACCCCAACTGGGATAAAGCCTAATATCAGCTGGAAACAATTTTCCAGATGACTGATGGTAAGATGTCCTGTGTGCCAAAATTCTGTCCCCACAAAGCTGCTCCCTGTGCTAAATAGCTGCTATTGTCAGTTTCTTTCAGTTAGTTCCCCATAAGTGAATTTCAGCTGGCAACAAGGAAAAATGTCTATTACTTTTTTTATGAAGCTGATGGCATCTTTAGTACAATTGCATACAGCTGCTGGGGACGAGTGATGCTTTGCCAAGTGCATCCCATGATGTCTTGTTTCCCATTTTTTGTGCTGCATTGTTTCCTTTCCACTCTCTCTGCAATAAAAAGAAAAGAGAAATCACCAAAGTTGAATAGAGAAAACTTGTTTTCATTTTTTGCTTATGGAGCAAGAGAGAAGGAGCCCACCACTGAGAAGGGATAGCTGCAGACACAGCTTTCCTTAGAAGAGCCTTTTTAGGAATGACAACAAGGGACACAAACTTTTTAATACCAAGCCAGGTGAGGATGGTCAGGAGATTATGGCATTGCAACAGACTTCACAGGAAACTATATGCAATAGCAGACTGCAGCCATGGCCAGTTTGCTGTCACTTTAGGATATATGTTTCATAAGGTCAAAAACTGAAATAATTTGGATGTTGATACAACCAGAAGAGACACTCAGGACTAGCTTTTGAAACATCAGTTTTGTCCCTAATAATGTTCTCTTAGCAAAAGCAAGCAATAAATTAAAAATAATAATGAAAAAAATCCAACCCATATTACCTTAAATTTGCTAGAACAGGCCTTGTACATTCCCGTTTTTAGAAAGCAAGTTGAGAAGCTTCAGTGAATAGACCATAGAATAGCAATACTACAGTATTTCCTCAAGCCTTAAGATGCTTTTGCAAATGTACACCAAGCCACTATGAGCATGAAAGAAATTTAAAGTTCCTTCCCAATAGAATGCATGTATGATATCTCTATCTTGTTTCAAATCCATTAGGGACAGGTAGGCCTAGAAGTAGTGGAAAAAATAGAATTTGAACCTAAGAAATCTTTAAAATGTCTTTATTTTATATGTCTGGATTTGAGATATTTATGTCTAAATTAGGATATATCTGGATTTGATATTTATGTCTAAATTAGGAGCAAACCTCCTGAGATGAACATCTCTTCTAATGGAAGGCAGGTTTCAGCAGGCCCTTCCCCACAGGTTTGAAAGGAATTTCTTGGAGGAAAGTGAAAAAACCCCGTTTATTTAACAAGCAAGGCACACACAGGCGCGAGGAAGAAAAAATGAATAATGTTAGATAATAAAACCTCTCGCTGTGGGGAAGACCTGGTAGATTTAGAGTCCTTTCTGTAGGTGTGGCTCTGCTCTCTCCAGAGCTGGGGTGCGGCGTGGGCCCCTCCGGGCCACAGTGTGGGGCCTCCTGATGATGGTGTTCCATATTGGAGCAAAGCTGAACAGTTCCAGGAGGAGAAGAAGAAGCCACCACAGTCCCAGGAAAACTTCTTGTCTCAGCTAATGGGTGAGAAGCTAGCTAAAAAGCAAAATAATGCAACTCTCCTCCCTGCTGCAGAGCCGAGAGCTGGAGAGAGAGCGAGCGAGTATCTGTGGTTTTGAACACAGCCACTGAAGGAATTCCACTGCCTTACCCGCCTCTCTCTAGGATCTGGCTTAAAGGCACAGAACTCATGTCTGGGCAATAAGCAGACAATAGGGTATACAGTATCATACAGTCACCCCAGGACATCTTAATAAAGTTAATACACAGCCCAAGCTGCTGTATTTGACTTTCCATAATATTCAAATTTCTATCTGACCCAGGGTTAAACTTGCAGTTTTGTATACCAAATATTTGAAGAAGCATCACAAGAAGCATGTGTTTTGTTCCTATGAGAAGCATGGGTTTTGTACACTGCTCTATCCAAGAAGCTCAGTGATTAAGAAAATGTCTCTCATTCCCCCAGGTTTTAAAACCTCCAACTTTTCTTCATTCGTTTGAGAAAAATTGAATTCATCTTCTCCTTTCAGAGGCTTGCACTACTTACTTCAGCAAGTATATAAATACTTGTAAGGATGGTTGAGTTGATGCAGGCAGCCAGAACAGCCACAAAACCACAGCTGAAATGCAAAGAATAAATATATTTCATTACCTCACTAATCAGAGGATCCTGAGGCAATACCTGTGCAGAGAAACACAAATAGGAACACCGGAACTCTCAGGCTCAGTAATTTCTTCTCAGGAGCTGTTACTGTGCTGTGTTTTGGATTCAGAATAAGAATGGAATTGATAACACACTGAGGTTTTGATTTTTTGCTAAGTTGTGTTTATCCTAAATCAAGAACTTTTTTCTTGTCTCATGCTCTGCCAGTGAGGAGGTACACAATGGAAACTGAGAGGGAGCATAGCTGGAACAGGTGACCCGAACTGACCAAAGGGATATTCCACACCATAGAAGGCCATGCTCAGTATAGAAGCTGGGGGGAGTTACCCACAAAGGGCAGCTGATCTGGGTTCAGGAAGGCAGGTCTGGCATCGATCGGTCAGTGGGTGGTGAGCAATTGCATTGAGCATCACTGCATTTTTCCCTTTTCATTATCACTGTTATTATGATTTACCATCATTATTGTATTTTACTTCATTTTCAATCATTAAACTGTTCTTATCTCAGCATGCAAGTTTCACTTTGATCCCCCTCCCCATTCCATTAGAGTAGGATGGGAAGAGAGGGTACAGTGGAGGGAGAGAAGCTTAAAACAATGAAACACCTTGTCATATGTGGAAACTAAAATTGATGGGAGTATACCTCTGTAGAGAAAGCAGGTGGAAGCCTGGAAGTGAGGGCTTTTCATGTCTGTTCTCTTTAACACCAATATATGTGTGTATTCACCCATGCGTGCACAGACACCTAGAAAAAGTGTCCTGGTGGTATTCTGATATCATGCAAGTAGATCATTTCACATTTCATTAAACACAGAAGAGGGACATATTAGACAAACTTTACATCACATACAGAATATTAATTTTTTTAGTAAATCAGAAGTACGTAGTCATTTTCATATACTGAATACTTAAAACAAATAAGTGACAAAATTACTTCCTTAGGCACACTTGGAAAATAAAAGCATGATTATACACAAAAGAATGTGGTCTTCTATTGATCTCCCATGTGCTTCCCAAAAGAATCATATTTAATTATTTGAATGAGCCATTATGTAATTAAGAAAGAAATCCTGTGGTTGTACTTAAGCATGATTTCCCTTTAAAATACTCTGTATTAGTTGTTCTGAAGCTGAGTTCTGACATTCTTCTTTTGTATAATTTTTAGAAATCTAGTATGTTTTTTGTAAAAACCTATTAACATCTTTAACCAAAGGCTGCTTCACAGTGTGCTAAATTTCTGCTAAAGCTTTGGGAAGTTTTCAAGTCAAGATATCTCTATTTCAGGGAAATAGGGCAAGAATATGTTCAAACAGGAAACAACAGCTAGCCTAGCATAAAATTGATTTTTAATGTCCATAATTCACAGACAGAAACTGTGTTATTCAGTGACTGGAGGAAAGGCTTACATGGATGTTAAATCACTGTAATAGTTGCACATACCTCTGTTCCAAGGCACATAAAAGGTGGTGCTTTAAAATACAGATTCCTCCTGTTGCAACTCTCTAGTCTAAACAGCTGCCACTTTGACATCCACATTCACTCTCCTCCATGGGCCTTTAAAGGTGATGGTAGAATGATCAACAGTCATTATCTCCAAGTATAAAAGTGGTGGCTAACAAAGTCTGACTAGTGCCTCCTAGAATACTGGCATATCTACTTGAACAAAGTGAAAAATCCGATCTTTCTCACATTATGCTCAAAAATGCCACTTTGTGATATTTGTGAGACTTACATGAACATAAAATTATCCAGGCGTATTTTCATTCACAGCTTCATATTAAAGATATCTTCAAATTAATTTAGATATATAGGCAGTAATGAACATTTGATACACTGCTTCTGGTTTGTTGCAGTAATAAAGGGAGGGATACAGAACATTTAGATCATTAGAGCACAAGTTAGTTCTTTCATTTGGGGAATATTCTAGAATTAGCAAATTAACATAAAAATAATGTTATTTTGTTTATGTAGACATCAAATGCCTCACTATGTGTAAAGTTTAGAGGTGGAGAAGAGATTATCTCCCTAGCTCAAGAGCTATTTGAAGTACAGTTTCCCAGGTAATTAACAAAGAAGGAGTCAGGAAAGGTTCAGTGTTTGAGCTTAAACTGGAATGCAGTTTGTCATCCACACAATGAGGGATATTTTTCATATTCAAATTCAACCCCTCTATACTCACAACAGAAGTTTTCCTAAGGAGGTACACATGCGGGTTTTTGAGACTGGATTAGGGAGGAGAGGGATGCAACAACTGTGTCATCTTCAGTAAATCACAATTATTAATTATATACCTCACTAGATTTGAAATTATTCCATAGCTTTCAGTGCTTTTTGTTTTTCTACTATGAATGAAAAACAATTTAATCATAAATTGATAAAATTTCACCCTCTTCACAAGGACAAAAGTAGCTCTAGTGCTAAATTCTTGGTTAAAAATACTGAATTATGATTAAAAAGTAATTAATGACTGCTGACATTCTCAGAACACACCAGTCATCAGCAAGTTTGTGTTTCCACAAGCGTAACAGTCTTCCATGGTATTGTAGAATACAATTACATTAATATGGTCAGTATTTTCATAGCATGAAAGAAGATTTCCTGTAACACTTGTAAATGATACATCCTCATGCTGCCTGAAAAATAACCACCATAATTGTTGATGCCCCTTCTATCTCTGAATGCCCATCATCAGTGGTACAGCTGCCAGTACCACGGGCCAAAGGCTCGTAGGCTGGTAGATGGCAGACTGTAATGCAACTGGTTAGACAAAACACCCTCCCTTTCCCTTCCTTCAAAGCACATTTAAAACACATCACACCATTGCTTTTACCATTTTCTACAATTTGAAATGGACATAAAGATCCTTCCTTATGGTATTCTATAGGTAGGATCCCACTGTTAAGTATGATGAAAATAAGCCACGTGAAATATAAACCCAAACCATCTCTATTCTATCTTGACTAATTATTCTCTTTTCAACTTCCCCACTTCATAAGGTCACTGTACCTAGCCTTTATCTCCTGGGCTTTTTTTCATGTTAATATTCATTTCAGGATATTTTTACTTGGGCCGGAAAACAAATGTGTAAAGTGTCACGGAAATTTATAACCCTATAAAATAGTTTTATTATTAATAGTGATAATATAAAATTAATTTTTTTAGAAAATCATGGCCCTCCAAGTCTTTGCAGTAGTAGGGAAAACGAAAGTTTAGCAACAGTAGAGACCAGGTATTGATGACAGCCATAAACCCAGCATAAGTCAGAAACAGTGATAATATCTCCAGGGGAATGCACCATCTTTTGAAAGTGGATACAGTCACACGCACATATTGTCATATTAGCAAAATTGCAGCCATCTGCTCCTGAGTCTTCATGTCCTTGTGCCAGCCTAAGTGCCAGAGTTGGGGATTCTGGGTTATAACAGCAGCAGATTGAGGGGGGTTTTCTATCAGGGCTTGCTGGCAGATTTATGCCAGGTGCAGTGCTCACTGCTCCTGTAGAAGAGCTGTGCACACCTTCATATGCACCATGAAGCTCTTTTTGATGCAAGACCATTTTGCATTTAATACTTATGTTTTAAAATATTACTTAATTTAATTTAAAGACTTAAATAACACAAATCCCACTTTCTTCAATGTCCCTTTAGACCAGAGATTTATTTTTTTTAATTGAAACAAAGAATCTAATTTTTAGATTCTTCCTTTACCGCCTTCTTTGCAAAAAATTCCCTAAATTACCTAATAAATCACTTGCTGTTGCATAAGCTCCAGACACTGACTGTGGCTTGATTGTTTCTGTTCTCATTTTGGATTTTTTTTTTCTTCCTTTGCTTAATGGAGGATGGAAGACTTAATTATTTGAATTAAATTTTATATTCAAGCCTGATATAATTTTATCACTGTCACAGGAGCTCAAGCTAATGTTTAAAGGACTCCTTATAGCCTTAGTATGCACTGAATTGTGAAACACATCAATATTTGCACACACCGGTCTCCTTTGAAGAAAAGAAATGCTGCAAGACCTTCCTGCTCACAGTTTATTCACTGTTACAAAAATTGGTGTTTTGTCATATCAATTTATATTTTCTCTGTAGAATGAGAAATATAAAAATCCAAGATTGTGGTCTGAAATTACGTCATAAGACCATCTGCTATTTGATTACAACTCCTTAATGCTCGGTCTCATACCTTCCCAGCTTCTCATACCTCCCTTCTCTGGCTCAGAACTCATTCCCACCTACATGACAAGTGACCTCCAAATCCAGTATATCTTCTTTTTTCAAACAGAGTAAGATTGCTTGGAGAAACACCATTCTTTCCACTACGAACACTTCTGCTTGATTAAAACGTAGGAAATGTTAGACCAATAAAATCAAATCCTGTTACTTTTGAATTTTGTCTACTTTAGCCTGAAATTCAGAACTCTATTTTTGACCTCTGCTACATATCCACTGTCACTACCAACACTGGATTTTTGGCAGCCATTATCCACACTCTGCTGACAGTATAGTGATCTTCACCTCATCTACTGTGACAACTGCTTTATGGAATCCAGGAATGGTTCCTCATCACCCAAGTTCTCACTGGATTCCTTTGCTGTGTTTACTGTTTTATTTCTCCTGGATTGAATGACAAAATGGCTGTTAGAACTCAGCTTTAGCTGGTTTATACAAATGTTGGAGGATAGCTCCATTATTCATTTTCCCACCCTGCAGGATCAGGGATTCTTTATTTCAGTACTCTGTCACTCTATTCCTCTCCATTTCTGCTGTGCCTTTTCTCTGTAGTCTCTGATCAATTGATATAAAGTCCATGACTCGTTGATTATCTTGTACCATTTCCTGGCACTTTATTTTCATATATATCAGAAATATTTTTATAAGAAAACAATTGAAGGAAAGAAGTCCTTTCTTTGCAAAAACAAAGACACAAAATCCTTCATTGCTATTTTTTAGACAAGCTGACACTGTTGGACAACATTTGAGTTCCAACAGATTTCAAAATAAAATGTGTTGTTGTGAAATTTTGTGACGATATTGTAATTATTGAAAAAGGTGTGTTAGTCTTTACTAAAGTGCAATATGCTTCCAAGAAATAGTCTCTATCTGTTTTGTATTCACCAATAGATTTTGCTGAGTATGTTGCTCCTGATGAGCATCACGTGTTGACAAGAGCTGCATCAAGAACACTGTGAGGCATCTACATCCCTAAAGCACACCTGATCAGAGTTCCTCTGTGCCAGTGGCACTGCCCACATTGATAGAATTCGTAAGAAAAAACAAAAATCAGACTTTAGGGAATACATACACTTACATATTCTAACTTTTTGTCCAAAAAAACTACAGCAAATATACAGTAGGTCTGTATTTATTAGGCATGTGGTCTAATGAATAAATTGATATAGGAGGTTATTTGTATTGTTATTTCAACGGGTTAAGAGAACAATTGCTACATATCCACATAGTATTCATTGATGGAATATAGATTCTCATTAATTCATTTAGGAAATATGTATATTGTTCAACATCTAAATATTTTATAGTTAAAATTAGATGGTAAATTCGTAAAAGCTCTGCTTTTACTTTAAACAGTCAGTTGTGACTGCCTAGAAATATATGGCAATATTCATTACACTAGTTATAAAAATCAGAGATTTATAAATTCCAAAAAGTATCTGAAAAATTACTTTTTGCTTATGTAGATGGTAAGGTCTGTTCCCTGAGGATCTAAAACTGAATTATTCAGTGCTCTCTGACAACACTCAAGACAAATTCAATAAAATCAAAATGAATCCTGATGACTTTCCCCTTATATTCACACTTTAAAATAATAAGCCCTGACAAAAAGGGCATTATCATCTCATATGGCCCAATTAGGGAAACTAAAGGCTTGAGGCTGTATTATTTGCTATGGCAATTTCATATTGAACTACATCGAAATGATCTGCCAGAGGCCTGGCTGTATTCCCAGCCTTAAAATTTATGCACAGGGATTAGATAGTCTGAGAAAAAAAAAAGACTTTTGTGGGGGAAAAAAAAAAAAGGTGCTTCAGAAATAGTTAATAGCATAACTGTGGATGAAAGTTGTCACATTTAGCACACAGGATAATAGGACACACAATGTGCCCTATTTTCTTCCAAGTTTAGTGACAGATCTGGTATAAGGAAGTCCAGACTTTCCCAAGGTGACAGCTAGCCAGTAATCATCTGGGATTAAACTAGAAATATTTTTGGGTTACCCATTTTTATTCTGATGCTATTTGTAATACTTTCTAAAATTCTTTATCTGTACTGGAACTTTATGCAGTTCATTACTTACAAAAAATTTCAAATTTTACATGGGATAAGTACAAAATAACATTTTAGTGTTTTAAATCTTATCTCTAGGATATCTCTTACTGGCATTGATCAATCAAAACATACTACTTCAAGGCTTTGTCAACAACATGCTTGTCTCCATAATGTTAATCATATACTCGAATGTCAAGTTTTCTGATTTATATAATGTTTTCTATAATTAAATATTGATAATATTTATCAATAGAAACCATAAGGTGAGAGACACATCTAACTTTCTCTTTTTATGCTTTAGACAGTTTGAATCAAAGCATAACTATTGGTCATTTTACAAAATATTTTTTTCCATACCTTTTAATCAGAGATGAAAAAGACAAACATTTGCCCATGTCACTTTATTCACATATTTTACCATTTGTAGTAAAAAAGCAAATATAATTTTAATTTTAGAGAATTTGCAATGAAGAAGTAAATCTAAACTGGGATTATAAATCCTTGGCACAGAAATATCAGAGATTCTGATAATGTATATGACACAAATGCTGTAAGTCAGACAGAAAACTTGAAACAATGAAGTGCACATGGTGTTGTTTTGGATATTATATCTAAAAGGATAAAAGAAATGTTGCCTTTAATAGTGATTTTTTTTTCTTACATGTTTATGTCTTAAAACCTTCATGTTGTTGAATGCTGACAGCAGATTCTATTATTTGTCACTTATCCTGATACAGCATCTTCATGATATTAAGTTCCATATAAAATCATAAGTACACTTTCCTCCACAGAGTTTACAACACAGAAAGGCAAAACAAAAATGAAGAATGAAAATAAAGGATGCATGACAAATGCAGCACAAAGATTGTTTTTTTAATTCTTATTCAAATACCTTACTTTCCAGATATCTCCAAGAAATAACACTAAATTTGCTCCATTTCATCTCTAACACATAAGATTACAGAGGTTACCATTTTTCTGGAATTCTGAGTCAAATTTCTATGTATTTGCAGCAAACTAATTTTCAGGATGGAACTAAAACACTCAATTCAAAACTGCTATCTGCATCAATAACGAACCCAGAAGGCTAATAAGAAATTTGCATCCTGTGATTTGTGTTTTGTCCTCACTAAAATTCTACAATGAAGAACAGTCACAAATTTCTCATGACAGGATCAGTTTATAGCATTTTGTATCTCATACCATAACTTCAAAACTGAGAGCAGTAAAAGACAGCTGTTTAAGGAACTAAAGCCATCTGATATGGAGAATAGTTAAAAGAAACAGTTATTTATTGAATTTGAGTGTTAAAATAATTAAATCAAACTAAAATAATAGTATAAAGTTAGTTTGAGTTTATAAATAAAGTTTCTCTTTCATTTTTTCTTAAGCAACAATGATAAATGTTCTAAATGTATCAAGTTATAAGCTGAGGACTCAAGATACCCAAGGATAGCTCGATGTTAATAAAAAGATATATATGCCTGATGGCATTTTTTGTCTTTCCAGGGCATATATTAGAAGGGAAAAAACCTATTTCCCAATGCATATTGAAATCAAGAAAAACTAATTCATAAGTTGTTCCTTAGACTCTCTGAATCACTGTGAAGACGAAAAATAGACATCATGTTTATTTCCTCCTTCACTAGTATGCTTTAACAGTTTAATTCACCATTAGTTTTCTACAGAGTTTTGTGACTCTGTATATTAACTGTAACACTGAGCTGTGCTAGTAATAGCACTAGCAGA
Source organism: Platysteira castanea (assembly GCA_013397175.1). Lineage (NCBI taxonomy): Eukaryota > Metazoa > Chordata > Aves > Passeriformes > Platysteira > Platysteira castanea. The sequence continues at coordinate 197,771 of VYXC01009544.1, forward strand.
AATGGCAACCTTCTAGTCCTGTTCACATACTAAGATTTTAATGGTTTGCACTTTATATACACAATGTCAGATGACTCTTGTGCCTTAAATCTGCATGTGCTAGACAGTCCTATGTCAATTGGTCTGTAAGAAACCAGATATTCTCCAGGCTGATCATACTTAATATGTGAATAATATTACAAACACATCTGTACAGATTTAAGAATTCATTCTATTTGTGTTTTAAAATGCACTTCTGCTCCTATTATACTGCTCTGACTTAGCAACAGGCTGAGGAGAATATCACAAGATAGTCCCTCCATCCACCACTGGCTTATCATTAATTGAGCACCATTCTACATACTACAAACTCCACAGTCAAACCTCATGCTTTGAAAAATAGACACACCTTGCCAAGCTTTGCCTTTCTTTAGTAAGTGATTTGCACACAAAAACATAGCAGTAAACTCTGAATTTGGCTCCTGTTACTGAACATCGCCAACAATGAAATAAATTGATGGGTGAACACCTGTCAGAGTGGATACATTTAAATAATGTATGGCCAACGTCTACATAAGACATCCTAACACTGTTCACTCTAAAGATCCCAAAAACAGAAGACACAGGACTTTGGGGAAGTCTGCTTAGAATACTAATTTAACGAAAAATGTAGACAAAAATTGCTTTAAAATAATCATCTCACCGATTGCCTGTAGCCATCTTCATCATCTTATGAGACCCATAAAGGGCAATCTTTGTTTAATAGCAACATCTGACATTTATTGTTAGGCCTCAGATAGACAGTGTCTCTTTCAATTTATGAAGTCATAAGAGCACCATATCTCTTTTTGAGAAAAAAAGTATGGTAACTGGGTTTGTTTTTCAAATATCAAAACAATGTTTAAGCCACATCCAAGTAGCTGCACAGCAACTGTCACGGGATTTTCACGTAACAAAAATACTTCTTCATATAACATATTTGAATTTGACAAGAATAAAGTACTGTCTGCAAAATAAGTCCAAATGATGAAAGAATGTAATCGAAGTTTTCATAAAGGCAAAAATCCAATTGCTGTATTGATTCTACTGGTGCTTTTTGGAGTCAGTTGTATCTAAGCCATGGAATTCCAGATGGACTCTCATCAGATAGTTCTTTACATGGGTTTCCATCAGAGAATTGTTTCAAAGCAATAGTTATCTAGTGTTTCAATACTATATTGAAGGTTCCACACATTCAAAAGTTATAAGCAGGCTTACAGCTATCTTAAAAGTCATAAGATTTTATAAAATAGTAATTCTTATATTTGATTTACTCTATGATTTCTACGTTCTTGGAGTTTATTGATATATTCTTTCCAATATTTCCAGGGAAGGAATCTTTTCTTTAAATTAATTTATATTTTAAGATTTCTAAATAGTCTCTCTCTTACAAAAACCAAAAACCAACAAAGAAATTATATATTAACTTTACATTTCATTCATTGATTAGTATTTAGCTTTTCAGTTAAAATTTTAAAAAAGCATCAGCAGAAGTGTGGATCCAAAACATTGCCCTCTCTCCTGTCTAACATGCACATATGCACACACCACAGTCCTGGCCAGTCTGGATGCTGGATTTCAGGCATGTGATATTTTAAGGAAAGAAACAGCTCTGTCATTATGGAGTGTTTCCTTCTCTTCTTCCTTGAAAAGGTCAATAATGACAGGTCGTCCTCCAATTGCATAGTCTATTTCCCCTCTTGACCTTTTTAGAGGCAGAATCCATGCAAAACCTCTGAAATACCATGTAAGCTTGAAGGAAGGGTTAGAATAGGTTTGGAACAAAGTGCTGGTTATCAAAGTCTTTCAAGTGAAACATCATTGTGAGACAAAGGCTATTATAAAAACCTTTTCAGTGAAGTTTACTCTCTTTTAATCCACAGTGGATTTCCTTTTAAATGTTTGAGTCAGATCCTCAATGTGTGTAAATCATCACAGAACCAGTTAGAGAAGCAAGATTTATTTCAGTTTTCCTTTTATTTATTGTTATATCTAATTATTTGTGTAAGTAGACATTTTTAACACTAATTTTAAATGAATGTTAATTATAGGAGAGGAAACTAGAACACCTCAACAGGAAGGAAATGGAATATCAGCATATGATTTAACTTTTACATAAGCAGTGTTAATGACTAGAAAATAAAAAGTATAAATTAAATCAAGGGGGGGAGTTCTGAAGTTACCATAACTTTAGGCTTTGTCCAAAGGCAAGTAGACATCCTGAGAATATTTACAAATAACTGAAGGGATCAGAAGTATGGAGAGAAAACTTTTAATTTTAGAGAGTAAAAATGTGCACAGGTTAAGCTTTTGTCATGAAAGCCTTATTGTTTGCCCTAATTCTTATAATGTATTCATTAGCAAGAAGCCAGAAATTATGAAAAGGAAAGGAATCAAGATGTAATGTAAGGTTGCTGCATAGACACGGAGAACTCAACCTGTATTATTATGCACATCACATCTCTTGTAAAGGCAAATATTCTTTTTTTTGCCCTCATACACACAGAGAAAGAACAAGGAGCCCTGATTTCCTGCTTAACTCCTGCCCTTTTTATTAATTACAGAGTGATTTTTTTTTTCTGGGTGGCAGGCAGGGTGGAGAGAGAAGTATTCCTAATTCGTAAAGGGATAATAGAATTTTAATCAACTCCAGTGGAGAATATCACCCTCTGCTCAATAATGTCACCTATTTTGGCAAAGGCATCTGGCTATTAGCATCCCAGACAAGATGTCATTTGTCTGATGGACTTGGGTTTTTTTTAATAAACTGGAAGGTACGTGTTTGGCTAACAATATACAGATGAACTTTATAAAAATATCATTAAAAATAGTGTCATTGAGCCAGGGAAAAAAAGTCAAATTTAACTGTCAGTGGATGCAACAGAACTATCTAAATGTCAGCAACTGTTCAGAACATGATCAGTGCATCAAGACTGCATATAAAATGATTTCAATATGCATGCAAAACTGGTGAGATTATAGACTCCTAAAGGCAAGGCAGGAATGAGGAAGGCATTGATAAAAAGCTGAAAAGCATTTTTAAAAAATTCCTTATTCTCCAAAACCAAAACAAAGGAAATAATGACAACATTAAGACAGGCAGATCTAAAGAAACCTTTTTTTTGTTTCTTCATCCTCAGTTATGATATAAAGGAGAGAAACACAAACCATAAATTATCAGTCATTTAGAGAAACATTTACCAAATGCTACTAAAGGTTTGTTCTTTTCACCATTGACATTGATTTCATTGTTGCATAGGCCTATAACTTGTAAAAACAACTCTTTTCATTTCTTGGAAGACTTCTAGCACAGAAGCTAGTGGGACCCATCGAAAGACCTATAAACTAGCTCAAAAAGGGGTAAGGAAAAAACCAGGCTCACCAGTGATGAGCAAGGTGATGCTGTGCCAAAACTTGAAGTAACAAGCACTAATAGAATCCCTCAATATGCTTCAGGAGGTGATGGCTACAAATTACCACACCTGAAATGTTTTTACATTACGGCACACAGCATGAGGAAAAAACAAGAGGAGCTCAAGGCTTTGGCCAAGTCCCAGACATCTGACATCAGTGGTGTAAGTGAAACCTGGTGGGATGAGTCCTGTGACTGGAGTGCCCTGACGGATGGTTACAGGCTCTCCAGGAGGATAGGCAGGGGAGAAGAGAGGATGAGGTGGCACTGTGAGTAACAGAAGTGTTAGAATGTATGGAGCTCCCAGCTGACAATGGCACAGCTGAGAGCCTCTGGATAAAGAATCAATGGGGCAAAAAAATAATGCTGATCTCATCATGGCAGTCTGCTATTGACTTCCTAGCCAGGATAATGACACTGATGAATGATTCTTTGAGGAATTAAGGGAGGCTTCCAAGTCAACTGCCCTTGTCCTTATGGGGGACTTCAATTTGCCAGAAATCAACTGAGGGCATCGCACAACTGGTACAACCCAGGACAGAAGATTCCTAAGAAATCTGGATGACAACTTAATGGAACAAGTCCTAAGGGAGTTGACTTAGAAAGATTCCCACTTTGATCTACTTGTCAACAGAGAGGATCTCACGAGAGAAGTGGAGCTTGGTGGCTGTCTTGACTACAGCAACCACGAAGCAATCAAGTTTAAATCTCTGTTAAGAGAAGGAAGAGTGCCAGCAAACCTCACCTCTGGACAGGAGGAGAGCAGACTTCAGGCTGCTCAGGGAATTACTGAGTAAAGTAGTCTGGGAAAATGTTTTTGCATGTGCTGGGGTCTATCAGTGCTGGTCACTTAAACATCACCTCCCAAGGGCACAGGAGCAAGCAATTCCTAAATGTCAGAAGTGAAGCAGGCTAGGCAGACAGCCAGCTTGGATGAACATGATTCTTTTATTGGAAATAAGGAAAAAAAGAAAGGTGTATGTCCAGTGGAAACAAAGTCAGGTGACACGGAAAGAATACAGAGATGCTGCTTGCTATGGTAGGGAGAAAATTTGTGCAGCCAAGGCTCAACTGGAGTTGAAGCTGGCCAGAATTGTAAAAAGAGTATTTTTAAATATATTAATGGCAATAGGCAGTTGGCCTGTTACAGGCTGAGGATGGTAACATCACAAAGTTGCAGTTCTCTGGTCTGTTCTCAGGTCCATAATAGGAGAGTTATTTCTTAGTAAGGCATCCCTTGGTGAGTCTGAGATGCTTATTTTAAGCTGAATCTAGTTCTTCTTATTGACAATAAAAAGTTAGTCTAAACATTTAAACTTATAAATTTCAGGCGCCTACATTCAGGTAAATAACTCCCACTGTAATTGATCTTGCTCGTGTTTGCAGTGGGCCACAGTATCTAGATCAGACGAGATCCTGTCTCTTATCTCTCTGGAGGGGGACTCACATGAGCAGTGTGTAATCTGACTGTGCTCAAGACAAGCTTGGTTCCTCAGAGAGTGACCTCAAGGATAAAATCTAAGACCATACACTACTTTTCAGCAGAAAAAAGGTTTGTCAGGCTATTTGAATTCTATATTACATGGATATTGAAAAGCCTTCTACATTACAAAGACATCACAACTTTTTGAAACAGCATGTTTATCCATTTTAGTACAAAGAAAACACAAGTCAGTTTCTATTTATTTTTGTGTGGTTGTTTTTCATTATTTAGCATCGTTGGCTCATGGATCCTGATAGTCTGAATATAAATAAGAAGTAAAATCACCATGTGTCAACAGACACTTATCACATGAAAGTTTATTACATACATTTATAACCTTCCAGTTGTCTCTTCTAAGGAAACAATGCATACTGCCTCAGATTGTACTTATTTGTGTTCCATAAATTTCTAAAGTATTTTATCTAATTCTTTTTGCAATATAATACTTTTACATATATTTGTCATGGTTTAGGAATGGTCTTCCCTAATTTAGTGCTCCTACCAAAACTGCACCAGCACTTGCTTCCCCCTCCAAATCCAGCTAGAAGCACAAAAGGCAAAGATCACAGGTTGAGACAAGGACAATTTACTGGAAACAGCAAAGAGATAAGAAAATGAACAGTAGTAGCAACAATATTAATAACAAAAGTGTACAAAGAGAGGGTGATTTGCATGCAAAATGCTCACCAACGTGGTACAATAAAAAACATTGATGGACAGACCCTCCTGCCACATATTTCCCTGACCAGAAAGGATCACCTTTTTTTGTCAGAAGAAAAAGTCCTTTTTCCCCGCCCCTGGCAAAGACATAAAATGGTATTGAATAACACAACGTCTTGGCCATGCCCCCTCCCTCTGACCTTGGCCAGAACCAGGACATTATTACAATATTAGTTTATTATATACTTTAATAACTTAACTGCACAGAGATTTCTTCATTTATTTTACTATTGATAGCTATATAATAATTCTCTGCATGTCATTTATACAGCTTTATGACAGATCAGGAGGTAAGGGGATATAGAGATAAATGGCAATAGTGAGGGAAAGCAGATAGCAATAAATTCATCTTATATAGATCTCTTAATCAGGGTTAAATATTCAGAACCTCTGCTACTTTCTGTGTATCATCTGTCCTATACAGCTCAAAAATTAATCTCACATGCAACTAGAGAATACTCCTGATAGTAATTATTTTTGTTTTTCTCTTCAGCATTGATGACATTTTGTGCTAGATGAAAAATTCTGCTGAGAAACAATGCTGTAACTGTTTGGATAGCATATTAGAAAAGTTTTACCTTCAATTAACTAGAATTTTAGTTTGCTTTCTCGGCCTTATAGTTTCTGATAGGTTTAGTTTTATCTGTTAGTGGCAACTGTGGTGTGCTTGTAATCAGATAGCAGCACACTAGGACTCAAAGTCACTTGGGTGATACAGAGAAAATATGATAACCCTAAAGACAATGGCAGTGCTGCCACAGCACAGTGCTCTCCCTTTCTGAAGGGAAACAAAACATTGCTCCGCAGATGCAGAGGGTACTGCAGTGGGACTCTGCATCTGTCAGTATTCACTTCTCATTTCATGCTAGAATTAGTTTAGAAAGAAAATAACAAGGCGTAAGCCAAGACAGCTCGTTTTACTAGACTATGCTAGGTATTATTTTCTTTTCAGTTGTTTGGTAGATAAAAGACTAATACTTAAATTCCACAGTGGCTCAGAAAAACCATAGAGATTATAAGGAATGGGCTAGTCTAAAAAGTAGCTTAATAATTAAACATTAGTTACTGTTTAAGTCCCATCTCATGGAATAGATTTGACATGTTTTCATAGAATTTCAAAGAGACATCATCAGGAAAATGTCACACAATGCTTGCTTTTTAGATGACAATTTACCCTCTCTCCCAAAAAACTAAGTTTTCTGACATATTTTGTTAAAACAGGTACCATGGTGGATGAAAATATTCTTTAATTAATACAGTAAATAGCTTCCCTGTGCAATGTAATCAAAGCCTGTGGAAAATGCTCACTACAGTTTGACAACTCTTTTTTATTTTGAATGAAATTATTTGCTATTAGAAACATTAGGCAGAAGCTTAGGATGTTTTATTGTGGCTATCAGTCCTTGTCAGACAATTTTATATTGGATGAATGAGGCGATAAAAGCTTCCAGGCATATCAACATTATGGAAATGTGAGCAAAAACTGGACCTCCTGTAACAGACAGCCAATTAAAGTTTGCTGTTGTTCTATGCATACTGTCACAAATACTCATTGCTTACAGCACTCTCTTGTTTTCACTTTTGTTTCAAAAACTAATTTATATTTAAGTGACACCCTCTTTCCACTTCTTTTTAGCCATGAAAGCACTAAAGAAAACCTACAAGAGCCAGAAGGGCAAACTTACTGAGTGACACTTCAGCCTGAGAGCGGGATTTGTTTCAAAATCACAGTTCCAAAAGAAAAGCCAAGTTGATAAAGGCTAACCCTCTTCTGTGTCCCAGAACTCTTTATTTCTGATGCATGCAGAAAAAGCAACCTTCACAGTCTACCTTAGACTCCTGCCCAGGAGAGGCAGATAGTGTCTCGGAGAAGCAGCAAACACTTCATCCTCCCACTCACAGCTAATCTGCCAAGACTCTTTATTGAGCAGGGCACTATGCTGTTTCCTCATTTGCACCCTCTGGATCACATTCTGAAGAACAATTCATTCCTTCCTTTGCCAGGGACAGCCAAAGAATCCAAAGGGGATCCCATACCCTTTGCCAGGTGGTGGGGCTGCCAGATGGGTGCCCCACAACTTGAGGGGAGCTGGCAAAGGAGAAGTTAACTCTGGAGTGATCTGACTTTTGCATGATCCAGCACCAACTACCAATGGCCAGATCCCAGAACTGATCCTCATTCCTTTAGTACCCACCAAATCCATTCTGTCACTCCCCTCACCAGCAGGGCAGTATAGAAAAAATATAAGGAAAGGCTGGTTAGTGAAGATAAGGACAAGGAGAGATTACTCACCAACTACCATCACAGGAAAAACAGACTCACCTTGGGAAAGATAGTTGATTTTGTCAGTAATCAAATCAGAGCGGGATAATTAGAAATAAACCTAAATCTTAAAACCCCCCCCCCCCCCACCCCCCTTCTCTGTTCTTCCTGGGCTCAACTTCACAGAAGTAAATTGTTAAAAAAATGTGCAACACTGTAAGCATTACTCAAAACTAATCCTTTTTCTCTCCTCTTCTTCCTTTCTTCCTCTCCTTCTCTCACATTTTTACTCTTTTTTCCTCTCTCTCTTCCTTCTGTTTTCTTCTCCCTCCTTTCAGTCTTTCCATCTGTCCTTCTATCCCCACTGCCAGAGATTGTGGCAAAGGATTCAAGAATCTAGCACTGAGGTACAAGAAAAAAAAAATCAAGTTATGGTAACTTTCTCTCTTCCTCTTACATTTATATATTATAATTTAGTTTTACATCACAGGAGCAAATAATATGTGTTTGCCTTACATATGATTTTACAAAAGCAATAGCAAAACATAGGCACGTACAATACAAATGTCAATGTTTCTATAACCTAGTTGGTTGATGAAATAAATCAGCATAATACTCTTTTACATGTTCAGCATGGGAGAAATTCTGTTCACAATTGAAAAGTTTGTGATTGACAGTGTAAAATGTTTTGAGTAATCTTTTAATAAAAATAGGTACAAAATTCAGAAGTGGTCTGGCTTCAGAAATCTTAGTTATCTGGATTTTGTTAATTAAAGGTATAATACTAACTTTCTTTGTCTTCAGCTTAATCTTAGTACAAATATATAGGCAGAACTAGAATTAACATGTAAGGAAAATGCGACTGAACAGTGAAAAAAAGTAGATTAAAGGAAACTTCAGTTCTCTCAGGAGACAGGAAAATGATAACCTGAGGAAAGACTGCAGTTTACTCTGGAAGATGTATAGTATGTCAGTTTATTACTGTAAAACAAGAGAGACTAAAGGGTGGGTTTGTGTAAAAATAACTATTTGCTATTGAAACTGGAGCAAGAACTGAAATACCAGTAAAACTATTGATTTATGTTCTGCAGCCTTCACTCTACTAGAAAAGATGATTTTTCCTAGAAAAAAATACTAAACTTCTCTTTTAAAATTATGGAAAAGGAAGGGCTGTGCTCTTTTGATTCACCTTTGCAGGTAGGTACCTAACCTCAAATTCCCATTTTGCCCAGCCAACTCGGCAGAGTTTCTTCAGCTCAAGATGCCTTTAAAAATAGAAAAGGAACTTGGCAAAGCACATGGAGATGAAGTGCATAGAGGCCAAAAGTAGCAGAGTGGACAAGATTCCTAACATAATTTCACTGACTTCATAGAGATTCCCTCTAAAGATAATTATAGAGTGACCTTTGGCAGTCTTGTACTAAGCTGCAGGTACCAAACTTGTAAAATCGTAAGAAATGTCAGTGGTACTGCCAGAAATGGTTAAAACTGAAGCAACCTCTTTTGCTTCATTATTGGCTTCAGTCTCACACTCAAATATGTGGCATAACCAGAGCTGAAAGGATTTCCATGACAGTAGCTAAGTACTACATTTCAGAATAGGGTCCCATTTTTTATTTATACTCTTATATTTCTGCCTCTGAAGAATGCAGAGAAATACCTGTAAATGTGAACTGTATAACTGTATAATTTGTGCTGTCTTCTCTTGAGAGTCTAAAACCCACAAAGACTGAAACACTGCCCTATTCGTATTAAGTCCTAAAGCTTTTGCAACCCAGTGAAGAATGAGTCTGCAGCATAAGGGATCCCACACACCATGTTGTCTTAATTTCACTGTGCTAGTTTTGCCCTGGGCTAAGGAACATTTTCGTCTGGCCCATTTTATATGGTCTTTCTAGAGGTAGAAATCTTGGAGGATTGAAAGCATATGAACAATTTAGCAAAATATTCAATTAATATCTACAGAATGGTTTCACTCAAATCAAAAGGCCATTAAAAATTTAGTGCACACTTAAGTACTTTTGCTTAAATGGGACAGAAGGTAAGCTTATACCTTGGAGATAAGCTCTGAGACACTTTGATTCCTTAACTAGTGCATTTGGAGCAGCAGGATATTTAAGAAGTGGCAAGCCCATTTAACTTTCCTTTGGAAACAAGAAAAACATACAGCTTACTATTTGTATGGTAAAAATTTTAAAACTAATTTTATCTCTGCATTCACAGAAAATTTACAAGCAGTACTGAGGGACCAGTGGTTGCACCAGTAATTATTGCTCTATTACCATTCAAATACAAATCAGGTGTACTCTGCTGTTTGAGAAAACGTAAGATAGGAAGAAATAATATTTGTTGGATAATCTTTAACAAGCTTATGAAAAGACTGTACATCTTTCCATTCCTATTTCAAATATACTTATCCTTAGCCCAAACTGTAAATACAAGATGTGGAATTTTAATAATGCAAGTAGCTGCATATTCTGGTTGATTATGAAAGAGTGTCTGACCTCAGATAAAAATTTTAAAATAATGTTCATACATCAAGATAAAACAGCCGTCAGTGTCTCATTGCTCTTTAGGGCTTAGATTAGTTAATATTCACTCACTTTCTCTATTTATTTGTATGCAAGCTATAAAATAAAATCACAATTTAATGCATTAATGCAGTTGTATCACAGTGGGTGGCAAGCAGCTTGTGGAGATTAAATAACATGCTTTATGCAGCAAGGCTTAGTTTAATTTGTTTGACAGCTGAGTTTTTGTACCTGTAATTGCAGATATTGCAAGTAGAGTTAACAATGTTGTGCTGCAATCCATGTACATGAGACTCAAAACGGACGTGCAGTTTCAAGTCCTTTGGATTCTGAAAATCACATTGGCATTTTTTAATCTTTGTAAATAAGATTACATTTGAATACAGTAATTAAGAGTTAATGCTACAGAAACAAGCACATGCACTTCCTTGAATGGGTTTTTCTGTTTCATTTGGACAATTTGTATTAATATGGATTTCTGCCCAAGTCTAAGCCTGCATGATCTAGTCCCGATACAACTTTTACAATTGGTCTCATTAAAATAAGCAAAAAAAGATATTTTATTAATTGAATTATGCAGGACATCACTATAGAGGTAGTCTTCCTTAAAAGACTTAAAAGATAATGTTTTACTTATTGCAGCTTTGTTAGATATGAATCTTAGGCTATAGGCAAACAATTTCTAATGGTTGAGCTTTCAGTGGGATAAATAAGGAACGCAGTGACCTAAATGATGATGATTCTCACATCAGCAAGAACTTAACAATTTATTCTCATAAGAAGCTACTCCAGGCAGAACCCCAGACACAAATTTACAGGCATACAGTATGTGTGCCGAGGATCCTAGGAAAAAAAGAAAAGAAAGAGGTAGTAAGCTAAAGTGGCAGTGGGGACACACAATGGGAAACAGATCTGCAGCTATTCCACGGAAAGATATGAAAGTTCCAGGAAGCAGAATCTACAAACTTGAGTTGCTTTTTGTAGGCACTACAGAAGTTTCCATTAAAAAGCTGATAACTAAAAACTTGTTCCTTTTTTCAGGTGTCTATTCTTATAAAACTTATATTTCTTGAAGACCCCTGCTTGAAAATCACCAATCAGTTGGGGAAGGCAGACAGGGACATAGTTACTCCTTTAAAAATTACCACTGTCATGGAACAAACATTGTTTTATTTAATGAAAAAAGCAGCTGCAGGGAACACCATTACTTAGTGCCCCATTCAGAGGTTAGATAGCATGTAGCTTTTTGTGTTAGTCATAGCATCTGACATCCCTACTGTCTTTCCAGTTCATTAGGCATAAAGAAGATATTAGGAACATGTCTCTCCACATCAGCATAGCACTAGTGATAGGAACAGTCAGCTCTAAATGTTTGCTTGTCGCCTGAGCCCAGATATACCCCTGCTGAGAAGAATTTATGATTTTATTCTTGCTGCATTAGATCAGTAGACATGGCTCATTCACTGTGAAAACCACAAATATTGCAAGATACAAAATACAGAACATGAACTGGGAAGATTCTTCAATTGCAAAGCAAAGAAAGGAAAAAGGAATCAGCAATTAGGTCTTTGGTGGAAGTTAGGAAAACACAGCTGAATTCCTTCCTTTACATGTTCAAAAGTACAGTTCCAGATACTCAGGAACTCTCTATAGACACTCAAGAATATATTTCTCTTTAGGGATAATATTGATTCATTAAAAAGGTAGTATAGCTGATGAGTTTAAATCAGTTATCACATTTTATGCCTTAAAGGCAGGTGAGATGATTACCTGTAAAGATTTAAAGCCTTCTACAATAAGGTATGAAATTTCAATACAAGTAAAAGCAGCTAAAGTTGGGATGGTAAGTAATGTATCAATCCCTAAAAACAGATGTGATTCTTCAATATAGACTGTCCAAAATGCTTAAACTCTTCTCAGGCTTCTGGGAGAAGAATAAAAAAGTAGTAAGTGATCATAGAAAGGTCTCTTTAATTATCCTTTGGAGAAAAATATGTAAGAACAATGAAACAAAAAGCTTTTTGGATTTTTAAGCGTCTCAGTCAGCTCTCAGTAAGCAGTGTCCCACAAAAGCGTCAGAAATACTGAAGAGAGTTTGTTCCCCTGAGACTCCTCAAACATAGATGAAGATCCTTTTTGAGTTATATTTTATTGCAATGTTCAAGAACCTGTGACTCAATAAATAGACAACTATAGGGGGCTGTACTTACAAAAGATCTGTTTGCAGTAAAATTGTGAAATTAGACTAGGAAAACAATAGATCCTGTACATGTCTGTGCCAAATCACAACACATGTATTTTGTTTTAATTAGTCTTTCTCTCTTGCTGCTGGAATTTTAAAGATTTCCATGGCTGAATGAGCTGCAAAGAACTCTCTGAGGGCAAAGCTTTCATTTTTGTTTAAAATTTTCCACTCAAGCTAAGAATAAGCCTCGAGACAGCAGCTTAGTACAAAGAGACAGAGAGGGGACATAACAGATGAGAAACTTTTTGGGGTTGCTTTATTTTAATCAAACACTTGAAAATTTGCC
>VYXC01009544.1:210761-225537 GCA_013397175.1 Platysteira castanea
TTTTTTCCGCTTGAAGGTTCAATACAAAATCCTGGCTTCTTCCCTAGTTACAAAGTTCAACATGTTTAGTTCTTCTGTTCTGTGCCTTTGACATAACTGTCAGTTCTTTCTTTGCCTTGCTGAAGACAAGGCAGAGTCCAAGAGTATTCTCACAAAGTGAAAGCAGCCATCTATCTCACTTTTACAAACTTTTTTACAGGTTGTCTGCAAACAATCTGCCTAGGCAGCCCCCAGCTTTTGGGTGAGCCCAGCAGGCTCCCTCTGGCTCTGGAGCCTATTGCTGGTGCAGATGCACAACCTCAACTTGGTACAATTCTTCAGATGCTGTAAGACTGTGCCGGGACTGGAGTTTCACAAGTCTTGAAGGGTACTGATGTCAGACACCTTCAGCACACATCGCATTGCCCGAGGGCCGGTATAAATGCTAACACATCAATACGAGCTAGACCAGGGTGGCTGCAAAGGTGAGACTGTAGCTCTATCATGCTCACAATCCTACCTCAACAGTGATCAGGGCTGGACAATTAGCAGAGAAAAATAGATTATACACAGTTTTTTTACAAAGAAAATATTAGGAAGAACAAGTTATTGAATTGTTATTTCTATATCAGCATGACAGAAAGTCCTTGAACTTGTGTGGTTTTACCTTACTATACTTCCACTCATAGCTTATTATATATTACTCTCATCTAGAGAACAAATTGTTTTTCTGAAAATTAAATGAAATTATAGTTAACCTGTGAAGCACTGCAACAATACCAATTAGTCACTTTTTTTTATCTTTACTAGGAAACAAGAAAAAACTTCATGAATGCTTATCTCCTAAAAATTGTGATTTTATAGCAGTTTCACTGTTATGAAAAGTAGACATCTCAAGGTTAGGTACCTAGTCTAAGTAAGGCATCTAAACTATTTTTTATATAACACAGCTTACTGTGTTATTAATCATCTTATGACAATCCCTTGGTTCTTTTTTTATTCTGTTTGACATTAAACTTCTTCCTATTCTTATTCACCTCACCAGAGTCAACACCTCTGCTTGTATGCTGATTCTCTCCTCAATGTGCTTATTCCTTGCATTACTGTAAGGTCAAATTATTCTGACACGGTGACCTGTTAATGCAACAATTCAATCTCCCTTCCTTAGAAAAGAAAGTTTAATGGTCTTGAACTAGAATCAATTTTACATAGTTAAATGAGGAAAGAAAAGTGCATCACAGATAGCTACAAGACTTTAAAAGGAAGCTGGCAGTGACAATAAGTTATAAAGGTAGGCATAAACAGGTTTTGTAATACATTTTTCTTCTGTTGCATCAAATTTACAAATAGAAGTTTGGGGAGACCCTAGATCCCATTCAGGCTTGTAAGAATATCAGTTCTGGAAGGAAAATAGCCAGGAGCTAGAGAATTTTCAATGGGGAAACAAAGACTGAAGTCACTCTGAAAAGTGAAAAAATGATACGAACTATTCTTATAGACAGAAAGTTCTTCCCAAGGGCTGCCATGGGACACTGGCACTCCAAGAAAATGATGAATATGAAAACATTCATGCTTCACCTGTTTCCCTTTAGCAGCCAGCCCTTGCAGTGCGGCTTTGGACTGTGGATGAGCAGGACTGTGTTTTGTGACCATCTTAATAGATAACTACAGAAATACTGGTGACTGTGGCTTGCTGCTAGCTCCTATTTTTTTCATGCTAAGAAATGCTTTAAAAATCCTGGGTATATACACCCTTTAGCTCTTACTTCACTTTATAAAGTAAAGTCTTTATAAAAAGTCTTTTTATAGGAAATAATTTGGTAACACTGAGAGGAGGGGAAAGAACTAAACTTTCAATTAAAGTCTCAATCAAACTTTACTGGTTTTGAAGTCATCTAAATTAATTCCTTTATAGTACAGGGCTTTGACGCCATTTTAAATAACTTCATAGAAGAGTGATTTTGAAAAAAGAATCATGTTCAGTGTAGCTGAATGCACCTAAGGCATTAGCTGCACTGAGTAAGGATATTCAATGAGTTTTAACAGACCAGAAACCCTACACTGACTTCCAAGTATTTGCACTTCTTAAAACTCTCTTTTAATTTTAGGAAGCTGTGGTTTCAGGTCAGATCCCACTATATTACACTGGTTTATGTTATGTAATGGATGAAAATTCAGCAATTTACCTGTGTGCTTCTCAACACTGAAAAATTTGTTAACCAGTTAAACAGTGTCATAATCTGTAAGTGTTAAAACACACAGAATTTGCCATCTTTAGGAGCCTGGATGCCAACTATTGAAGTCTATGGGAGAAATTTCCAGATTTCAGAGGGCTGTGAAGAAGTCACAGTATTTTGATGCTTATCCTATCAGAACAGGAAAACTGTGCAAGAATATCTTTCTCTTTTTGGCAAGAAGGACTTCAAATTTCAGAAATAAATTACTTCCTCATCCCCCCTGACTTTGAAGGAGTGGTCACTTTACTGGGGCTTTACTCTCAGTCTATCAATTTTCAGTGGCTGCTTGAATAGCAACAAGCTATACCACAAACATTCCTGCAAATGGGAAATTTCCTTCTTTCCATAATTTCTGAAGCTTATCTTCTCCCCTTTGAGCTCTCACCTCAAGACCTTTTTCCAAGCCTGTTTACCAAATGCCCTGCTGGCTGTCTAGTACAAGCAGCAAAAAAAACCAAAAACCTAGCAACCTTTTGTTAAAGGAGGCGTGGGAGTTGATGCTGAGCAGCTATTTTTCTCCAGGGCCTGGCAATGCAAGCTGCTTAAATGAGACTTGAGGAGGAGTTCAAATGATGTTGGTGTGCAGGAATATGCTCAATTAAAATTACAGTATTTGCAGCTTTTTCTCCTACTGTATTTAATTACAGCATAACTCCCCTGATAAAAACGTCCCACATCAAAAACCCAACAATTCGAGAACAAGGCTAGATTTTTGTTAGTGCTTTATAGCTTGAAACACATTCTTTTAGTTGTCCATAGTGAAACAGGTGTTTAGCATGTCAAAATTTCCATAAAAGAACCTACAACTGTACCAAGGAAGTCCTTATTAATATTATATCTCATATAGAGCTTTATATCCAGACAGCTTAGTGCAACGATATTCATCAGGAGGTCTGAAAGTCGAGACAAACTTATAAGAAAAATATAAAACAGTGAAGATCCAAAATTTTTTTTTTAAATTCAGAAAGCCAAAATCCTCTTTAAAAGCAAGCTTTACTAGAGTAAATGTTTTAAATACAGTGTGTTTGGTTAAAAATTTAGAAAAAATAATTTCAGCTAAGTATATCTGAATAAAAAAAAACTTTATCTAAACTAAAGTGAATTATAATGAAAAAGAATCACAGGTTTATCATAAAAAACATTTTCCAAAGAAGCTTTTAAACTTCATCAATAAATACGACAGAAGAGCAGCTGTTTTGCAAAATGCTGAATTACAGCATTTTAATCTTTCCCCAAGAAAAGAAAAAAAAAAAAAAAAGCTTGACCTTTATTCTAGGAGATTTCAAATGAGTTAATACAATACTATGATTTGCCACTTATTTGCACACACAGCTGCTACTAGAGAAATACACTGCAGCACAGTATTGTATTTACTGGCATTTGAGCTCTCTAGCAATAAAAAATACCACTTGGAACAGAAATGCAGAACAACTCAATGGATCATAATTTAAATTATTTTATAAATTGATACTACCCTAAAAGTATCCACTTCATTGAAAGTCACAGGATATTATTTAATTGGTTAGAGGACAGTGCTAATGATGCCAAGGGTGAGGGTTCAATCCCCATCCAGGCCATTCAGTTAAGACTTGGACTTGATGATCTTTGTTTGTCCCTCCGAACTCAGAACATTCTGTCACTATGGTGAGAGACTCGAAATGTAGAGTCAGAAGCTGTATAACAGTATTCTATTCCTTCGTATAAAGGGATATTAATTCAGGAGATGTAGTCAAGTACATTGATTTTTTCTGCCATCCAGAAATGAAATGTCATGTAGAGCAACTTCGTCATTTCTATTCCAATATACTGCCTATTCTGTGGTGCTGCCTTTTAGATTTCACAAGTGAAATCTTTGGTGATCTCTGTAAGAATTTGGATTGTTATAGGTCTCACAAATACTTCGTTGTGATGAATTTCCATTTTTGTATTGCATGATAACAATCCATGGATAACTCTTTATAAGAGGTTCACAGCTGTAATCTCTCTTTGGATTGAAAATATTTTCTGTTTATATCATAGAAGGCTCAATCCTGCAAACATACAGAATTCCACTTAGCATCACCAGGACTTTCAGAAACACTGGAACACTAAAACATGTGTCCTAAATTTCATAATATAATCTAGTTTCCACTCATATCATATGGTTTCATAATATAATGTGTTTTCCATTCACCCAGAATCTACTGAGGTTTCCTAGAGATACTTTAATAGTGTCAGTTAATGCATGTCAGTTATGGCTATGATAACAATGATACATTGGGTAGACCTCCCTATACTCATCCAACTTCCTGCAAAAACCTACTGCAGGTGAAAAAGGTTAAGAGTAATACAGAAGGTAGTAGGGAAAATAATAATACTTAGTGGGTGGGATTCATTCCCCCTAGCTTCAGCTGTTTATGCCAAGCTAGTACCTAATACCCTTTGAATGAACAAAACATAAATGTTTAAAACACATTCAATCACCCTTGAGAGAAGTTCAAACACCTAAAGAGAAGTTATTCTCTTTATCAAATATAGAAGGAACTTCTATCAATAGTTTTCAATAAATAGATAACTTCTGGAGGACAGGATACTAAATTTTACATTTCATCTATTAAAAAGGAATATAAAAAAATCACCTCAGGCATCTGTATCTGCCTATTCCAGTGACTATGCTCAAAATATTCCCTGTGATTTCCTTGCACTGACACACAGCTGGACAGCCTTCTAAATTTTATCATCAGAACCTGGATCAGCCTCACTATCCTCCTTTTTTATAGTCTGACACCAAGAAACTTCCACCCACTTGCTGTAACAATCAGCAACTTAGCAACAAAACCTTGCGAGGATGCAATTTTATGAAACTATATTCTGCTTTTGTGTGTGCAGGTATATCTGAGCATCTGCCTGCCTCCTACACATGTATGCTCAAAAACTTTTAAACCTTTCCATCCACTGAAACTCAAATTTCAAAGATATTAAATTTCATTAAATTATTTGAAAATGTGTGTTTCTTATTAGCATGAGCACTGATGAATTGGTTGCAGACTGAGCTCACTTTTTACGAAATACACGACAAAACTTAGGAAAGGTTCAATCAGGACAAATGTCCTTAAGGAACAGAGATTCTGTCTTCAAACTGGATGGTACAGGTTCCCAACTGAACATGACTAACATATTTCCCAAAACTCTGCTTCATAGGAAATTGGCCAATTAAATTAATGATTTGCCAGTAACAGTTTCAATAGCTATTACTATATTTTTAAGTCCTCCATAACATGTGGTCAATTATGTGGTTTACTTCAGATAAAATGAATGATGGGTCCTAACAACACAATCAGTTTAACTGCTGGCAACTGCAGTGTTATCTTATTCATCAAGGTGGAAGAAATAAAGCAGAGGAAAGGATGAAGGAACTGGTCAGTTTGGATATTTGAGACTATTTGGGGATGGGCATCTTTCAGCTTTCTAATCACACACCAAAGCTACTGTTTCCCAAAGGAAAGACAAAGAGGAGCAGTGCAACAGGTAAAATAATGTTTTTCTTTCAGCTATGCCATGTAAACAAAGAATATTTCTCTTCCATTACTTCAATATAAGGGAAAAGTAATAAATTATAATTAAACACACAAAGCCCAATTCTGTAATAAAATAAAATAAATAAATACTAAAAACCAGAGGGAATCCCAGTCAGCTCACTGCCATTTCATAAGCCAGGAAAGACAAATTTGTTCAGTCTACCATTTGATGCAAATTATTCTTCAAGTCCTGATAGAGAAGTAATGATCCAAAATTAAGTCCTAACTTATGGATTGGGTGTTCCTGAAGTTTTCTATATGCACTGCTTTATGTGTTCCTAAGAGAAATCTCCTTAAATATTTTGTAGAATTGAAAGTCAGAAAGGTTCTTGCAGGAATCATTTAAGTAAGGTCTAGATTTTAATAGAAAATGTTTTCTCCCTCTCTCTTTTTTTGATTTTAATATTAAAATCTAATGATACGTAATTTTTCTGCTACAGAAACACCTGAAAGTTAATTTTCTTAGTTCTGTAGTAAGGTACTGTTCTGTCAAATTAAATGAGATTCATCCCGTAAAGGACTAGGAGGTTCTGCATAACTCACTGCACAGTTCACAGGTGTGTCTGATCTAGGTGATGTTTTGTTGGATGACAGCCAGACCTGTGATGCAGGTAAGATATAGTTTCTTTTTAAAAAGGATATATAAAAATTATTATACAAAACATTTCCAGGCACCAAGCTAGGTAATAAGTATGCAGAGAAGGCAATCATTTGGCAAGAATGTGGCCTTTTAGTAGTGTAGCTGTGCAAAGCAGCTTGAATTAGAATTAGGTGGTCAGGAGGATTGCTTTTGTCTGTTTGCATATGTGAATTTGATGAGCCTGCAAGCTTCTTACAGGGAAGAGGGAGAAAGGAGAAAAATGGAATGAATCCCTGTGTCTGGCTTTAGAAGAAAAAATATGAAAGTGAAATACTATTCTCACTTGGTGTTGAATCAGCTGAAATATATTAATAGAGAATTATATCCAATCTTTAGTATTCTATCTTCACATGTTTTCTGGTTATTTTTCATGCAACCTGACTATACTGCCACAAAATTCTTCAGAATAATCCCTACAGAGATTGCAAGTACAAGCATAAATCGGTTTTTTTTACCAAGTTTGTTAGGCATGTACTTAAGTTCTTGCATAAGTGCTCTAATGAGCAGATATCCACTTCCTTGCATGCTCACAGCTGAGCATATCATACAACTTTTGGGTTTCAATTCATCACACATGACTATAGCTTTTTTAATAGTAATGTAAAATAGAAAAGCAAATTACATAGGATCCATCTATGTTTTCAGACAGGTTCCTAAGCTAGTCCTAACACCAGTTTAGAGTGGCTGTTCAACTTTTAGCTAATACCATCCTGGGATATAATTGTACAGTATTCCATTGTATGAATTAAAGCTTCTAAAAGATGTAGTAAACCAGGAAATGCTTGGATACCACCTGTGCTGTACCAAACATTGGTTTGTATTACATCATTGTCTAAAAAGCAGAAAATATTTTTACTTAATTTCATCATAAACAAGGCACATGCAATTATTAAGATGCAGCTAAATATACATGGCATCCCTCTGAACGTTTGCTTTTCAATCCTCAAGTGTTTTTTTCCCCTCCAGAATGCCCAATTAGAAGGATCAATATGTTCCCCCCCAGTTGGAAAGCCATTTGTCTATTCCCTCACAGACAAAACAATGCCAGATGTAAGTAGCTGAACTTCTCATGGTGGGAGTCTTCTTCCATTTTTGCCCCATATCCAAAGTTCTTAAACGAGGAAGAGAAAGACTGTGTACCTATATAACAAAAAAAAAAATCTATCTTTCCCAAAGCAACCAGTAGGTCCTACCTTGTTCTTGATCAAATAGCAGTTCAAAATTCCAGTGATTTCAGCTACATTCTGTCTGAAGATCCTGACAAATGGAAGATAGTTTCTTCCTCATGCTACATGATGAGTGTGATAACCAACACTACTACATGTAAGACAGGCACCTGCTTCTTAGACACAAAGCTGGAGCATCCCTCCGAATTGTGGCAAACCTGATTCAGGAGGCAGGTGTCCTGCTGTGCTGGTAGGGATGTGTCCAGCCTGCACAGATGTTTGCAGCTTTTTTGGAACAAAAAAATCAGAAAATTGACTAGAGCATTAAAACATTTTCTTTTTAACCTGAGATTCTAAATTCTACCTCTCTCCATAATAGTTTCCAATGAAGGTGACCTGTTCGAAGTCATAGATTGGCTCTGGGTCCATATGAGAAAGACAAATTCCTATAAAATTATATAAAATAACTAACAAATAATATAGGAAAAAAATAGTTTTTTGGACACTCTCTTCTCAAATTGTAAGTTACAAGAGTTAACAGAACTGAATGATAACCAGTGTAAAATGGATAAAATAATAAATAATTCTATACCTAATACATATAAGACTATATATGTAAATTATATTTAGGTATGTGTGTAATCTATGAGAACTAAATATTATTTTGGAAAAATATTAAAAGAAGGCAAAATAGATGTTGAATTTTGCAGCAGTTGAGAGAATTATGGAAGCTAGTCATTATTAGATGCAATAAGATAATCTCCAGAAATTTCATGCTTTGGAGGAAAGCTGGAGGAAACATAATAATGTTGGTTAGAAATATCTGTCAGAGAGGGCTTTTGTATGATCTTTAACCCTAAGGAATAGAAAGATCTTTGATTCTAGAGTGTCTTATGCCAATATTTGGCAGACAGGGTTCTCTTGATAGAATGCTAACTAAAAAAAAATTATTGTGCTCATGTGTTATTTTCTCATCATGTGCTGAAAATATGTCATCAAAAGCTCATGGGTCTTTACATGTTAAGAAGAGGTAATTTTTAGTGAAATAAGTAAAAGGGATCTCTCCCACATCCATATTGATCACACTTTTTTTGATTGAGTTTTTATTGATTGGCTGTATTTTCTGTGTTAATGTTGCTTCTCTAATATTTGTTGGATTAGTGGATCAAGCTGAAAAAAAATCTCACCAAAGTGTATTGGCTTTTTGAATAAATGTCTGCCAACTTTTGTGTAATCTCAGACTTTTCCCTTCTTTGCTACAAAAAGGGTTAATTTGAATTATTTTAGGCACTTCAAACATGCAGAACTCTTCTAACAAAACAAAGTCTGTTCTCTATATTGCCATCCATGCAGGTATTTTTATATGAAAGGATACATTTTCAAAGCACTGCAAGGGAGGTATGTGCTAAAATCTGTTCATGTATAACAGGATTTGTGCTAATACTGCCTACGCACTACTTTGAAACTATACCCTTCTCTGGTTTTGATAGTTTATCACCATGGAAGGACTGTGACTTGAAAGTAGCTGACGTTTGTTGAACAAAAAACTCACTAAGAAAAGAAAACTAAAATGAAATCGGTAAATCTAAAATAAAATGGACACTGTAATGATAATTCTTAATTTTTTTAATTTTTTTTTTTAACCTAGGCAAGTCTCTTCTGTATAAAGATCAAAGTAGCTTACAAAGATTTTCCTGTTCTATAACCTCCTTTGCACATGTAACAAATCAGGTTGATGAAATTTGTTCTGGAAGATGATACAGATTCTCAGTGTATGGGAAGCAAGGTAATGGTATTGAATTTGATAAAGCTACATGGATTTAAGAGAATTTGAGGTTTGGTCCAAAGACTTAAAAGCATTTACTTTCATAACTGTTCAGAAGAAGAAAAAGATCTGGATTTAGCACATACTATATAACAGAGCAAACAAGTTCCTCCAAAGTTCTTCCTAGTTTCTATTTTTGTTGTTGTTCTATATGCCATACAGTTAAAGATTATAAAATTATAGGATTACAGCAGAGAAACTATATATGTACATATACTTGAATGCATGTCTTATCTATAAAAATATGGTATTGCGCAGATCACCCTAACTTAATTTTGTCAGTGATGGGCTCTACATTCTGACTCATCAAGGGCACAAAAAATCACCAGTGTCTCAGGAGAAGATGCCATGATTCCTTCCATATGGCAGTTTCTAAGCAGAACTGGGAGTTTTGCTCTGCAGCTCAGCCTGGAAGCTGGGTGGAGAAAACTTGTCACGCTTAAAGTAGAAGCTCAATCAGCTTTTTGATTTTTTGTTCAGAAAAAGAGGGCCAGGCTCTGTGTAAATGCCAATTGCATGAGCAAGCAGGTTCTTGAATACTACTCTTATATTTCTTTGAATGTGAGACAGACTTCACAGAAGTCTGTAACAGTATAAAGGCAAAGGTGAGAATTAAATGGTCAGAGGGTGGTACTGAACAACACATCCACTGTCACCACGTGTTCATCCTTTGGTATAGATGCTGCTGTCCATTCAAAGACATGCAGGTGAAAAACTATCAGTGTAACAAGAACACAACTAAATCTTATACACAAATGTCACCATAAAAGTCACATCAGATGGCTGGTTGAAACACAGTACTAAAAATAATGTCTGTGTTATAGCTTTTAACTCATCTATGCAATAGAAAATGAAAATTATTTTGAAACAAAAAAGTATTGACTCATAAAAAGCAGATTTTCATCATAAGAAACAGAAATTGCTTTATCACATCCAACACATCACCATAACTTGTGGCATCCAACACTCATTACTTATATTCAACAATGACTACCAGTTACCTAAGGGAATTAATAAAATGTTTCTTTTTATAAAATCTAAGGAAGAAAAAACCTGTTTTAAAACTTTTGTTGTTGTTAAGTTAAGTTAATAAAGCATTGCTGCTCAGATCAGTTGTAAAACCTGTCAAACCTGTATTTCCCTTTTGGACAAAAGCTCTAAAAGTTTTAATCTCTATTTCTAGATGTACCCTTTTTCCCAGAATGTGGTTGGTATTACTACCTTCACTGCCTGTGGGTCTTACCATGGTCTGCACCATGGGCTGCAGGGGAATCCCTGCTTCAGCACCTGGAGCACCTCCTCTCCCTCCTGCTTTACTGGCTTTGGTTACTGCAGAGCTGTTCCTCTCCCATATTCTCACTCCTCTCTTCAGCTGAAATTGCTCCTGCAGAGATGTTTTTACCCTGCTTACATACTTTATCTCAAGTGCTACCATTGCCACTGATGGGACTGGCCTCGGCCAGTGGTACTCTAGCCTAAGTTCTGTGCCCAGCCTATAAGATTTGATTTATAACTATGGCACTACTTTGATCATTACATGGTGAACCCCCATGCCTGAATACTTCAGGGCAGGTCCCCTGATCATTCAATCCTACCCAGAGCACAACATAACCTCTCTCAGGCTGTGCAACCTGCTTACACTCCCAAAAAGTCAAGGGAAGGAGCAGAGAAAGCAGCACATGTGATGCTCGACCTGTGGAAGTGTTCCTGTGGCCCACAGATCAGGCAGAGGTGTACCCTGACCCTTCTCAGTACCCTGAGAAAATAGCTCACAGATCCAAAAGATTAGTTCTAAGTAGGTAGAGGGAATCCACCTGTATTCAGTTATCTGTTGCGTCTCCCCAGGTTGTCCAATTTTATGCCACTACCAGGCTGTGCCATTACATGAAAGGAACATTTAAGTAACATTAAAGAGAACATTTTTGAATATGAAAACCAGAGGCATGGGAGAATATTTGAGATTAATTGTTAAGAAATTATGAGCTTTACACCAAGCTGAAAGTTATTTCACATAACTAATTTTAGATTGCTAGGTATGTGGTATAAACTAGAAACCCCCTTATACTCAGTCAGAGATACAGGCACACAGTGACAATATTCACTGTGTCTTAAATATCTGTTTTAGAATATGATTATAGCTTAAGAAATTATGATCTAAATTCTAGAGGTCTAAAATGTGGTTGGTTAAATCAGATCTAAGATCAACAGACACTGCCCAGGAAACATGGACTTGTACCACATTTAAGCCATGCTCGTAAGTTCATGCTTGCTTCACCCTGAAACCTAAGAAATTATTTCATTTCAAATCAGAGTGAAAGCAATTTTATTTTTATAATCGATTTTGGAATTTTGTAAATTCTTATGAATATTACACATGACATCTGTAATTAAGGCCATCTTCAAATTCTCCAAGGAAAATCTTAAATAAAATCTTAAAATAATTTTGAAAGCCTCATTTCTGGACTTGACAGATTAATTTATTTATTTGTGTCAAGTCCTTTATTCACTTTTTAATGAAGTAAAACCTCATTTAGATGATGCATTTAAGCATCAAGCTTGCTGACATGAATATCAATATTTCCTTCAATACAATTAGTTAAACTAGATTAAGTTACATCAAGGTAGTGTCAATTTTATCATACCGCTATAGATCATACTATCAGTGTTGTCAAAAGTTTTCAATCTTGCCTATTTTTATTAAATGATAGCTTGAAAAGGAGATTGCATTATTAAAGGCCAGTGATCTTCATTTATGTGTCCCATTCCTATAATGTATTAACAGTGTATGAGGCTCTGCTGCTCTGTTAACTGAGGGAAAAGCAAAGCCACACACCAGACCCACACAGTAACATGCCCTACAGCAGTCAAAATAGCATGCTGAGACTTTTGTTGATTTTCCTACTGTATGATTAAGCTACTCTTCCCATCTATATGCAAGCTAATCACCCAACAAAACTGAAAAAAGGGTCATGGAAACAGATAGGAAACTTTCAACACTTCCTGGCTTCTGACCTCAAACTTTCTTGTTTTCTGCTTTAAATTCAAACACTTCTCATTTTCATTAAACTTATCTTCTGGAATTTTAAAGACAGAAAAGAAAATGCATGGATGTGGTGGTGCATCCCCCCTTCCCCGGCTTTTTCTCAGGCCTGCTCTACAATTTCAAAATCTCCTGATAAGCCTTGACTGAACCAGCTGAGTGTGAAGCGGCCCTTGACCATAACAATTGAGCCATGAGTTGAGTCTGATCATACCAGGAGCTCTTGTGTGGTAGAGATAGGATCAACCAGAAACATCAGCTGCCCAACCAAGGAAATAAGGGACAAAATATAATCCTTTGTAGCCATGGTAAACCATTTACCTGAGCCATAGCTCAAGTGGAGTGGCATCATTGGGAGCTGTCGCTTGAGTGGAACAGTGCCATTGTTACTGTACCTTGGGAAAAAGATGCAGTAGTTACTGACTTGGATAATGGCCAGGATGTAAACTGACCAAAGTCAGTCATCCTGTGACCCTACAAACAGCAGTGTTAAGAGAGGCCCTTTTCATTCACCTGGACCACAGTAGCTGCAGCAGCAGCTCCATCTCACTAGGACACCTCTCAGAGCTCCCAGACCCTCAGGTTTACAATACTGGAAGGACCATTGTTGATGATGAGACCTAGGCTGATAACCCCTCCCATGCAATTCCTCAGGGTGCAATCCTTGCCTGGTGGGAAACACAAAAGGATTTGATGTGACTGTTCCACTGAAACTGATTGTAATTTTTAATAATTTTAACCTTTTCACACACAGAAAGAGGTGTACACATTGTTTTACCTCTGTGTGTGTGAATTTATTATGGCATGAATGGTATTATCTCAAATCTGTAGTTAAATCATTGTTATAATCATAGTGAATCCTATCAAATCACTTTGTAAACAGTATTCAGTAGTTTAGTCCTGAAACCATTTTGCACCCTAATCTTTGCATCCATGTCCTTTGCACCGTTACCCCTTTTTGCATTCCCAGCTTCCATGCAAATCATACCAAATTGCTTCTAATTAGATCTTACTTTGCATGCTGTAATTTGTGTAATAAGCAATAGACTGACCCTTTCCATCTAACTCTTTAAAGTTGCACTTTGACAAATTCACATTAAACCCTACTTTTGCTGACACATTTGACAGAGATTCTTTAAGGGACCAAACCACTCATTTGTGACAGCAGACTGGCATCGTGCAGTGAAGATATACTGAGGTAAAATCAACAGATATCTAAATTTCCTTGAGCTCCTGTGGTTTTTTACATCATCTTGGGTCTCTCAGAGTCTGTGTCCATTATATAATTCTTTGTTTTCAACCAGAACTGGAGCTCCTCTCTTAGAAGGATAGGCTGGGAGAGTTGGGCCTGTTCACTCTTGAGAAGAGACAACTGAGAGCGGATCCCACTAGCGTCTATATCTGAAGATAAAGTTTCAAGATGGATCTAGGCTCTTCTCAGTGGTATCTAGCAACAGGACAAGAGGCAATGGACAGAACCTGATGCACAGGAAGTTCTACCTAAACATGAGGAAGAACTTCTTTAATGACTGAGCACTGGAACAGATTGTCCAGAGAGGGTGTGGACTCTTCCTCACTGAAGATACTCAAGAACTATCTGAGTGCAGTCTTGCGCAATGTGCTCTAGGATGACCCAGCCTGAGCAGGGAAGTTGGACCCCATGACCCTCTGTGGTCCCTTCCAACCTTATACTTTCTTACAATTCTGTGATTCTGTAAAAGCACAGATGCAACTTTTTTCACACAACAATAATAAACAAAGTAAATGCAAATAATGAGACAGAAAAAGAAGGTTAGGGTTTCTGCTGCTCTGCATCTTGAAACAAAATATTATTTCTACTTAAATTTTAATTTTAAATTTAGATCCTTATTAGAAGGAATAAGAAACTCTCCTTCAAATTTAGTTCACTCAAAGTAACCATGGGAATGGGAAAAGAAATACACTAGGACACTAACAAATTTCCCCATAAATTTGATGAAAATAAAGAAATAAAGTTCTGAGAAATAAAGTTCTCAGAACACCCAGTTCTGTATGTATTTGTTCACTTTTACAGACATCCGAAACATCTTTCTATCCAAACATGCATATTATCACAATTAATTCTTTTGGAAATTAATAGCTAGACACTTTCACAGTAGCTCTTACATATTCAAAGTTATCTAATTCAGCCAAAAGTTTCAAACAACATTACTGCTAGGCCAAATATATTTAATCGCACATTTTAAGCTTATGTTGCAAAACCTAATAAATATATATGTACTAGTTTGAAAGCAAATTAGTGAGAGGCTCCTAGTCAGAAATACAATTTAATAGGAAAAATAAAATAAACGCA
>VYXC01009544.1:225634-341717 GCA_013397175.1 Platysteira castanea
GAACATTGCTACACCTGGTTTCAAGAGCTCATGAGGATGGTAATAGAGTACACTGTAACCCAGGACAATATACAGCTGTACACTTTCTACTTTCCATCATCAGCTAGCATAGTACAGAGAAGTTTTCATTTATACATTTAAAAAAATGGAATTTGATGGAAGGGTTTTATCAATCCTCATTGAAACGAATAGGACTCAAGGTCAGTCAGCTTTTTTTATATTTAGATCTGCACAGCTGTATTTTATAAGGCATTATAATTGAATTAAAGACAATGTTTGACCAACATAGATACTAGGAAAGAAGAAAAAAGCCTCAGGAGCTCAGACAAGTGAAGTGACAACCAGAAGACAGAATAAGACACAGAGAAATGATGAAGAGAAGGGCATCTTGGTTTTTATTGCTTTGATTTGTGCATTGCTTAGAGCAGCAAAAAGCAAACAGCTAAGCAGTGAAGCAAGCAGTGAGAGCAGTGAAGACAAGCATCAATTTACTATGCTGTATCTTGCTGACTAATAAAAAGAACAACTAATTTGATTCAGAATTTCCAGTGAAACTCTTGAATGGACTTCCCATTTTCAGTGTACTGAAATCTTCTTTAAAAAGAATAGTGTTTATTTTTTAGATCAATGTATTTGTTCATTTCACTGGAAAGAATAAACTGATCTTCAATTCCAACTGGCCTCATAGAGGAAAACTAGAAGAGCATTTTGTTAATTAGACGCTATAAATGACACACAGATTTGTATAATACATTAGTTCAACTCATATCTGTTTTAAACTGGGATCTCATAAATATCATTATTTAAACCTCTTGAACAATAAGCCTAAAAGGAAAGAATCTTCTTTTCTAAACTACCTCCCCAGAACCAAAATAAAATAAAAATTAATGCAGTTATCCTCTGGGCAGATTTGCTGCCAAGCTTTATGGTCTGTGATCATAAAACATCTCAGTAAACTGAATTTTAAGTAGCTGAATTTTAGTCAAGAATTTTTTATCCCACTTAGGAGCTGGTTCATAGTGACTGAATTTATTCCCCTTGTGAGCTCAGACATTGTCAGATAGAAAAGGCATTTTACTTTCTGCTGATCTGCATTTGAATATAAAAAGAAAAAGGCATTTATTAAAAACTATTATCTGAGTCATTTAAGATATATAGTCTTGAGTGCTAGAACCTTCTCTGGTTTTCTCTCTAAATAAAAACAATTGGAGAGCTGCTTTGGTCCAAACAAATCCATAAATATTCCTGGCAAAAATAAAGCTTAGGAAAAGGGAGGGGGAAAGCATGGCTGTTCTAGTTTGGACAGTAAACAATGAAAATTCAGGGCAGAGACTTTAAATATCCTTTTCTTTTCCGAGTAGAAGGAAATTCTCAGTCTTATACTGTTCTCTGTCTCATTTCTTTTCTAAGGCTGAAAATAATACTTACAAAAACTACTGTGTTATGGTTTCCTTCCATATAAAGTCTCTACCAAAGATGCAAATTAACCTTTGTGTAAACATATCTTTAAAATAGGAAAAAAAAAGTCTTAAATTGAGACAATATTTATGAATAAACTTCTTAGGGTTTCTAATTTATCACCATTTCTTTTGGTTCAAACATCACAGAAGTCTGCTGAAATTTACTAGATGAGGAGTCACTTATTTATTGTCAAAGGCTAGGCCTGAACAAAGAGTCAATACAAATAGCAACTCTAACTGGCACCAAATAAAGATTTCAGGTATATTATATCTTCTTTCACTATATCTGAGGGTGATTAGTCAGAAAAGTGACTTGTGGTAATGTTTTGCACTGGGGGAACCTGCCAGCTGCACTGAGTATAATGAGCTTCATGACAGTTCTCACTTGGGTTAACCTCGTCTAGTTCCCACCAAGCCGGTCTATCACTCCCATCCTCAGCAGCATGGGGCATGAGGGAGAGGAAATAAAATGGGGAAAAAAACCTCATGGCCTAAGATAAAGGCAGTTTAATAAAGTAAAAGCAAATGTTGTGCATGAAAGCAAAGGAGAAAATAGTTTTTATTCTGTACTTCCTATCAGCAGGCAGGCAATGCCCAGCCACTTCCTATGAAGCTGGGCTTCAGTATGTGGTTGCTTTGGATAGCAAACACTGTAATAACAAATGTTTCTCTTCCTCCTCCTTTCTCTCAGCTTTTATGGTTGAGAAGATATTATATGGTGTGGAATATTCCTTTGGTCAGTTTGGGTCGGTTATCCTGGCTATGTTCCCTCCCAGCATCTTACCCACGCCCAAGCTGCTGGTGAGGTGTGTGTGTTGGAGAGACAGTGCAGATTCTGTGCCAGCGCTGCTCAGCTGTGCCCAAAACACTGATTGTTACCAGCACCTTTCTAGCCACCAATGCAGAGCTCAGCACTGTGAGGGCTGCTACAGGGAAAATAACTCCATCTCAGCCAGGCTCAATACACTTTCAGGTAAGAAATAACTCCTTTGGCACAGGCCTATGGCAGCTGGCAGGAGGGAAGGGACTCTTTGGAAAGACAGAGGAAAACATCAAGAATGCAGTCACAATTAAAGCACAGTATAGAGTGAATCTACACCCAACGTGAGAAAAATACAACTAATGGCATTGAACTGAAAGTTATCTTCTCTTTAATGTGTTCACTTTTCTCTTCTTTCCTTTCTTTTTTTTTTTTCTTCACTTTAATTGATTGGCTTGTGCAGTGCTATGAGCAAGCTCTAATTTAAAACGGATTTCCTACACAGCAAGGTCAAGCTTTGCTGCACTGATAACCCTGGAGCAAGCTTGGCTGGGAGCCCTCAATCATGGTGGGGTTTTTATTATTGTGTAACAAGATATCGAAAAAGAAAACTGAGAATCAGAAAAGAAACTTCTGCAAAGCAAAACTATTAGGATTGTCAGGACTGATGCATTTTACTGTCTGCATCTTTGTTTTGGGACATGTTCTATATGTATATAGGCTTAGATGGACATAAGTATTCTTTTACATACATATTTTTCAATGCACACACCACACCTATGCAAATATATTTGAAAACATAAGAAATATGCACGTCCCTTTGAACACTTATGTAAAGCTATAATGTGGACATTTTTACGTGTAGGAGAGAGGGGAAAATCCTAATATTCTACTATCCTATCTCACTTTGTCTCCAGGCAAAGTGGCATAATTTTTTAACATTTCAACAAAAATATTTTCCTGAATGTGTTCAGACATTTTTACATATATATATGTATATATATGTATGTATATATAAATATATATATATATATGCGCATAAAAATTTCCTTAAATTGTTGTATTACAATTATCATCCTACATTCCAACACTGGAAAAAGACCAGTTATTTATTGTCTATTTTATATTCTGCCTCATATTCAATGCAACAATTCATCAATTAATTTTGTGGGAAGCAATTATAACATTCTGCTCTTCCAGACTCAGTCCCAGTCTTTTACATTGAGTATTGCTTTTACTGCAAGAAGGAAAAGTTTAATACTACAAAGTAATCATTCTTGCTGAGTGATAGATGTAAAAAAATGATGCTGAAAGATGTGGTAGCTAGAGATTTTACTGAAACAAAATCCTAAGATGTGCAATAAATGATTTCTATGCAAAATTGTGAGAACACTTTGCCAAATTCTAATTTTCTCTTTCAGAGTCACGGGCATGGCTCCAACACATACTTTCAGGGATATTCAGAATATTTTTTCAGAAGTAAACAAAAAAAGCCCTCAAAAACCAAAACAAGGAAAAACCTCAATAAAAATATGTTTGTATCAGAGAAAAATAAGCCACAAAGAGCTAAACTTGTAACCGAATTAGAGTTTGGCTAGACAGAGTGCAAGTAGATACTCTTCACTGAAAGAACCTTATATGGGAAAATATCAACTACTAAAAACCAACGTATCTTTAGAAAACATAAATAGCAGGAACATAGAAAGC
Organism: Platysteira castanea; assembly: GCA_013397175.1. Lineage (NCBI taxonomy): Eukaryota > Metazoa > Chordata > Aves > Passeriformes > Platysteira > Platysteira castanea. Next base: position 229,562 of record VYXC01009544.1, read on the forward strand.
ATAAACAACAGAAGATTGCTGAGACTGCACTTTCAATCAAGGGGGCTTCAGATCCAGAAAATTTCTGGGTAGTTGCTCTGATACTCATGATTTCTAGATCACCCTATTCTTAACTAGTCTGTCTAGGAGTTTGAAACACAGTGGAAAGAGTTTCTGCTAGCTTTTCCTGTTGGAGAATTATACAGATAATAGTCATTGTGACAGACACCAGAATATCAATTTTTCCTACTGTAATGTTATATCTTCCAGGCTACTTTTTTCTTTCTTGAGATGAAAGAAGGTGTAGAAAGTTGCTTAGGATTTTTTTGTCTGATTGCTCCCAATACTTATTTTTCTTTCCATTCAGAATTCATTTTAGCTCACTTTTCTCTCACTTTTCTCTCCATCCCACCCACTGTCGGTTAATTAAAGCAAACACTCTTAGTTATTTGGCATAAAAGATATTTCTACAAAATCTGTGATCATTTTACTTTACAGATACTTCAAAGTCTGTCTTATGACTAAGTCCAAACTGTGACCTTCTCCTCAGGTGTTTCGAGCATTTGTGAAACTTCACAGAAATCTCAGATGAGGAGTGTCTGTCAAGATTTCTTACATTTTAACATCAGATTTTTAAAAAGACTTGGTATTTCAGCTACTTTGACTTCCTGGAGTGTCCAGAGGGCCTTTAGAAACAACCAAATCCCCAAAGGAGCAAAGCATGAGAAACAGCACATGTGCTTTACACTGGAAAACATTCTTGAACATTGATACATCTGTTTTTTCCGGATGCAATTCCCATATTTGCTGAGAGAGAACCATAAGCCTAAAAATTATGTCCTCCCTCATTCTGCTCCATACTCAAAACCATCTAAAGAGAACCCCACCATTGCAATGTGGTTGAAGTCAAGATTAAAAAAAGACATAGGTGTTCCCAAATGGTATGAAGGCTAAAAGGTGTCTCCAGTAAATGAATGCCTGGACTCTAATGAAAAGATGAAACCATACACACCTGTGTGACTTAGTGGTCTCACCAAAAAGTTCTTTCCCTTTTGAAAAGAGCAAGTGGCAGACAAGACCAGGCTATAAAAATCACTGTCTATCATGGAGATGAGTAAAAGTTCCCTCTACAGGATGCTATTTATTTCCTTTGAGGTGGACTTACAATTGCTTTATGTCACATAGAGTCTTCATCAACACACAAGAAGTGAGATACTTTTCTCCCTTCTACAGTTCCTTTTTATGAACTTTCATCTTTATCCACACTTTTCATAGACTTAATTTGAATTAGCAACGAACCTCTCTCACATTTTCTTTTGGCACATATAGAATGAAAATTACTAGTCTATAACAGAAATAGCTATTCAAAGTCAGTGTTTGTTGAAAAGTTAAGAAAAATTAATATTGGCCAAAAATACTGAAATCTGCATTATTTTTGCATTCACCTATATGTAAAATCCATACTATTTTTTCTTTCACTATATGTGCAGAACTCAGTGATCTTAAGTTTCTTTCCTACACCAACAATAAAATACTCAGAGCTACTAAGCTCACAGAATCAGCTCTTCTGAGAGTCATAAAAAACCTCCTAGAAAACAGTCCGTGTGGCATAATTAATGTCTTGGAGACTGGTGAAAAAGGATCATTTGTAGACTAAATGTAAGCATCAGAGCCAGAGGAGAGTGTAGCTGTTGACATGATGGTGATTTGAGTTTAATGGATCCTAGGAAGTGGGGAGGAAGTTAAAATAGCTGTGGCTTAATTGATGTCGAGGTCTGTGCAAAGTTGCTTTAAAGACATTTCAATTCCCACTCCTGTTCTTGAGACCAGTACAGGATTAGCAAATAAAATTGTAAGCTCTGTGGTTTCAACCCAAAAAACCTAAAAACAAACAAACAAACAAACAAATAAACAAACAAACAAACAGAAAACAAAAGACAAAAAAATTTTTTTTTTTTTTTTAATGATCAACAACAAAGGAAACAACTTCTCTCATACTAGGACATAGATTTATCCCTTAGGCCTTTTTGGGCAGTAACTTATTGAGCCTGAAATCACAGTGGCTATGGATAAAGATTTGGCAGTGAGCTTATTACAAACAACTTTGTATTCAAGTCCTTCATTTGGATTTCTCAAACCCAATAACTGAACACCCCAGGCTACAGACAGTTACTGCCCTGCTTTAACCAGCAAGAAATGGCATATACAAAAAATCAAAGTTTTTTATCTATCCACATGGAACCAAAAACAGGAAAAGCAAAACATCAAGATATACACCCCAGTGGGATTTAGTGGACTACTTCACCAAAGCAGGCTTAAAATAAAAAACAACAAAACAAAAACAACAACAAAGGAAACAACCAAACAAAAAACTATATAAGAGACTACCGGCATTCCTCTTTTTTCACACTATGTAAATATCAAGTCTTTTTGGATCTCAGTTGAAGCTAAGTTCCAAGAGCTACAAAAACAATGGTAGTAACAGGCGCAGGATATTCAAAAGGATGACAGTCATTCCTCTGGAAAATATATACTTTAACATAAGTAACAGCTGTAATCGCACTGATTGGTTTTTGATTGGTTTTTTTCCTTGTCTAGGAAATCTTTCATCACCCTAAGAGGGTTTGTGCTTAGAAAAATACAAAAACAATATTTTTTTTGCCTATCCATTTTCTGTGGCTATTCAAACAAAGAGGAACATCTCAAAAGAGTGTTTCAGGTTATTACCAATTATTCAGAGGAAATACAATGCGGATGATTAAGAATTAATATTGCTCCTGGAAACCTAAGGGAGTAATATCATTGTACTGGGACTTTAGGAGCAATTATAGCTTTGTTTCTTGTGTCAGGCTGTCCATGTGTCCCTTGTGGTGTGGTGTCAGTGTGTCCTTATTCCAACACAACCCTTGGGAGGGAGGTAGGGTGGCAAGGAATCGAATTCCAAGATGTTTAGTTTATGTGGGTTTAAGAATAAACTACAAGTCTCAAAAAAGTAGGAAGATACAACAGAAAATGCCACCAGACTAGGAAGTCCCTATAGTTTAAATGAAGCTGTGTCTTTATTTGACAGTGAGAAGAGGAGAGAGGGAAGGAAAAGAGAGGGATCTTTCTACCGAAATCTATTTGCCTTGCCCTCATCACTACTGCCATGAGCATGGTATGGTCAGGGTCACATTATGCATACAAAGAAAAGTAGATACCTAACTGAACGACTGTAATTAATTACCTGATTCTGAAATTGAATTACCATTGGTTAGGACATTTTATTTCACACATTTATGCTGCTCTGCAGCTTTTCTGCATTTTACAACATTACTTAAATTAAATTACAATTTTTTTATAAGTACATAGGTTACATAACTCAATGTAGTACTTGCAGCACATAAGTTACAATAGCAAACAAATTATGGTGATAATCAAAGAAAAGAAATTTATAGTACAGTGATTTAAATTATATCATAGCAGAAGAACAGCATATTAAAGTAAATAACTAAATTAAACAGAAAACTTGTAATTTTTCCATACTACATTTGTTATTCAAACAAAAATTTCACTGACTTCAGTGTTCTGAGTGACAAGAGTTGCATTAATAAAAATTTAAAATGTTTACGTTTACTTTCAAGATCAATCATGGTATCAGTCACTGAAGATTAGGAGTGACAATGACTTTCCTATTAAGAGAATCACATTAGTTCAAGATAGATAACAGGCACAAGGGTTTTAATTCTGTATGTTAGCATGATTCTTCAAAGTATTGCTAGTAATTTTAATGACTCACATGTTATCAAGATCAAGCAGTATGTTCATCTTTGCAGTGTTAGTATATTTACTGGATGGAGTCAGTTCCATTCAATTTAATAACTGGTCTCTGAATGCATTAGTGAAAAGGAATAAAATACTTTTTAAGATCTTAAATGTATCAACTTGCATTTGTAATGCTTCAGTTAAATTACACACGTCTCTTGCCTCAGTTACTTTGAGCACATTCTATTCCTATTATTTTCACTCCTAGTATCTTATAGCCATATCTACTCTCCACATACATCCAAGTATTTCATAATGTCATATTTGTATTTGAACCCTGAAGTTTTGGTCATTCTGTGAAAAAGATCAAACTCAAATTACACAGATAAATAATGTCAAACTTTTGGCATAGCTAGACCTTGGTCTAGTCGAGCACAGGCTGACTCTATGTCAGTTTTTCTCTTAGAGCAAGGGCTGGCACTTCATGCCAGCATCAGTTAGCCCTGGTCAGAAATTAAACTCATCACATCAGCCACTGTAAAACATGAGAATTAACAATGTTGGGTGCTGGACAAGTTGCTACCTTCTCTTAGTGCTCAGTAGATTTTGCAGTCTTAGAGTCAAATATGTAAATGTGTAATTTTAAAAAAGAGAGCAATTTATTTTTGAAAGCCTCGACATTTAATGAAGCAGGAGTCAGTGATAAACTGCTCACAAGGACTGCCAGCAGGCGACTTCACACACTGTAAGCACTTTACTACAGAGTGATTAATACTTATCACAAGGGAAAATAATATGCCATCCTTTCTTGCTAAGAACATAAAAGAAGCTGCTTAGGTCACCAGGAGCAGAGCTGTGGACATGGACACAGTAGCTACAGCTACACTGAGTGACGCTCAGGTCAGGAATGGGACATGATTATTCAAAATGCTAGATAAAAAGTAATGCTCAAAGGCCACGCGGATGTTAGCAGAGTAAATGCATAGTCAGACTTTAAATAATAAGTTCATATTGATTAGAATGCAAATGTCAGTTGGAATTAGACAGCATGAGAAATGTTTTATGTCTCTGTTACGCAAATGGTGCCTTGACAAGTCATTCAAATGCTTTTCCACTGTCTGGGCACTCTCTGAATCAAGTACTGGATCCTTTGTTTCTGGGGTGACTGCCTAAGTCTCAGTAGCTGACATAGCTTTTGGGAGACATCAATAAAAAACCACTTGGATACACATTTGCACTGTTTTAATTCAGACCAAGGACCATGTGAAATGCAGCAATGAAATGTCCTTGCTAGCTCACCTTCCAGCTCATGCAGAGAAATGGAATCCCTCACCCAACACTATTTCCTTTCATTCTTTACCTCAGTCGGTGATAATTATACATATCTCCTCATAATAATATCTAAACTACCTTGCAGTCTTTACATTATTAACCTTGCTAGCGAATGGTCCCCTCCTTTTTAACAGGTGAGAAAATTGAAGACTAGATTATAGCAAATATTTGGTTGCTTTAAATAGGGATAGGTATTAGGGGTGGGGGTATATGTGGCAACTTGAAAGTCAAAAAGAAATCTTTGGCAGAACAGGAAATGAATCAAAGCCCACAAATATTAATTCTAGAACGCATTTCCTTTTCTGTTGCATTCTGAAAGGGAAGTTCTGCCATATTATCTGAACAAGCAACCTGCTGTACCACTGCCAGTTATCTTAAATTAAGGCTGCTATTTGGGTTGTCACTGCCTGCACAGAATAAAGACAAATCCTATTATCACACTTGATTCCAGCCCTATATGAACATAAAACTTGAAGGGTATTTTCTAAGCATATCAATGCTTTTGTCTGACATCTAATAGGTTCATATTATCTTCATTTCTCAGTTGTAATTAAATGTAATGATTGCATATTTATTTTTATTTACAAAGGCAGTTGCTTGTACAATAAAATTTGATTTAATCGATTGAAAACTCATTTAATGGACTTTTGAGGACCGAATGCATGTAAACAATGCTCTAATCAGACATCAAAACATGCATAAATCAAAGTAATTACATCAATGTAACACTAAGAAAATTGTGAACCAAACAGATATTTTAAAAAATAAATAATAAAAGAACTGATTTAAGATCTCAATTAAGAGAACCACTGCAATACTGATAGCTGTATCCACTGTTATTCTTACTAAATAGCTGTCCCTAATCAGAGTCCTGTGATCAAGGTATCATAATTAGGAACCAAGGACAGTATCTTCCCTATAAAATTTCTTCAATATAAAATGAAGAAGTCCATGGAGAAATCCAGAAACAGTTGCCACGGGGGAAAATTACAATGTAGCTGTATGTTCAGAATATTAAAGCCGTATGCATTGGAGTAGGCACGGCAATAAACATTTCCTACATCTTACACATGACACAAAGAGAAGAAGTTGAAAGTTCAGACTTTCAACTAGGACAGCCAGTGTAAAGTTTGACAATCTTCTTCCATGTATGTTTAATCATGGTGCTTTGTGAAAATAAATCTCCAAGTATGTAATTAAATTGAATACTCATTTTCTCATTCTTTTTTTGACAAAAGAGTATTTCACCTCTCACACATATCCTCACAAAAGACAGAAGGGAAAATATATCCCTTTCTCATAGGTATTTGTCTGCTCTTCTTTCCAAGGTAGCGACTTGCTTCATGGCTGCTGGGGTGTGTTTGCATAAACTCTGCATCCAGGTGGCTCCAAGCATGGCAATTATTTGGAACCAAGGTCAGCTGCATGTGCTACCACCTTAAGTGCCCATTGATGCATACATAATCTAAAAAACTTGAGATGCAGCTGTCAGAAATAGACCACTATGGTGGGTTCTCCCACCTGACACTCAGCAGCTGGCTGTTCACAGCACAGTTTCATTTGTACTGTGACATCTGAGTACATGTGGAGAGCAGGTAACAAGAGCTTTCTGCTGGTCCTGTGGACAGAAGGACAAACAGTTATTTGTCGAGATGATAACAATCTGATATAAACAAGCAGTCATCACCACAACTGAAAATAATCCAATCCCCCAGGCTATGTCCTTTTTCCTCTGGTGATCCTTTCTCTCAGTTTCTATCACAAAAGAGAGGGAAACCACAGTCTGATTCAGGACAGGATTTATCACTTCTAGCTTTAGCTGTGTAATAACTGAGGCCAATTTAGAAGCCTCTTTGGCTGTACGGTACCTCCTACAGTCAGTGGAAAAAAGCATCTACTGAGGGCTATTTAATTCACATAAGATTAAGTGTTTTTAATGCTCCATCAACTAGTGAAAAAGATGAGAAAACACCTGTTGCCTGACAAAGGGTACAATAGGTACAAATCCATGTCTTACTTCCTATCCCAATTCATTCCAAGAACCCATGTGGGAGTAGAAAAACTGGTGTGTTTTTGCAAACTAGTGGATGGCATCCAAGAATGCATTTTTCAGGACTGCATCCCTAGATGACAGTGCTCTTACCATTTAAGATTATTTTGGCCTTATCCCCATAAATATGTTTCCACTCAGGTTTATTCCTATGCAGTTTTGTCAATCCTACCCTGATGTACCCTTCTTCCAGTGTTAGCTCCTATGTTCCACAGTCTTTGCTGAATCTCCTCCTGCTTTATGTATTTTTTCACTCCCCTGTCCCCAACAGCTTCTCTCCCACTTTGTCTCTGGAAAAGTAGCTTCCCCAGCACCTCCACTCCTAAACTGAGCATTCCCAGCCATACTCAGGAATGTATGCCACTCATCCTTTTTCACCCTGGATGGCAACATTCTACAGAAGATGTTTTTTTACTTGCTCCAACTGTGTCTACCTGTTTTTCACATGAAATTTCTGACATCCTTTCCCTGTCAGTCAGCATCCAGTCCTTTCTCTTTTCTGTACTGTTTTTTCATTCCTTGCTGATTTTTTTCCACAAACAAAAGTGAGGTTTCAACAAGGCTATACAATAGAATTATCATTTGATATGAGTTTCAATTTCACAAACAGTGAAGCAATCTACTGGTTCACAATAGTAAACCTAAGTTAAAATTCTATTTTCAAATAAACTGACATGGATTGGTTGTTATCAAACCCGAGAATTTAGGCCTTTATCAGGTTAAAAATGAAAGCTTAACAGATGGCTTGTTGGAACCTATATTACTCAATACAGAATATCAGTATATTGTAATGAATCTTTAATATAAGCCAGAAGATTCCTGGAAATTTTTGCAGCTACTTGCCAAAATAACCTCAGGTCTTTTCTTGCATTTTCCATTTTTTTACTCAATGCACACCAAAAAATACAGATATCTGCGTGTTTTTCAAAAGTTAAAATAGCAGAAAAACACCTTTAGCAAGCAACTTCTGTTACTAAGAGTAAAACATGGAGGGATTCTGCACCTGAAACCACTTAATGCTTTTATGGAGGCAACGAAATAGCTTCAGGTGTTTCTCGAGGAATGAGTTTTAAAACTGGAGGGGACAAGATCCATCAAAAATAAATCAAAGCTTGTTTTGCTTGTGCCACAAGAAGTGTGTGTAATAAAAAGTTATTAAGACCAAAGCTACTTGCTGCATTGCCTCAGAACACTGTCCAATTGCCAAAGCACTCTCCAATCAATCAATCGTCAGCCTCATTTCTCCTTGCCAGCACTGACAGATCGCCATCTGACTGTAGATTATGAGATAAAAGGGAGTTAGTAGCTTTGTTTCCTTCTTTATTAAATTATTTGCAACTCTCTGTTCTGTTTTCAAGACAGGAGTGAGCTGATAAGGAAAACCTGCACTTTCTGGAAAATTATTTCAAAACCTAGATCAAAATATAGTCTGATGTCTAGGAAAGGTGTTAATTTAAAATGTATAAAAATATAATGGGATTTGAATCACCAGATACACAATAGCTGAAATAATAATATTCAGCATTAGAAGAAATCTGATTCTTAAGATACCTACAGGTATTTCTGCTCGTTTTTTGGAAACTATACATCAAATCTTTTTTGCTCTTTACTTCTTTCCTAAATTCAGTAAAAATTGCTTCTTTTCCCCTCCTATTTATAAATGTACTACAAAATTATTAAATGTACTGTTTGACCCTGAGATTAGCTCGGTTGGTTAGAGCATGGTGCTAATGACTCCAAGGTTGTTGTGGGTTCAATCCCCATACAGGCCATTCTAATCCTTAAACTCCAGGAATGTAAGGATTGTCAGAATAACTGGTGTCTTTTACATTTTTTAATACAAATCTGGAGTCATACCACAAAAAATCACATAGAAAAATAGATGTCCAGATTAAAGAGACTGTATTCTATCACCTTCTCTTTCACCCATTGGTCCTGTAGCTATACCTGCCATGGTCTTCCAGTAACCAGGTGCACAAGAAGCTCAGAGGGAGCATAGCTAGGATAGCTGACTTGAAATGGCTAAAGGCATTTATGCCTTTATGAAATGACATTCCACGCCACAGAGTGTCTTACTCGGTGGGCAGTTAGCCACGAATCACTGATCTTTGCTTGGGAGTGGGCTGGGTGTCAGTCATTAAGTGACGAACAACTATGTTGTGCATTGCTTGTTTCTCTTGAGTTTTGCTCCTCTATATCTCTTTCTCATTACAAGTATTATGATCAGTATTATTAGTATTATATTATGTTTTATTAAAAATATTAAACAGTTCTTATCTTGACCCATGAGTTTTACTTTCTCTTCTGATTCCCTGCCTCACTGGGGTGGGGAACAGGGGTAAGTGAGCAAGTGGCTGCATGGTGCTTGGCTGCCAGCTGGGATTAAACCATGACACCTGTTCATTTCCACCAAATATAGCTGTAACTCTGCCAAAGGTATTGGTCTTCCACTTGCTCATCAAGGAAATGTCTATGAGCACAAAAACCCACACTGCCTTTGTTCTGCTGGAAACCCTAGGCACTGGAAATATCCTTAATTGTTAAGGTGTCATTAAGAGCTTCTCCTAGATCTCTATTTTACATACAAATGTGCTTTTCAGTACTTCTCTTTTTCCAGAGCAAGAATTGAACAGCATTCCATGTAACTAAGCTGAAAGTGATTTTCTAAACTAATCTTTGCTTTCAAAGATTTATTAAACTTTTTTGTCTTGTTAAGGCTGTATTTATTTTATTCATTTTGAATGTCATCTGGTCAAATAGCTCACTGGGTGCATGAAGAAGCATTTAAATTTATAGAAAATTTCATGCATGCTACAAACTCTTTACAGGAAAAAATACCAGAAAATTAAGAGAAAAAGAATCCTATTTCACCAGCAAACTGTTGCCATGAACATAGTTCCACTCATGTACAGTATATGCACAGGAGTGTTCCGATAAATCAGTAATATTGAGACTCTGTGGGAGTTTGAAACACAGAAAGGATGCTTGTTAGAGGATTCTCACTGTCTCTATTTGAAATGCATCAGAAGTTCATTTCAGCTACTCAGCAGATCCTTATTTAGCACGGACCTGCCATCTTGGGCTTAGTGTGTCAGGGTGCATCAGTGTGTTCAGAGAAGTGATTTGTTGTGACAGCATGAATGTCTAATTATGTGCATAGTTTACAATTTTTCAACACAAAAGAGCCCAAACAAGTGAAAAGGTGAAATGAGATTTATTTCTTGCTACCAGATTTGCTTATGTGTTGTTTTTTCTTTAAATTACATTATTTTCCATCCCTCTCTCCTCCTGTCTTATCAAGCTATATTACATTACAAAGTCATCCTTAGCTGGATATGTTTTAAAAAGCATCTCCATGCGTTCTTACCACAAAACATCATATTAATCATTTTTCTTATGTATGCTGGCTGTCAGTCATTTTCAGTATCTACAATGCCATTAGTTTCACAGACATTAAAGGAAAACTATTATTAAATCAAGCCATTACAGCATATAAAACACCAGGTTTAAATTGCCTTTAACCTTGGGTTGTTTCCTCAATAATACAATTTTTAGTTTAACTCCAGCCTTTCCAGATTTTCAGTCACTGCTTCCCATAGACAGGCAGGTGTTCAGACGTCTCCAGGGGAGCAGGGCCCCATTACGTAAAATTGTTACTCAGGAAGACAAACACCATCACTCCAAATGTCTCCACCTTCCTCCTCCTTTCCTCCACTTTATGTGCTGCGCATGATGTCATATGATCTGGCACACACCTTTGGTCAGCTGGGGTCACCTGTCCCAGCTGTGTCTCCTCCCAACGCCCAGTCTTGTCCCCAGCATGGCAGTACAAAAAGCAGAAAGGACCTTGACTCTGCGCAAGCGCCTCTCAGCAATAACAGAAACATCTCAATATTATGAACCCTGTGTTCAGCACAAATTCAAAACTTAACCCCATACTAGCCACTGTGGAGAAAATTCACTCTACCCTGGGCAAAACCAGCACAGTTCTGAAGACAGAATTATTAATTTCCATACAGCCTCTTACAGCAGTCCTCACTGAAGTAGCTCACAAGTATGAATTCATTTATCTTCACTGTATTCATGTAAGATAAGTGATTATTAATATCTCCATTTTATAGGGGCAGGGGGAAAACTTTAAGACAAAAGTTTTCACTTAGTATGCCCAGTTTGAGATATTTGTTATTCCTTTTCACTCTGTGCAGAACATTTACAAAGCCCAGCTCTCAGTGATTTCAGTTGCTGCTGTGAATGCTCAGCAATTATGTAGATCCAGGTGGAGGATGCTAAGTTGAAAATACAGCTAACGCCTAAACATACAATTAGTGCCTTCCTTTGTAGCGCTTGATTCAAGTAACTTACCCGTAGGAACATTCTCACAGCAGCAGGACAGAAATGAATTCTACTTACGAGCAACCAATTACCTTAACTCTCCCGTCTCTTCCCACAGTCCTCTTCCTCATTTAGTATTAAGTTTTCAGTAATAGAAATAAAAGTGCAAGCAATGCAAAATTAGATATTCTGTTTCTTATTTTTCTTTTTAAAGCATCCAGTAATGTTTTCTTAAAGTAGGATACCTCTGCATACTTGTAAGAAAGCTGAAACCAAACCTAGGGGAGATGCAGCCCTGGTCCAGATGCTGCAGAGTTCAGTAGACTCATACTACTCCTGGACTGTATGAACAGCCACCTATGCCCCTCAGTCCTGTGTACCCTTTGGGAAAACCAAAGCTAAACCACAGGCATGTGCATCTGTAGCACACACTGAATGAGCCCGATGCTCTCCAGATACATCAGGCCGACTTATTGTCAGAGTAGCTGCTGTGTACCTTGCATACACGAATTGTAGGTTCAATGTCTTCAGAGTAGATTGGATTCCAACTGCGTGTATATCGGGACATCTACCCAAGATCTAGAGAAGAGATGGCTGAGAGGGGACCTCATCAATGTCTATGAGTATCTGAAGGGAGGGTGTGAAAAGGATGGAGCTGGGCTCAGCAATAGGGCAAGAGGGAATGGGCAGAAACTAATGCACAGGAAGTTCCACCTGAATATGAGGAAGAAGTCCTTTACTGTTCACGACTGCCCAGAGAGGTTGTGGAGTCTCCCTCACTGGAGATCATCAAGAACTGTTTGGACACAGTCCTGTGCCACATACTCTGGAATAACTTGCTTGAGCAGGGAGTTTGGACTAGATGACCCACTGTGTACCCTTCCACCCTTGCCCATTCTGTGATTCTGTGACCTTGCTCTGTCTGGAGATACAAACTTATCTCCAGGGAGACACAACCTTATCTCCAGGGCGACCACCTGAAATGATGCTGTCTGAATTTCTGGCCTATTCACCAATTCTACCCAAATCTATTGTACCAGTCTGTTGCTTCAACTCCCAGGTTATCTTTGCCTGAAGTCTACACAGGGAACAATGAGTCATGAACAGAAGAAACCAAGCAGAATACATGGACATCAAGGAAGAACTCAATGCTTTTAAAGTTAGTTTCATTCAGATTTTTGAGGACAGTCTTCTTGAGATTTATTGTGTTGATGTTAAAGAAAACATCTCATTGAAAACTGATGATGAAGAAAATAACATTTTGTAGGAAAGATCAGAAAGATTTATCAAAAGTTAGGATTACAGAAACCCCCATCTAAATATCCACTCAAAATTAATTTAGACATTTAGGTCAAATGGATTTAATTTTCAAATCTGTAGACTAAGCAGAAACATCAAATATACTCCAAGACAACGTTCATCAGTTCTAATTCATAGGCAACTATTAAAAACATAAGTAAATATGAAAATATATTCCAGCTTTTATACCCGGTTTAGAAATAAGGCTAACTTACCAGAAGGTCCTAAATGTTGGTTCTCTAGAACAAGAAACGGTCTGTGGTTAAACAGACACAGGTGATAAAAGAAAAATCATGAACATATGGGATTAAAGCATTATAGTAAAATTCAGAAGTAATACAGCTACTGGGGGTTTTTGCACTTATTTTAACTCCCATTTGAGATAACCCATTCACGCTCAGCAGATGACTAATGGAATCTAAACTAGTGAAAATTATCCAGTAATCACAATGTAAATTTATACCTTCATGCATATCTTTGTTAGAGATATGAAGAGAATGGACATTCAATTGTAACATACTTAGAGATTTTATATCCTGCCTTCAGCTCATATATAACTGAATTAAAAATAACTCAGAATGGTTACCAAAAGAAATAAAAATATTATTTTTTCCTATTGGTTTTGAGATGATTTAAATGTTCTGCTACTTTCAGCACCATAAGAGCAAAACAGAGAGTGATGCAGGAAGAAACCTGTGTTCTCTTTATCCAAGGATCAGCAGTCTTCCTGAGATGTTTTGTCAGACTGTATTTTGTTTCAACAAGAAATACTTTATTTTCCCCAAGAAATGAACAAGTTAACTCTGCCATTAGCCAGCAACTTCTGTGGCTTATAGGGTGACATGGGGTGATCAGTAGAACCTCACTTCTGTTACAGAGAACTGTCCTCATTGCATTAGGTTGAAAATTTAGTGGGATGCAGAAATTAATTCTGCTTGAGGACACCTCAACAAAAGTCTCATTGTGCATGGCATCTCCTATGTGAGATCCCGTCATCCTGGTACAAGTGTTGCATGCCCTGCACTTGTACTTCCAAACTAGCCTCTTCTTTTCCAAACTTTCAGTCGTACCCAAACAATTCATAGTAGATGTTTGCCAGATCTTTCCTTAAGAGTCAAAAGTGATCTCATCATTTATTTGGATTATATACTTCAGAGGTGTAATTCTTAAAATAGGAAAGTTATTTTAGGAAACATTTCTTCAACACAAACCTGCTGATTATTATTGTTTCTCCCAGGATACAACATATGATTTTTAAAAATTTAAATAAAGCTAATTGCAAAAANTGGGATGCAGAAATTAATTCTGCTTGAGGACACCTCAACAAAAGTCTCATTGTGCATGGCATCTGTCAGAACAGGATTTTTCAAAGCAATTCATGTATTTCTAATATTTTTTCTTCTTAAAAAATAGCATTCAGGCTTAAACAACTGAAGTGTGTGAAGTATTCAACCTCAACAAACAAACCAGCATGTTTCAACTGATCGTGGCTCCACTTAAACTCCCCTGACTCATTTTTCCCCTCAGCATGCATTAAAATCTCTCCACATGGGCAGCTTGGGTTCATTCTACCCCTAGTGAGCACCAGCTCCAAACCGTGCAGTTGCATGGGGATGGTGCTGTGCTCATACTAACGTGCTCAGCATCCCAGGTGAATGCATTAGCTCGGGTAATCGTTACCTGAACACAGATGCATGGTGCTCGGTCACAGCTGATCAGGTCTGGCAGCTCTAAGTATGGGCAGAGTTATTTGTATCTGCTTGTAGGTCTGTTTAAAGATATCTCAATTTACATCAAGGCTGTCTTTTTCAGACAGTAGAGAGTGTTTTTAAGAGTCCAATTGAGAATTGGAAGTATATTTGCAAAACTGAGATACTATACATTAGCAAAAATATGTACAATACTTGAGAATTTTAAGTATAGTAGAGCTTATGCAGAATTAGAGATATCAAGAGGTATAGTGATAAGGATGAAAGAGAATGAAGTTCCTCTCTAGATCATATTAATGTATAGATATCAGGATTCTCATAAATATATTCAATAGAGTGTGCTGTAAAGTTCAGTTGGAGGTTAGGACAGAGAGCAGACTGCAGTGTGAAGGTGAGATAGCTAAAACTGGTTTATAGAACAGCTAATCCTCCACTGATATTTCTGAAATTCTTTGTAACTGTCTTTGTCATTTTCTGATGCCCAGTAATTTCAGGCTTGTCCTTTATATGCTGATTGATTCTTGAACTCATAATCCATTTTCCATCTTTAGCTCTTTATTTTTCACACAGCCTATCCAGGGAACCTAGGAACTTCTCCATCAGTGTAATGCACACTCCCATCATGCAGCCAGCCATAGCAGAGTGACAGGATTGCCATTAATCAAAATTGACTATATGCAGAAATGTAAGTTGAGTAGGAATTCTGAAAATAGTTGTAACAAATTTCTTTCAAATCTCCTGTAACATTGGACATTGATTTGGACACAAATATCTTGCCTCATTTAAGCATCTTAAAGAGTAATACCAAGTGGATAAGGATGTCACTTGATACTGCTAGTTGCCTCTGAAGGACTCTTGCTGCTGAGGGATTTTGCTGAAGATGTCACAAATTCCTTTATTACAATGAACTACCTTGTTGTTTATTAATTGACTTGCAAAAAAAAGATATATTTTTAAACAGGATTCCCAGTGTATTCCCCAAGGAAGATATCAGTTAAGATTGCAGGGTTACCTCAGATCAATTTTACTTAAATGCTGAACTCTGAGTATCAACTCCATGGTCAGTCTCAGCGTAGCCTTTGGACAGGGAAAAGTAAAGCCTCAGACATTCTTGTCTCTATGGAAAAGACTGAACATACAGAAGATATGTATAAACATTTTCCTTTTGCACTTTTCCCCACTGCTAGTAGTATTCCCTAATGATAAGACCAGTACAAAAAGAAAGGAAAACTAAATAAATACAAAATTATAGATTATTTCAAGCTATAGTATGTGCAGTGTACTAACATTATAGGAATTACACATCTAGTTATGTGGTTTAGCTTTCTTTCCCAAATTCTTTCTTTAAGAAATGGCCCAAACACATGTTCTACTGCCTATTTATATATCTGCTGTGTAAGCATTAGTCAGAGATTGCAACTTTGCTGTTCTGCCAAGCATTTAAAATTCATAGTGTTTAATCCCTGGGCATTGTTTTCAGCCTGCTCAACTTTTTCTAATTGGCAGATATCTGGGCAGTGGCTTTGCTCATCTATTATTAACTTCTTATATCTAGGATCATATAAATGGCTTGAAAATGCACACTGATGAGACCCTCAAACATCAGTCCTGATTTTCCTTCTTCTGTACTTTAATGAGTAGCTGGTGGGTCATTTCTCTGGGGAGTTCAAGGGGATCTGTGATATCTTCCCAGTTTACCATTTTACTTGCATTTTTCTAATTATTTTTCCTCTGCCACAAAATGTGGGACCTCCAAGCCCCCATTGAGAGGCTTGTCATTCAAGCCTCTCAATGAACTTAGTGGTTAGAAAATCTATAGAAATCCTTGCCAATCTCCTCTATTCAATAATTAACCATTCAGTAACAAGGCTTCTATAAATTTTAGTGTGCAAAGACAGATCACCACCACTCAAACTGCCATCTTTCTTTTTGTTTCTGAGGATTTCAAGCCATTTACATCTGCAGTCAGTTAGTCTACCTGAAAACTACAAATAGGGCTTTATATTGATAACAAAGTCTGCAGGATACCACCCACTCACCCACCCACACACCCCTACATATAAAAGTTATGACAATTTTTGTATTTTCAATTGGAGAACTGAAAGATCTTCCTGTAAAATACTGAGTTGTTCTCTTTCATGACTTTCATCTGTTGTTTGTAGAAACTGAAATAAGAAATATAACTGTCTTTGTCATTTCTGGTGCCCAGTAATTTCAGGCTTGTCCTTTATATGCTGATTGATTCTTGAACTCATAATCCATTTTCCATCTTTAGCTCTTTTTCACACAGCCTATCCAGGGAACCTAGGAACTTCTCCATCAGTGTAATGCACACTCCCATCACGCAGCCAGCCATAGCAGAGTGACAGGATTATCTGATTTGATGGTCTGCTTGAGAGGGGAATGAAATAAGATGAAGAAAACCAAAAAGTAACAAGGGGTGGAAACATCTCCAAGCCAGAGGTAGAGTGGCAGTCTGAGAAAGACGCTCCTAATTGTGGTAAAAAGGCACACACTTAGGGGTTGCAGACTCAGGATGAAATGCGCATCAGCCCATGTGCTAGCCCCTGTTGTGGAAGTGGCAGGCTGTCAGGCTCATGCATTATTGACCCTTTGTCTACACTTCCTACCACCTCACGCCATTATTCAGTCTGTGAAGGATTTAGACACCTCTGCAGCTGCTTTGGCAGTAGCAATCCCAGCAATGGGAGAGAGTGGCTGGTACACAGCTTCTATGAACCTCACCCCTCCTATGTAGCAGAGTGCAATGTAAGCAAGAACCTGCTGCCAAAAGAAAAGTACAGCAGATGGGAATATTAACTCTTATCAGGGGGTGTCATTGCCAAAGAAGGTGTTTACTAGTTTATGCTACATTTAATTGGTTCATGTGGAGCATGCTACTGACTCTTAGTGCACACCAATAAATACCTTACTCCTAAAATTGATAGTATTAACATAGAAGACGCTTACAGAACACATACTTGTGCACATGCATACACATGCACACATGCATGCACTTTGTATTTAATCATTGCATGTCTCAAGAGCAAGATCAGAAAAATCTATAATGAATACAAGTGCAAAATGTTTATGAAATTTTTATTTTTCTATTGTTTTATTTCTTTTTCCATCCACTGCTCACATTATAAAAACACCAGCACATAATTAAATAATAACAATTTTTAAAAGGGAGCATGACAGAGCACATTCACATATTACGCTACTCTAAATCTGTAAATATGAAATATTTAGTCACCAGAAAGCACTTATTTTACAAAGGTGCAGGAATATGTGGCTGTATTTTTTTTTTGACCCTGACGGAGAAGTTTATCTGGACCAGAAACCCATGAGAATTCCAGATATATACTGTATATATAAGCATATGTCTTATGCTCTAAAATTCTTATAAATGATATAACATACCTGGAGAATACTTCACAAGTGTTTTCTATTGCCATGTGGAGACAAGTTTCTTCCCCATCCTGTGAGTGCTGGGCACACCACCAAATTTTCTCTTGTTAAGCCTAGGACATCAGGATAAAGATTTAAAGACAGTAGAAGAAAATAGGAAAAGAAAGGAGGGGTAAAAGTGTAAAATTATCCTAAACTGACCATAGTACATTCCTTGAATTCACTGGTCTGCTTGTAACTCCCTTGAATGCATTACATAGGTGACTGGTTGCACTGAGGTGAATTTAAAAGGAATTGGCAGAGCACAGTCACAGATTCACATCACGATGCAGCTCTGCACCACTCCACTGTCAAAGGATTTTACTTATGCTATCAATATAAAAAATCTTTATGAAAACACAAAAAATTGCACCACATTGCTTTAAGATCTGCATTTTATGCACAAGCTGATTTTACCTTATAAAGTGCTAATTTATAATGAAAGAGAATACAAAATAATCCTTACAGAATCTGTACTTGGTAGATGAACTACTTCAGCCAAGATACTTACACAGAGTTCTAAACTCTCTGTAAGCTTTTTGAATTGCTCTCTTACATCTTTTCTTCCACTACTCCAAGTGCAGTGCAGCGCAGCTGAACCCTGTTAATGTCAAAGTAGCAAGTACCTAGAGGCATTGTAAAACAATTTATTAGTTTCTTCAGAGCAACAATTCCCAAAGAAGTATCAAATTACTTGTGTGTTAGTTCCATTCATGGTCGGTGTAAATAGGTGGATTTGGCAGCCGTTGAAAGCTGTTTGCTGACCACACTCCAGTATACAGCCAGTGTCCCTGGTTAAACAACAGAGCAACCACACGTCAGACCATGAGGAAAGGATCAGGAGAGCAATGAGTGAGGACAGAAGCATAAGTCAACTGTAGCAATTATCTCTTTCTCAGGCTGAGGTTATTTTATGATCTATACTGAATCCACACTGAAATGTGGAAGGGTTTTTGGAAAAGCAAGGGACAAATTCTGGCAGCCTGACTAGTTTCAGGAAAAGGGTTCTACTCTTTCTCTCTTCTGTAAGTGCTGGTCAGGAACTTTTAGATGAGTAATTAAAAAGACATCTTTATGGTTTTCAGAAGGAAAAGGCTGTAGAAGATATCTAAAGACAACTTTACCAGAGAGTCTAAAAAATTGGAATTTCTGTTTAGAAGCAAGAGGACGTGTCACCACAGAAAAGGTAATAATAATTTGCACAGGAATGATAGTCTTCACTGTGCAATATCTGGACCATCTCATTGAACCTGAATCTTCATTCTCAGAGCTGAAGATGGGATCATATTTATGCTTTTTACCATAAATTTCAGCCTGGTTTTGGTACACTTTCACAATGAAAGATTCTTTTAAAATATCAAGAGGATATTTTTTAACAGAGAAAGACTGTTGCGGCAACCCAGCCCACTTCTGGGCTGTGGCAGTGAAGTGCCCATCAAGCCCTAGCTATCCAGTGGGTGGATTTCCCCACCCAGGATAGTGAGTCAGAGGGCAGGTCGATGGGCGGCACTGAGGTTTAAGCTGAATCCCCCCAGATGGCACCTAAGTCTAAGCCATATCCCCTCTATCTAGAAAGTTCTGTAATGTTCAGTTCCTCATTGGCTCCCAGTTATCACTCCCGCCTCCCTGTTCTCCCCATTGGTTATGTTACAATTGTATCCTCCCCTTCAGTTGTATCCCATTGGTTGTTTCGCTCTTCTCTGCCCCATTCTACCCCAGTATACAATGTCCTGTACGACCCTACTCCTTGCCTTCGGTCCGTGGTCCATCCAGTGCTAATAAACCTGCTGGAACCCACACCAAAGGTTCATCTCAACTTCTTTACCTCCGGGCGATGCTAGCCACACCACCAGGCCTGTCTGTGTGTGCTTCCTCCTACGAGGAGCCAGCCAGTGAGTCCACACTTCGCCAATTCCCTGCCGAGACGCTTCCCTCGTAGGGACATCTGCAGGAAGGATGCTGCATTCCCTCTGCCCAAGGGTACCTGAATCTTCACTCTCAGAGCTGAAGATGGAATCATATTTATGCTTTTGGCCATAATTTCAGCCTGGTTTTGGTACACTTTCACAATGAAAGATTCTTTCACAGTATCAAGAAGATATTTTTTAACAGAGAACGATGGAGAATCCGATTAGACTTTAGGATCCAGTCCTAAAGAATATTTCTATTTTTCTTCACAAAATGAACAGAGAAGATATAAAGCCTTGCCATTCCTCATCAAATGAGTCTCATATTCTGGTCAGCTTTATAAACAGAACACAGACAAGCAACACAGAAAAATAAACATCTGAGAAAGTTTCATAACTTTCCTTTATCTATGCATACATTATTTTTTTGTTACCTCCATACACATGGAGAAAGACAAAAAGCAGTCATAAAAGGTTTTAGCTTAGTCACATGATACAGCCAGTTCACAATGACTTCCCTATTCTATATAGTGTCGCTTTAATCTGAAATCTATTTCTAACCATTAGAAATTGTGTGTATTTAAAACAAGGTTCAGGGCAATAACTCCTGATTCATACATTTCCCTTCACTTCTTTATTCTCTAATGAATTGTGTTTCTCATCTGGAAAGACAAAACAACTTATACATACCAAGCATGCACATGAAATAATGCTAGAGACAGCCTAGCTGTAATGATTAACACTATATCCAACTGTAATTCCCAGATGAAAAGTTAATTCAGTATTGTACCAGATTCAGCAGATTGAAATTCTGCCTGTTCTGAATTATTCTACACACATTTTTATGAGAGATACAGTGATATTTCTGTGTTCAGGTTAATATCTATGACATTTCTTGGAAAAAGAATTGCTACTGCCACTAATATCCCTTGCTGGTTTACACATTGGCTTAAGCACTGATCAACACATTTTTAAAAATCGCTCGTAAAAAAAGTCAGATTTTCTGTATTCCAGGGGTGTCTACCTATGAAGTTTTGCTTAATAAGTTTTTGAACATATATAAATTCACATACATATCTGGAGTACATTATCAATAGCACCTATATTGCACTATGAAGAGACTACACATTAACTAGATGATGACTAAACTAAGGCTTCAAATATGAGTTCTTTGACAGAAGCAGTTCACCTCAGTCTGTAGATTGCCTTGAAAACTGACCAACAGAACTGCTACCTATACACGTTCAGACTATATCAGCATAACCAAAGATATTTTCCTGTATTATTTTCAGAGTATACAGATCATGGGTGTCAAACATGCAGTGTCTTACTGGAAAAAATCAATCTGAGGCCTGGTGCTTTCAAATTTATGAAATTGAGATTTTTCCGATTATTTAGACATTTTATATGGTCATATTTCTTCCAAACTTGGACAGAATGACCCTACTTGCTGCTTCTTTGCTCTCGTCTGATAGACTACATTTATCCTGACACAATGGGTGTGCAGCTGCATTCATTCACAAAGTAAAGTTCAGACAAGTTAGAACAAACTTAGTCACTGCTTCTGTTTTGCCAGGGAAGCTCTTTCCCAGGAGCACCACAGCAGGCAGACATGGTGCAGTATCATCCAGAGTATGGTTAAAGGGCTCTGGTAACAATTAAAAGTATTTTAGGGTTTTAAAACATGTTAAATTCATCAATCCCTTAAGACTAAGGAATAAAAAGAGTTATCATTATAAATATATGTGTGTATGTGTATATGTGTGTATATATATATATATATTTGAGCAACTAGTCTGGAAAACCAGGAATAAGACTTTATACTTGTTTACGAGTAACAAAGGTTTTGTACCTGGTAAACTGAGCTGTAGTGCCTCCTTGCTGGTCACAGCTATTTCCTAATAACCTGAAGATGTGTCACATCATACTGGATTTGTGACATATACTATGTTGTTATATTAACTATAACATCAGAAATAACTGTCTGGGTTCACTTTTATCAGTATCTCTGTATTTGATGTTTTGCATGGTTTGGCAGACAATACTACAGAATTCTTTGATTATTCTGAAGACCATGTTTTATTAAAAAAAAAAAAAAAAAAAAAACCTAAAAAAATTGAGCTGAAAGCAATGAATGAGACAAGATGACTTAAATTTGGTTACATTTATAAAGTACACTGATGTACAGTCCAGAATGCCAGCTAAAACTCTTGAGAAAAAGGAATACCACCAAATGTGTGGTGATGCCAGGCTATCCTATTCACACAACAAAATAATTTTTACTTTTCATTCTTCATATGAATGCATTTGAAGGAATTTCCTACTTATAAAACTGAACAAATAATGTTACTGGCTTGATAAGTGTATGCAGGCTCAACTCCTGTAGCAGTTCAGTTACATCAACCAACTCATCATTGGAACTAGACATGGCATTAAAAAAAAAAGAGAAAGAAAGAAATAGACTGGAAAATCATTGCTCATCTTTTCTCAGGAAGTAGCTTTTTCAGTTAGTGCCCTAGCAGAATTAGTGCATTAGTCCAATGGAACAGCCATCTCTAGCTCTCAGCTTTACTGAACAGACCTCAATTAAATATCATAACAAAGGAGACTTTTTGTCATCTTACTCCTAGGAAGTCAGAATGCCAGTTGTTCTCACTGTCTCCGCAAAGGCTGGGAGTGGTACAGCATCTGATTAGGTTACCTGAATATCTCCAAAAACTCAGCTTTGGAAAAACTGGAAAATAATGTAGCCTTTGTGGAAAATTAATGCAGTGAGAAAACAAAAGATGAACATAAATGACAATATATTGAATCCACAAGTGAATAGGTTCAGATAAAATGACAACAAATAAAAGTATTCCTTTATGGAAAGGCTGGCCAAAAAATTTAATTAATTGAAAAGCAAACGATGGAATTAGAAAGCACAACAGGGAGAGACAAGTTATGCATGCTGACTTTAGATCGAAATGCCTTAAGCTATCCCAGTATAATTTAGAATGTATTGGATAAAATGTGCTCTGCTTTCAGCTGCTTAACATTATCCAAAATCGTGATCTGGTATAAGGTTTGAATTAGAATTAGAAGTACAAAACTAAGAAATGTTAAGTCAGTTCTGAGAAGAAAGGAATGAAAATAAACTTCACTGAAATTCCACAGATATTTGTCTTGCTTGATGCTTTAAGTCACACAGCACTACTGCCCTTTTGTAAAGAAGCAGAATTACACGTAGTGTGAAAGTGAACACTCAGAAATAATATTTTCATATAGTAATTCTTCTGGGAAATTAAAATCTCTTTTAAAAGAGATAGTAGAAGGTTGCTAGAAAGTGTGGGATGTCAAGAAAAGTTGCAAGTTTTCCCTGTGGGTGACTGTAAATTGTACTCAACTAAAGTATGGATTCAATTAGTATTTAAGACTTCATCTTATGTTCCCTTCACAGCACTTGCTACATTTCAGAAACAAGTTTTTAAAGATTTTGCTGAGTTTTTATTAGATCCCCATTTCAGTAAATATTAACTTTAGCAATTTCTCCAAAAATTCTTTCTGTAAGCTGACTGCTTTACATCATTTGATGTTTGTGGGGCAACAAGCACCAGCATATTACAGAACTTGAGGAGAGCTCTACTCCCATCCCACATCTCATTTCTTATAGGGCCACCTACATAGTGAAGTTGATTGGAAAGCATATAGGACAGGATGTTGTGGAAGTGATTGTGTTCAGGAAAACAGCAGGCACCAAGGTCAAATTGTCAAGATCTAAAAAAATACAAGAAAAGAGAGATCCAGAGAAAAGAAGACTCAAAGGAATACATGTGCTCGAAATATATATGAAATATATGGTATCATTATTCTGTAAGAAAACACTGAGAATCATTTGTGCTGCATAAGTATATACATTTTGGAAAGATAAAAGGACAGATTATATAAATGCAAATTACATTCATTTCATTCTGCATCATAAACGATGGCATCAGAGATGTCAAAAGAAAGACCATTAGTTTTCTTGACTGGTGGACGAACTGAAACAACTGTCTCCTTTTTCTTTCTCAGTATTGATAGTTACAAACCCTAATAACATTAGGACTTTGATGAACCATTAAGATTTCAAATTCTGCTATGCATATTCACATTAAATGGTACTTTAGTCTGTGCAGAGCTGAACAGTTATTGGGAAAATTTGCAGAATAAATGCAGAGATAATAGAAATGATTATACTTATCTTTAATAAGTGTTTTGAATGTATTTTAGGGCCTTTTTTAAATAAATATTTTGTAAACAAGGAAAAAAGCAAACTATGGAAATCAGCCTGGGAAGATTTAAGGCTTTGTTCAGCAAGAAAATTGGAGAGATTGAATCTTGTCTTGAAAACTAAAGTCATGTTAAGTGACATACAATAACTATTATACTGCATTACCTATGTGGGTCCATAATTTAATAATATATATTGTCTACAAGTGTATTTTAACAAGGAAGGAAATGGTTATAAGGAGAAGTAATA
Source organism: Platysteira castanea (assembly GCA_013397175.1). NCBI lineage: Eukaryota > Metazoa > Chordata > Aves > Passeriformes > Platysteira > Platysteira castanea. The sequence goes on from VYXC01009544.1 coordinate 253,862, forward strand.
AATATTATTAGATCCTGTATGCTAGTTGGAGAAAAAAATAAAAAAACTTTCAGACTTAAGTTCTTTGAATAAACAATCTTTGTGTAGCACATGAAATATACACATACACACATGCATACACACATATACATCTCCAAAGGCCATGTCTACTGTTCTCAGCACTTTTCTGCCTTTTGCAACACATAAACTTCCACAAGATGAAATACGATAGATGCTGTATAAATAAAAGGAGCTCTGAATTTGGTTGAAAGAGCATATTCTCATATTCTAAACTGAGCACAGGGAGAGATTTCCAGTAATTCACTGTGGATGGCATCACCTGAGTCCTACTGTGGTAGTTTACTGAAGCTGGGTAATGTGGTGCTTTGACTTCATCTACCAAAAAAAAATAAAAATCAGTCCAGCCTTGTTCTATAGGCATTTCTTAAGTCAAGCAGCACCTGTGATTTCCATTAAGAACAGTCCAAAAATAAGAACAATAACAATTTAAAAACAAAAGCCCAACAACTGTGGAGACACTTCACAGCATAATATCACACTTTCAGGCACTCATCCGTGTGAAAAATGGGAACTCTGCTTGCTTTTGCTGGTTTCTACTTCACTGGATATATCCAGAAGTTTCAGAGAATTGCCTGCTAACAAGGTTAGTGTCTTAAACTTCCTGCAATAGTCTAGGAGGTACAACAACAACACACTCATCCTTCCAGACTTAGTTGTAATGTGGCTTCCACCCTAGGATATTCCAAAATGAGGAGGCATTTCCAGACAAGCAAGTCAACCACTGAAAAAAATGAGACAATGAAAGCAAAAACACACAACAGAATCCAAAATTTTTTCAAAAAAACGTATTTTGGGGACATCAGTGAAGAGCAGAAATTCTTGTTTATCTAATCAAGTAAAAATAATGCATTGTCATTACCATCACTTAAGGTGGAGTCAGTGAGAGAAAAAATTACTGGACCTAGAACAGAAAGTGGTACCTGGAATTCCTGAAGGTGTTTTTACAGACCTAAGTGTACATAGAGAAGTGTTGAGGATCCTGATGAAGGAATGATTTCTCCATCTCTAGCACTTTTTCTAGAGTATATTAACCTTTTGTTATCAAGTATCTGTCTTTACTGCAAATCTGAATATTAGAAATTTTGTGATGTGGTTGTTTTTCCTTTGGTTTCAAACAATACACAAATCACCAACATAAGAAAAATGAGAAATGCCATTTCCTTTACAAATATAGAAGCTAAAGCTTTTTAGCAGGGTCAACAATCTGCCACTTACCAGTTGATAAATAGGAACTTCCTTTGTGGAATTCTATTAACCCCTTTATCAACCTGCCAATAATGTCTTTCTCTAGAAGTCTGGTTGTTGGGGTTTTAGGAGGTTTTTTTGTGTGTTCTTTTCTTTTCCTCTCAAAGAATTTTTCCCCATGCTAAGGCATAACTGCTGGGTGCTTAAGAGAGACAAAAAGACCTGGCCACAGAGGGAGGGGTCCAGCTGTCCACTTTGTCTTGGGTTTTTCTCAGGTGGGGGGGAGCTGTTGCGAGATTTGAACTTGGAAAAGAAGTTGGGTATAGTGCCTAGGTCTCTTTGTTCTCTTGGTGTTCGGAGGGGATGGAGAGGCTGCAGGCACTGTGGGAAGAACTCACCATCGCTGCAGGGTCCTGTCTTCTGCTGTTTTCCCTTCTGCCGTGAGTGGAACTTGCTCGCTGGAGCAGCTGTTGGTACTGGGACCCTATTTAACACCCTAGCTCACTGAAAGACAGACCCTTTTCACCATCTGCTCGGGTGCCTNGGTTCTGGTTCTGTTTGGTGTTACTGCCACAGGTATTGGGGTTTTTTTGTTTGTCTTGTTTTTTATATATATATATAAGTAAAGAACTGTTATTCCTATTCCTCATATCTTTGCCTGAGAGCTCCCTTAATTTCAAAATTACAATAATTCAGAGGGAAGAGGGTTACACTTTCGATTCCAAGGGAGGCTTCTGCCTTCCTTAGCAGACACCTGTCTTTCAAACCAGGACACTGGTTTTATTTATTTATAGTCTGCAGAGTGTATTTTCTTCTCCCCCAATTAAATAGAACAGCTCTGTCAGGTTAACCATATATATGAAATTTCAATAAGTTGTCATAAAGAATGTATTTGATGCCCAAATTAAAATATGCTTTGCAACATAAGAGCATACAAATTAAACAAAAAAATGTATTTTAAATGCTCTTTCAGAGTTGTAGATGCATAACAATTTACACATACTGAAAATGTAGGACCGGTTTTGCACATAAATGTAGGAAGACTTACCTGCTTAAATTTTTATTTAGTTTTTTTGAATGATCACATCATTAAAATATACAAAGTATGATTCACCACAAATCCCATTTCTTGTCTATTCAAGCTTCAAGTATATTTATCTGAATATAGTTAATAGATATAGTAAATACTTCTCTTTTGAGTTGGCGAGCTGGTTACTTTTGCAAATATTGAATTTAATGTTTGTTTAATGGACTGGAAGGGATACTGAGCAAGTTCACAGACAGTACAAAACTGGGAGGAGCTGTTGACTTCCTCAAAGGCTGGGAGGCCCTGCAGAGAGATCTCAACAAATCTGATGGCTGGGCAATCACCAGCTGTATGAAGTTCAACAACAGAAGGTGCTGGATTCTGCACCTAGGGTAGGGCAGCCCTGGATGTAGGTACAGACTGGGTAATGAGGTGCTGGAAAGCAGAGCCATGGAAAGGGATCTGGTGTCCTGGTGAAGGGAAAGTTGAACATGAGTCAGCAGTGCCCTGGCAGCCAGGAGGGGCAGCCAGGAGGGCCACCCATGTCCTGGCGGGGCATCAGGCACAGCATTGCCAGCTGGGCAAGGGAGGGGATGGTCCTCCTCTGCTCTGCAGTGGGGTGGCCTCACCTCAAGTGCTGGGGGCAGTTTTGGGAGCCACAATATAAGAAAGATATTAAACTATTAGTGTGTCCAAAGGAGGGCAGCAAAGATGGTGAAGGGCCTTGAGGCGAAGCCATATGAGGAGCAGCTTAAGTCATTCACTGGTCTGTTCAGCCTGGAGAGGAGGAGACTGAGGGGAGACCTCAGTGCAGTCTGAAACTTCCTCATGAGGGAAAGATGAGAGGCAGACATTGATCTCTGCTCTGTGGTGACCAGTGACAGGACCCAAGAGAATAGCCTGAAGTTGTGTCAGGGGAGGTGTAGGTAGGATATTAGAAAAAGATTCTTTACCCAGAAGGGGGTTGGGCACTGGAACAGGCTCCCCAGGGAAGTTCACAGCACCAAGCCTGGTGGATTTCAAGCATTTGGACAATACTCTTGGGCACATGGTGTGACTTTGTGGGCATGGTTCTGTGCAGGGCAAGGATTTGGACTCAGTGATCCTTTAGGGTCCCTTCCAATTCAACTTATCTTGTGATTCTGTAAAAAAAAAAATAATAATAATTCTATTTTTGTTTTGAAATTGGAAAAATGTATATTTAAAAAGAATATACATTTGCATGTAACCATAAGAGACCTGAGCAGAGCAGGGGAGAATTCCTAACTTTGCTACTGTTGACTCCAGTAGGGCAAAGCACTTCATCACAGACTTAGGTTTAACAGTTTTTAAGTGTAAGTCAGTCTCACCTAGCCTTGACGATCTGGACTGGTTTTGACTGGGACAGAGCTAAATTATCTGTAATAGCTTGTACTACGTTCTGGGTTTGTGCTGAGAAGAGTGTAACACAGGGATGTTTTTGCTACTGCTGAGCAGTGCTGACAGAGAGTGAAGGCATTTACCATCTCTCATCCCACCCCACCATGAGTGGGCTGAGGGTGCACAAGAGGCTGGGAGGGAGCACAGCCAGGACTGCTGACCCCAGGTGACCCAAGAGATATTCCTGACCAAAGGGTGTCATGCTCAGTACATAAAGCTGAAGGGAAGAGGGAGAAAGGGGGGGAGTGATGGTGTCTGTCTTCCAAGTGGCCATCATGCAGGATGGAGCCTTGCTTTCCTGGGAATGGCTGAACATCTGCCTGCCCATGGGAAGTGGGGAATTAACTTTTTGGTTTGCTTTTACTTGTGTGTGTAGATTTTGCTTTACCTATCAAACAGTCTTTCTCTCAACCCATGAGTTTTCTCACTCCTATCCCACTAGAGCAAAGTGAGCATGTGGCTGTGTGGGGCTCAGTTGTTCTCTAGGGTTAAACCGTGACACCATCTAAAGGCCAAAAGTTAAGCCCCAGCTCTATTGTACCCCAGTAATCAATGGTAGAGAGAGAGAGAGAGCACATCGATATGGTATCTATTCCTGTTATATTAAGGCACATTGCACCTCCTAATAAGATATCCTTTGTTTTGTCAGAAGGACCATCTACCTGTTCTGACAGCAAATCAAGAGTAATACCTGGCTGAACATGTACTCATCAGATTAGCATGACTCTCTGTATCCAGACAATGAGGCTACTGGAACTGCTAAGTCACTTTAGCCTTTTAATAAATAAAGGATGTATGCTGAAAAAGAATAGTTCCTCTCCGTTATTCTAGGAATGGGCACTATCTATCTGTTAGCAATGAGATTCACATGGTAGTGGGAGTTTGTATTTAACACAAGTAAAGCTAAACTGGAAAATTTTCACCTGAGGCATTTTGCCAAATAAAGATGAAAATAAACTGTTCTTTTGGTTAAGTGATGGAATCAGTAGAGAAATTATCTGGTGTAACAGTAAAAAGAAAGCCAATTATTAATGAGCAAATATGATACTCTACAGCAAAATTTAAAAATTAAAAATGCAACAGAATGCAACAGAAATGATGGAATCTTAATTAAAGGCTGATAAATTTTCCTTCTTTATAATATAAAAACTAATAAAATATTGATGATAACTTATTAGAGGAGCCTGCAATGGTTAACTAAAAAAAAAAAATTCTACTCTGCAAACGTTCTCTCTGCACAATTTATTTTGCCTATAACTTAGCCAGGTTTGACAGGAAGAATGTGCATTGGGTCATATTTACTTGAGATTCACATGAAGACCTAGAAACCCTTCCCAGCAAAGAGCCAAAAGGATGACATTCATTTCAAATTCTATTGTGACGCTTTGGCTTTTCTTTAGAAGCCCATCTAAGCCCCTGCTCAGGAATCTAGTCTGGTGAGGTCTGTGAGGACTAAACATTTGCCACATGTTTGAAAACAGTTATTCTTACTTTAGTAAATTAATAGTTGTATCACTGAACTTCCACAAAACAGGTGGTAACAGTATTGTTCAGAGCTTAGCTCTGCTTAGCTTGCTATATTTCTGCAAAGCTAACTTTCTTATTCAGAAGAAATATGAATTACATAATAGTCAAGAGAAGGAAAGGAATGAGGAAAGGAAACTTGAATAAAACCTGAAATGTAATTATCATAGCAATTCTTTACTTTTTTCAGCCCAGGCAGATGTACAAAATGGACACTAAAGCGAAAATTTGAGTAGTTAGAAATCTTGATAGCTAGTAATTTGGAAGATGTTTTATTTCACAACATTTTAAAAACACCTCAATCATGATGCTTATGTTTATGATTCAGAGGTAACCACAACTCAGGGTAAACGGTCTATACTTAGTAAAGCTAATTTCAGGGAATCATGAAAAATGCTAACTTTTAAACTACAGATGGAGTAGCTCATTTCAGGGAATCATGAAAAATGCCAACTTTTAAACTATAGATGGAGTAAGTACAATGTCCATGACACTTTCAGTGTCTTCCTGACTAAACGGTTGTCCAAATATTGTGCTGTGTGAAAAGTGATTTTAGATATCTGTACATTTTTAAAATAATCTCTTGAAGCACTCCTTCATGTTACCCAGCTAAAGTGTCAATATATTTGATGTCAATATATATTTGGCTTCAGATCACCCTCTTTTTCTCCCTCTTCACACATCCACCCTTGTCTTTGTTTAATTTATTGGAAAGCAGTAAGCATCAACAGGTGCTTTACCCAACACTTCAAATATAGTGACTCATACCCTGAGAATGGCAGTCTCTCTATATGAGACTAGAAAACGCCTCAACAACCGCTCTAAATCACTGGCCCTGATTCAGGGCAGTGCAATTCCACCCTCCAACCCTACTGATTTTATCAGCCTCTGAAAGAAAGTCACAGTGCACCTGAATTATGTGCTTAAACTCAATAGTCTTAGTAAACCTTATCAAATGGCGTATGAGATGCTAATAAATCTTACTGGGTAGTGCACTCCCTGTTACATGTATTTACTGTATTACCACAAAAATATATGACATTTATGCCATCGACGTATTGAGGATACCACATAACAATTTGATAAACATCCAACCATTCATACAGTACTGCAAATAGTCATGGTAAGTTCAAATTTCTGGAGGAAAAAACATGTAATAATTCTATCCACATACAGCCCATGGCTTTACCTGACTACAGTTGAACCTCTTGTATAATATAGCTTTCCAGGTTCTCAACTTGGAAAATCATTCCCATTTCTCAGTGCATGTAAATGTGTGTGTTTGTCTTCAAGCACATACACTTATACTGCACAGTGCCTCAAGTGTCTTAACCCTCCTAAAGATAAGGCCGCTACACTTGCAGTTCTCTAGTCTGACTACAGCTGATATGGCAGCATTTTCCCACTTTTGTTCCCATGCCGGGTTTCTCATGTTATTCTCATGGCCTTGCACCTGCCAGCTCCAATGTTGTAACTGTGGCAGATTCTCATGAGAAGCTACTTCCATTGGCACGAGAAACACCTCCCCTACCCCGTTCCCTATCCCTTGTTTTGTAACCTTTAGTGAATACAGCATTAGTGAGTGACATTCCAGATAATGGTCATAAATCACTGACATGCATTACCCAACAACATGCAGGCCCAAAACTCAGCTAACCAATTTGTGTGTAACACTTGTACCTAATTAGGCATGCTCCCATCAGTGCTAAAAGCATAATAAATAGGGAAAAAATCATCAAGCTTTTCTGTGTCCTGTGGAAAACCATACAGTACCAGGGAAAAAGCACGTCTGGAAAAATGTCATGTTTATCACTGCCTGCTATACCACTGCACTGGAAAAGATGTGTGAGAGAGGACTATGTTCTTCTGGGGACCCCGCCACTTAATTTATCATCTAGCCACCAGGGAAAAACATTTCTCCCTTCTCTCTTCCTTTTTTAATTTTACTTTGCTCCTCCTTTCTGTCATTCATATGGATTCCTTCCTCACTGTCTTACTCCAAATAAATTTAAAGTCAATTTATGCTGTCATCTGTGACCTCACAAATAAAATTTTATGCACAGCTCTCATCATTCTTTCAACAACACTTAAATATTGATTAAATGTGAGAATCTAAAGATGTCTTAAACAAGGGTAAACACCTTTAGATGCTTTCTAAACTTAAAGTGAAAATCTGATGCAAATCTCATGAGCCACATGCTTAGTGATCCAAATAATCCCAAAGATGGCACCACAGGGAGTATTTTACATAAATAAACCATAAAGGAGACACATGAAGAGACAGCTATGGATGAGATAAGGTTACACTAAGTGTTACAAAGTCAGAGTCCATCCAAAGAACAGCAAAGACTGACACATTTTGAGTTATTTGAGTGCTTCCTTGTCTCTACTGCTTTCAGAAACTGCCAGTGTATGCGTACTTGTAAGTCATTAGGTCATGAATGCTGTGAATAGGTGGCAAATATGATTATTTGACTCTCTGAACATCAAATTCCATCCAAAAACTCCTATTATACTGTATCAGATAAGTGGATTTAAGTGGATTACTCAGTCTGTATAGGTCCTGAATGGAGGGCAACACTCACCATCTTGGAGAGTCCTCTGCAGATGGACTTCAGCATAAGAAAGCACTAAAACTAACAGAAAAGGGAAGAATCACTAAATAAGATAAATTTGCATGTCCATAGGTGAGCTAAGTGTTTTCACTTGTCATGGTAGTTGCCAGAGATATAGTCAGTAGAGAGAGCAGAGCTCAAAGACTGTGATTAAACTCAATGTAAAAGGTGATGTCTATTATCTAGACAAGTGGACAAATCCCTAGGTTCCACTGCCTGTATTGACTGTTGACTAGAAAGGAAGTTTACACAACACAGACATCTACAGTTAGCAGTCTTAATCTGAAATTGAATTCTGTCCTTCCTGCTTCCTCAGGTTGCATATAGCAAGAAACAATAAGTACTAAACATAATAAATAGTGTTTTATTGAGTATGACCATTATTAAGTTTTATTAAGTATGGACATATATACTTTAAAATCCAAACTTACACCATTGTAGTTCTGGCCTAAAAGGTATTTTGGGGGAAAAAAAAAAAAAAAACCCAAACTAAGAAAATATTCTCAGAAAAATTATAACCTCAGCCCTAAACCAGATGAAGAATGAGTACATGCATTTCCACACACATCAGCTAATTTTGAAAGCTCTCTGACAATAGGGCCATGAGAAATGCTAGGATATCTTCTTACATATTTTCCATGACAGTAAGTACTTTTGCTTTTAAATACATATGTAAATAACTGGTGATAACACAGGAAACAAAAGCCCTTTTCTTCCAAAATCATTATGCAAAGTTATTTAAAGCCAAATGTTTATAAAAATCCTAAATGGACGAACAACCCATTTGGCATAGCCTCCTAGAGTCTCATGCTTCTCTGATAAGCAGAATATGATTCTCTTAACTTTCTACATCACTAAACACCACTAAGAAATGTCTATGTGAGGAAGAGGGGAGGATTTTATTGTGAGCTAGAATTACATATTGTTTCTGAAGCACTGCAAAACATGATTTGTCCTTCTCTATATTTGTGTTTGAGCTGGTTTTAACATTTATTTAGTTTTATTCATTATCAACAGTTTTTGTTGGCAATCAGTAATTTTCACAGCAGATCAGGCTGGAGAACTTAACCTCCTAACACCTGAAAGATGAAATATAAAGGCATCCAGAGAAAGGCCTCAACTGCCTGAACTCTAGCAGTATAAGCTTTTCCCAAGCCATATTTCCACTTTGGTGTGATAGGAATAGGACTAAGAAATTTTTTTTTCTTTCTCAGAGGGAAATTATCCTTTTCCATTCCAATAAATAAGAAGTGTTTTGCACAGGTGACTGTTACTTTGGTAATCACATTGCTTTCGTCAGTTGTTAATGATGCATTTAAAAATTTCTTCACAATGTACACCTAGTAAGAAAACTATATGTATTGTGACAATTGAAAAAATGCTCTGAGGCACAGCTTTCCATTGCATTTTTCTGCATGGAGATCTGTAAACCACTGACCAAGAACTGCCTATTTGTCACTTGATAGGAGGTACCCAGGTTTCTAGATAGGATTCAACTGGAGGATTCAACCTATAATACTTTGTGTCTCTTGTCTGTGTGTCACAGCAGCCACTGAGTTACTGAGTGTGTCTCCAGTTTGCCAACAGTTTGTAACAGTTCCTAAGATGCTTCTCATAGTAGCATACCAAAAATAGTGCTATTTGGTAACATACATGGATGAAGGATTTTTTTTCAAGAAAGAGGGAAAGCATGCAAAAAAAATTTAAACATTTTAAATATAACTCAAAGAAAATGCTGTCTCATTAATAAAAGCAGGATAAGTTAAAGAAATACAATTAGAAATTGGTGAGAGAAGATGATTATTGGAAGTTATTTGATGAATAAAATCACTGTTGATTAAAGAGAAGTAGTATTCATACCTCAGAGGAAGCAAGTTAAAGGGAGAAATCATTTAAGTCAGCATTGAATAAAAATGATCATTTGAAAGGACTTGTTCAAACCCCTTCTGTCTACACTGCTTGAATGACTGGCAAGTCTGACAGCTGAAGTTCCCAAAATTCCCTGTTGGTCTGCCAGCAGAGGTTGTAGATACTTGTTGCTATGTGAACCAAAAGAAGTGCAGTGAGCTTCCCAAATGCCATCCTGTGCTCTTCTGTGGTCCTTCTGCCTCTTCTGGAATTGCAGTTGTTAGCTCATCTTAAATACAGTTAATGGCCACATCACAGTAACAACAGGATAGCAACACTAGGTAAGCTCTGCTTGGAATAAGAGCAAAGCTGTCCTGAACATCCAGACAAATGTGTTACCCAGAAAATAAATGATTAAGAGCTTGTGTTTTGATCAGACTTTTTCAAACAGAATGTGAGCTGCTCCTTCTAAGGTTTCTTGAAGCCTTATGCTGAATGAAAAGTGGCATGCACAATGCTCCGAGGGCCATCAAGCAGCTACTCCTCAAAGTCATAATAACAGAGACTCCTCAGAGCAAACAAGGCTGGTATTTGCCCATGGTAATGAGCTCACTGCTTGCATGCAAAATTAAGTTTTAATTTCTTTTAAACCTCTTCTGTTTCATCTTGGTAATCCAAGGAAGCATAAAACAGAAAGGAAAGAGAGAGAAAAGTACTAGAAAATTTTCAAAATGCCCTTCATGTTTACATGCGTTCCCTTCATGAAAATATAGGTTTTCTTCTGCACTCAGAGAGCTGATTTCTGTGTAGTATCACCATATTTAAAAGTAAAATTAATTATAACTAAGAGTGTGAGAATAAAGAAAAATAAAATTCATTATAAAGCTCTTTCTCTTAAGTCAGTATTGAGAGACTCTAAGGAAGCTCCAGTCTACAGACTATGCTGCGTAGATCCAAAACTTAAAGAAACTACTTCAGCTTGCAGCTCCCAAATAACACTTACTAGAAATAAGTACAGCTGTAGAAGAGTGAATTATTTCTTGAATATTAGTTTATCATTAAAATGGAGCAGTGATAAGTTTTAAGGAAGAATAACCCAGAACCTGTATTTTATTTCTTAGTCTAAATTTAGAAAACATTACATGAAAACTTAAAACATTAAATAACAGAATTCATCTTTTCAGAGAGGTTAATAAAGGAGTAACTTACTAGAGGAAATTCTCTAGGTATTGAAGGATAAAATTAATTTCCTTTTCTTCAAGATAAACTAGTCTGTAGTAATTTCCAAGGAACCTATCTCACTTCCTGTACTTCAGATAAGAAACACAGGTAACACCATAGGCCACTACTAGCAAAAAGCAGCCATGTTGCTCTTTCAACCTTTGTGCTTCTTCCCCTTCTTTTAAGAATCAGAATCCCAGCTGTTGACATTTAGGAGAGGGAAGATTGAATGAAGCAACATACAAGAAGAGAGAGTTCAACCTCTCATCAGTAAACTATATAGGATTTTTTCTGGAGTGCTTGTTGTGGAGACTTATTTGAGAGAAGGTAAACAAAACAAGACTTTTAATTTAAACACACTCTTCAGCCAAGCTTTTAAAGCCAGGAGAGTATATTTCTTTTACTGTGATCAGCTAAGCTACTAAAACTACGCATAATCAGAAGAATCCTCAAAAACACTTCAACACAGCTATTTTGAGTATTTGCAATCTATAATTTCATTATTGTTTTTTTTCTTTATATACTTATTGTGCTAGAAATAGGGCTTTACAAAACCAGTTCTTACAGATCCCCATCTTTGAAACTAAGAAGTGAATATATCCTGAACATTCATCTTACACTAAGAACCTGCATCTTCAATTGCTGAAAGGTGCATATACAATTTAATTTCAATATTTATCCAAAAGAAGGATATTTTAGCAATATTATAGGCAAAATAACTTTGTGTAAGTACATTTTAGGTAAACATTACTAAACCCAAGTTAGCCAACTCTTCTTAACATGTTTTATTACAACTGTCCTCTCTTTCCCACCTCCTAATAATCAAAGGGAAGTTTCACAGCTTCTCTGCCCAACCATTTAATTCTGCTTCACCTTAAACACTTGAATTCAGTAAAATGTGGTCTCTAGAGCCAACTATGATGGATCTTAGCTTTGATGATTAAATAGAAAGCAGCCCCAGAAAAAAACAGGAATAATGAGAAAGACTGTGTTACTAGAAGGTGCTGTCAGCAAGGATGACATTAAATAAATGATTACAGAGGTTCAGTTCACCTGAGCCTGGATCAAAAACAAAACCTACTGGTGTATGACTCATCAGTTTGCCAAATGACAACAGATGCCAGGCTGCAGGAAGTCAGCAGGATCAAATGCTTCAGTGCAAAGAACAGAAACCTGGCAGTAACAAACATAGGCTAAATTTACCTTTAAAAATATTTTTAATAAGTGCTAATCTAACTATTTACTGTGCATTGATACTATGGATTAATTTAGTAATACTGAGTAATTAAATTTACATTTCATCAATTAATGTTCAAGAATCGTACAGGTTTTAACGTCTTGCCACTTCACAAACCTACTGGAAGGCTTTAAGAATAAAGTCTAATAGATTATTGCAATTAATAATATAAAAGTTTCTCATAGAAACAAACCAGCAATAACCTAGTTCAAAACTCTAGTGTGACTTCATTCACTTTCTACATGGGTTTTTTTCTGATGACACAATTAAGGGATCGTCCTCTGGTTGTAATGAGAATCTGATCAACACTAATTAAAAATGCGTGGAAAATACTTCTCTGAACCATAGGTGGCTCCTATCTCATCTAAGTTTAGCAGGTGAAAAATTAGCTCCTTAATTTAAGCCTGTTACCTTTGATCCCCATGAGTAAGTGCAGAGGCACACATGACTGAAGGGAATTGCTCCATTCTAAGAGAGCTGTAGAAGGGTAGGATCCAGCTGTAGATTATGACATTTAAATTCAGGTGACAGCAGGTAAACTAGGTGTCCAAGCTCCCATTAAACTGGATAATTATGGTCCTATTATCTGCAACCTCAAAGCCATTTTAAAAACCATTATGCAAAAAAATGTTTGTTGTTAAATTCTGTTTAAATGCCCAATTTTATCTCTGTCTTCTAATGAAGAAGAAAAATTTAAAACACTTTCTTTAAAAAGCTGTTTAGCCTAATCTGGATATGGAAGCATTATTACTCATTAATCATAGCCCTGTAGTTATTTCATAGCCTTGTAGATATTGTGTGGCACTGTTCCAGGGAAAAATGAAAATTGATTTCTGCCATGATTTCTTTCCAGTTTGACTCCAGTTCTGGATTTCCTATTTTCATAGTGCTTAGTTTGGAGATTATTAGAATAACTCTGTAATATTTTTATGCTTTAGTCACTAATACATTCTGGACCTTTGAACCCTTTGGACTCTCCTTTATCTGAAAATAAGAGCCGCACATGAATAGACATATCACGTAATGAATAATTAAAACATATATATAAAACTAATTCTCTTGCAGATAGATCCATTCCTACTTCCACAGCCAGCCAGTGCGATTTAATGTAGGTTCAACTGAACCACTGCTCTGCCTTCATGTCACATGGATTTAGTGAAATAGATTAAGATACCACCTCAATTCAGCAATTTACAAGAATTTTTTCCACCATTATTCTAGTAAGTTCTTCTTTTTCCATAATCTTTCTGGCCCCTGAAACCATGTAACAGCATCCCCTTTAGCTGGAAGTTTATTCTTCATGTCATATCTCTGGTATATCCAACAGATTGGACATCAGGTCCTTGTGCCATACCACTTTCAACCTAAGTAAAAAATACTCTGTAGCAAAATACTTTGGAATGAATCTGCTTTGACAGTCATTAGCTGTACATCTGGTCAAGATACTTTCCACACGTTCGCTGTTGGAAAAGAAGTTTTCATAACTAAAACCCATGACTCAATGAAATACTAATAAAATGTTTTAGTTATTCATTGTCATTTAAAAAGGTCCATGTGGGTTTGTCAGTACAGCTTTTGAAATGTAAAAAATTAATATCCTTACTTTGTCTTAATTTGTGGACAGATGGTGTGAAGAGGGCTGAGTGATCCACAGTGCTGTCCCTCAGCTTGTCAAGACTTATTTACAGTACGGGAGCCATCCTCTGATGGCTGATTATCTGCTTCATTTAGTGAAAGTGAAATTAACCTCTGGTTTCTGTGCTGGTGACTCAGCAGGTAGTGCACCAATAATGCAAAAAGTAATACCAGAAAGACATTGGTCTTCAACCCTAACAAGGTCCATTAAAGAGCCAAATTGCTTTATTAGACCCAAGAGATGGAAGCAATCATTTCAGTCTACTAACTGGAAATAATAAAGTCTGAGGGGGAAAAAAGAGAAGAAAATGAGTTTTCTTTCCATGTCTGATTAAAAAAAAAACAAAAAAAAATGCATTTAGGGAGAATTTTTTTAAANGTGAATTTTTTAATAAAACCTCATAATTCTGCGATTAAGCTCATTGGAAGCAGATCTATGTACTGAAATTGAAAAATTATAAAGATACAAAAGCTTTTATACATTGTTTCAGCTATTGTGTCTTTTGCTTCTTGGTTTGCATCACCTGGTACAGAATATTATGCACAGTGTATCTCTAACAAGAGTAATCTTAGTTAAACAGCTTGATGTTTAGTACACCTGAAGCATGATTCTTTATGCTGGTTAATAGCACAACAGCAGTAATAATCCACCTGGAAAAGCAAATTAAATGCTTTCAAAAATGTAACCTCTTTTGAAAGGTTCTTCTAATGATGGCATTTATGAGCTCACAATGGAAAATCAGCATAGAGGAAAGCTAATGATGAGCAATATGAACCCAGTTTAATTCAATGTTCTGAGAACTACCTGAATCTCAAGGGATATCTGTCAATAGGCAGAAAGGACAGGCTATTTGAAATCAAATTTACATTATATTTCTGCAAGAAAAGCTTCCATGGTAGCTCCTTTCACAATATATATTGTTTCTTTACATGACATTTACTCCGTCTGAAAATATCGTTTTAAAGCAGTGTGATGTATCAGAAGAGTTAAATAGAAAACAACCTTTTTTTCTATGCTGAACATACACAAAGTGCTTCAAGTGAAAATACTGACTACCCATGGGTAGTTTTTGAGAGCAAGTGTCAAGCAAGAACAGGTATCACGCATGATACCCACTCATGTTCAGAAAAGGAAGTGCTGAGGTACACACCAGATGGGAGATTAAACAGACAGTTCAAAAGAATTTCCTGAAATATTGAAAAAGTGTGTATATGGAGTACACTGAGGAATTCTTGTTACAGAAATATCCTGGTGGTGTTTGTTCAAAAGCATCAACTCATTCTACAGATGTTTTTTTAACTCCTCTTGGTCTTTGACAGCAGAAATATTTTCATTACTTCAGATAATTTTATAAAGGAAACGTTAATATTTTTATCACACATTTAACTCTTCTGGCATGTTATATTACCTGTCATTTGTTCCTGGACATATTGTGATGTATTTGATTCCACCCAACAAAGGCCACAGAGCAAGAATCAGGATAGTTAAACTAGGATAGCACTCAATGATTCTATACTGTAAAGCATTACTGAAAGCTGGAATCACCTTTGAAAACATAAACAGCTGCAAGGAAAATTAAAGGTGAAAAGCACATGCATTTTCTTTATGCCAGGATTGTGTTTGGGAAAACACAATAAAGACCTGCTAGGTTTAGCAGGAAGGAGGGAAAAGGCAACTTTATTTTTATACGTTACATTTTATACAATTTGTAACTTCACAAGGGACTGGGGAACATGTTATTTTTTTCTCAATCCCACTGGAGAAAAAAAGATGCTCATCAAAGTTCTCTTATTACAAAAGGAATGAAAAACAGAAAATACCGTTAAGTAAACACTGGCTATTATTCACATGAAACTGTGTGAGAAAGAATTTTGACTCCAAGGTTAAAACAGAAGGTTTTAACAAAAACCAGGGCAACATAGGATGTTTTCCATTTTCATTCCTTTTCCTCTGAGACTTCTTGCCCAAAAACCCCAAAACCTACAGAAGTCTTTTCTTGCTTGATTTGATCAAAGCTCCAGGACTGCTCAGGGAAATTTGCTGAGCAACATGTTTTCAATGTCTGCAAAGGGATATGAAAATTTACCATGCCTTCAAAACAAGGTTATATAGAAAGGATCTCTAGCATAGCTAATAAATTATATTCAGTTTCTTTGTACCTCAGACAAAGTGACCTGGGTTGAAAAACACACCACAAAGTCTAGAAAGGGATTGTCTCCAACTTAGTATTTATCTTATTCCTCTCCTGCCTTGCTCCTTACAATGCAAGTTATTTTAACCACCCGTGTAAACTACTGTCTTATATGACTGAAAGTGAACAATGCAGTTGTTCTATCAGGAGATCAAAGACTGTCAAAATGTGATTACAGCCTGAGATCTCAGGGTAACTGTGGGACTGTGCTAGACTCAGGAGAGCTCTACATCTTGAGAAGAATGTGTTTGGGAGGAACACTTTGACCACCTGTATCCTCATGGAAAAAAAGTATATCATTCATATTTTGTGGAGGAAGGACAAGGTACATAACTATTACAAGGAAGGACAAGGTACATAACTATGTATCTAAACTTTTCCTGGACGTTGAAAACTGCCGTGTTGCATTTAACTCAAACTGTAGTATTCATCCCACTCTCCACATTTCTATCATGTCATCTTACTATATCATCCTGATTTTGTTACCTCCTTTGGGATTTCTCCACCTAAAGTTTGTCATAGCCTGAGATTTTGCAACTGAAGAGATGATAATTTGCATATCTTGTGTGTCATACCATGCCAACCTTTCCCCATTCAGGTATCTCCTTCTTGTCACAGTCCTTCCCAGTTAACAGATCACCTTCTCCAAATTTTCTTTAAGAGTTCTCTGTCCAACTGTCACGTCCTTTTTCTACATAAACCAGTCCTCTTTTACTTGCCATACTTCCAGTTCTCTTCTCAATCAGATCTTTTGGTGGATCACACTGTTCCTATTTAAGAACTTCATTAACTCTGTCTCTATAGGATAGGATTCAGTCTTGGGATAATCTTCTCTGACGCTAACTCCTACATTTGATCATATTTATCTGTCATAGCAATGCATAAGGAAGACAATACACTGATGAATGCATCGGACTGTAACAAAAGCAATGAGCAACATCTTCCAGGCTGCGGATTCAAGTCACATTCTGAAAGTTACACGCAAATATCCTGCTCTCAGTCAGACTGCAGATTCCTTTCTGGCTTTGAGCTTCACATTCCCTCCAGCTAAGAGCAGGAAAGAAATTAAGTCTCAATAATGATTACACATCAGCTTCTCATGGGAGCCCCAAGAGGAAAATCTGTCATTTCACTTCAGCGTTTACTGTAGCAATATTGACAAAGTGTCCCTATGCCACTAGCTCAGAGCACTGGATATATGCATATCTTCAACAAGTGTGTGAACAGGGGTGATCCTCATTCACTTCTTTAAAGACTGTATTCTGTGATTGAGAAATCTAATGTCAGTTTTGTCCAATATTTAGACTGATCTATACTTTTACCCTAGCACAAGAAAAGTTTGTCCCCAAACTTCTCCATTTCCTAATGACAAAATGGCTTTCTACAGTGCTGAATTTTTAACTTTATAAAAAAGTAATGAAGAATGCTCAATGCCTGTAACAGTACATGTCATCTGTACTGATGCAGTTTGTTTAAACTTAAACTAAAACAAACTTGTTTTGTGAAGTTCCTTCCCATACAACTTTTCTCTACTATTCCAAGAGATCGATGATCTTCTCCTGCAATTTTTTGTGTTTTTATTTTTTAAACATATGTGATATCTGAAAGGCTGAATAGTATGCAATTCTGTCTCCTGGAATCTCTTGCAGCAAGAAACTTACTTAAAATGTCTAACATTCATTGTTTGTCAGAGCAAGCTTACTCTAATTGGCCCAGCTTCTTGAAGTGGTCTCTCTGGAATATTTTTAAGGTCACAAGAAGCCATTCCTTCCAGGAACTGGTCCTTTTAGTCTCTTTTAAAATTTTTTTCCCGAAGATATCTAGGATAAATACATAGTATTTCATGTCTACATGTGTCTACAATATGCACCTGAATCTCCCAAAAAAACTCCATCAAATACTCTTTGAGTTTATTTATTTATTTATTTATTTATTTATTTATTTATAAGCATTTCAGCAATCACAGACTGTAAATTTTCTTTGCACTATGGCATAAGACAGTTGCTGCAACAACACCTTCCAGATCATCTGAAGAAATAGCTCAGAAATATGGATTGTCAATGTTTTTGCTCTCAAATTTATTGAGAACAACACAATCACTTTTCCAATATTAGCATTTGACTGAGATACATTGCTTAGTCCTTAGTCTTTTACTCTCCCAATGGTTACTAATTACATAAGCTGTCTTAGAAGTCATTATGACTCAGCAGCTATGTTTCACTTAAAATCCATAGAAGAGAAGAGCCAGAAACAATACATAATATCACTTATCAAGTTAAGGAAATGTGCAGTAATGTACTGATTGGGTTGTTCTCTTACATAAAATAAGTTAAATTCCTGCATTTTAAAATTAATCCAATTCTTCTGCAGGTCTAAAGTGTCTTTTTGGACAATTTGGTGAACTGCACATCAGGCTCTGGGGAAAACAGGGTTTTCAGTTGAAAAGCAGAAACAAAACAATTTCATGCTTTTAAAACGAAACATAAACATGTCAAGTCCAAAGATGTAGAGTAGCCACATAAATCTGTAAGGAACATCATCCACATTTAGGAGACTGGAAATTAGTTTTTTAATGGCAAACACTATTTAATACTAAATGCATAAAGACTTTAGGAGGGAAAAAGAAACCTAAATCATATATGGCTTCCCAGCAAGCTCACTTGTCTATAGGGCTACAGACTGCCATATTGCTATTTCTCTCCTGGAGGCATGGTGTTGTATACCACCACATCCACCTGAAAAGGATGGTGTATGTTCTAGCAGTTAGAACTTTCACTGAGCTATCAGAGGCAGGCAACCATTAGCCCCATTGAGAAGAACTGGAAGCCTGGAAATCATCTCCCAAGTAAGGATCTATTATCCATAAATTGAGGTCCTCAAGGTTTTAGGTAGGTTCTGGGAAACAAATGAGATCTAATACTTGAGCATCAAATGTCCTTAGGAAGCAAATATATGTCTAAGGACTAGGAAGATGGTTTCAAAAGTGAAAGCAGTGTTTAAGTCAAAAGCAGAAGCAGAAATAGGGAAAGTAAGCATGAAATTTTTGCATGAAATCCCAGTAATTCACAGTGTCAAGGGCAAGCTTATCTGGAGAGTTCCTGAACATTAATCCCTAAATGATGCTTTCACCAGCTTTTAGATCATTACATTTTCATTCTTACACTGGTTCCTTTTACATATACTTTGCCTGTCTCCAGTATATTTTTGTACAGATTTTGCAATGTTAGCCATGCATTCTGTCTCTTCTGGGGCTTCTCTCTTGCATGCCCAAACAAGAACAGGCATAATTTTTGCATATTCAGCTCCCAAGTAGCACCTACTCTTCACTGAAAGAGTTCAGCTGGTAGGGACTAACTTTTCTGTCCTATTTTCTTATGATTTTTATGTTAAAGTGCATACAGAAATGCTGCTGTTCATTTCATACTGACATTCCCAGTCCACAGTTACTCACGCCACCACGGTGACAAGTGCATAAATTGTTTACTCTCAATCATTGCTCTCAATACACGCTACAATGAATATTAGCCGTTTTTCTTCAAACTCGTATTTACCACAGTTCAAATTTAGTGTGGGGCAACAAGGATTTAAATTGGGAATAATAATCACTAGATGTTTTCTTCATAATTTTGCTCATTAACATAATTAAAATTCTGATGATTTTCTGGTTCAAGAATCATATCCATGGATTAGGCATTTATATTTCTTTTTTTTAAACAAGCAACTTCAGATTAAAAAAAATGCTAAGAATGCTGAGAAATGGAGTTGCTTTCTCCTTTCAGGGTTTCAGTAGTAAAGCACACACAGCATAGCAGGTCTTTATTTTGTGCAGTTTATGCCACACAAGTTCTATCACAAAATATTTTACTGTGAATATCATGTGAATATTAGCAAGCAGACAGGTCAAGCTCTCAGAGAAACTGTGAGGTGGCTGTGTTTGTTCAAAAAGGTTTGAGAACTTCCAATTTAGAAGAAAAATAGTAAGACAAAGTTAAGAAAATTAATCTAGATATTACTTGGGGATCTCTAACTGCTTAAGTGATGACCTGGCAGCAAGCCAGAAGGAGGGGAGGTTACTTTGGTAGCAACCTAACCAAAGGGAAAAGCTGATTCCCCTGTGGTAAGTAAAAGCCTGTTTGAAATCCTTATCCTTTTTATAAGGGAGATAAGAATGATGCCTTAGGTTTTAACTTCTATATTTTTCAAGTCCTGTATTGCCTAGCGTGTAACTCTGAAGTTTCTTGTAGCGTGCTAGCTGCTGTTCTCTTATGCTACATAGACATAACAAAGCCTCTCCAAACTTGCTATTCAAGGACACTCAGATTGTCCTAGGCCCAAAAGGTGTAAACTATAGCTGCTAGAGAGGTGGAGAAATTGAAGAAATGACATCATTAGCTAAAGTTTTAACTGGTGATTTTATGCTGATATGCAAATGGACCAAACCTATAAAAGTGCGAAGAACTCGTGACTCATTGTCCATCCTGGGGTCCATCTTGGATGTAGCCTTTGGCTCCCCAGGGTGTACCTTTGAAGGCCTTTCAAATAAATCCCTACCTTTATTCCCTTATTCATGTCTAGTCTCTGTTTCTAGGTAGCCACTCAAGGCACCAGTCCTTTGGCACCCCAGATGGGACACCGAGGCTTCTGAAAATCCTCTGGGAGCCAGAAAGACCCAGCTCAGCTGGAGATTAAGAGCTGGCCTCAGAGGTTATATGAACTACAGGATCCACTAAAGGTGGCAAACAGTGAATACCAATGTATATTAGTGTCTGCAACTGTTTGATTCATAAATTATGATCTAATAAGAAACGAGTTTTCTTGACTATTTTATCTGCATCATTAGAGACAAAATATGTTTTATACATGTAAAACAACATGAAGAAAAGGTTCTGCTGAGTTCAGCTGTCACTGGTGTATGTGGGATAGCTGCAGCAGGGAATGCCAAATGTGCCTTAGCCCAGTATATTATGGAGATAAAATTATTAGAACAGCTAAAAAAAGTGAAGTCAAAGTCAAATCAGTGTATCTCTGCCTTACTGTTATGATTTACTTACACCTGCCAAATAGAAAGAACCTCTTTAGAAGAAAACTCAGCAAAATTCAGACCTTTTAAAACATCAAGGAATTACATCTGAATTCTTAGGAAATATGAAAATGTGGCTAGAGAAACTTATATCATGAAAGCTGAACTATAATGACTAAGTATGATGACAGCTTTAATCCTTACTGAGAGATGGTATTTTGGGTAGTATGAAACACCCATAAGTCCCATTGAAATCATCAGGAGCTGTGCCTGTTCCTATGATGAATGAGAATATTTCTACTCTTATTAAAATATCAGATTAGGTTCTCATATATCAAAATCAAATTTTGCCCCACTGAAGTCTGCAAAACAAAGACACACTCGCAGTGCTTTTTCCCTGGGTTTTTGCTATTTCTGCCCACTGAGCTATGAAACAGAAAGGTCAAACTCATTTGAAATACAAGTCTAGCAAGGAAAAGGAGGGATAAGGGGGAAGAAGACAAAGCTGTAGGAAACATCCCTTAATTTCATTTTTTAAATCCTGTTATTTCTTAAGTGTTATGTGGAAAATAAAAGGTAAAAAAAAACCCATACAAAACTAATATTCAAAAGACTAGGAATTCACAGCTGAAGACTTCAAAAGACATCTTGGTACATTCTAGAACTGTTGGAATTTTGACCCTAGTAAATATTGAATTTTTTTTTTAACTTAGTATTATAGTATCAGTGTTAAAATATGCAAACAAGATGGGAACTCAAAGGAACTGGGTACCAGCAGTCTATATTTCACATTACAATTTGAAGGACGTAAGCCGAAAATCATATGAGAAGTAGTTTTAGGTGCACTGCTATTAATTTACTTATATTTTATTATAAATCTGAAAAGGAAAGAGAATGAATTGGACAACATATTTTCTGTATCTCCAGCAGTTTTACTAAAATCACAGTTCTACAAAAACTGTAATGAGATGTAGAAAAATATTACTGCATTTATCTAAATTATGGTCAAACAATAACCCTTATTTTATCTTGCTCCCATTCAGCCTTGAATCCTCAATGTGACATTAATGGCTTTAACAAAATTAAATCAAAGACAGGTATGATGACAAAACAGGTAAAAAACTCTTCAAATAGATTGTCATTAAACATTAGAAGTAAGCAGCTACCTATTGCTGTGTCAGTAGGTGAATAACAGCAAACTGCTCTTCTTTCCTAAACAAGTTAAGAAACCTTCACCTTTCACACTAACATAAATTAGCCAGGCATCCACTGAGACACATAAATCAAGTCACAAAAAAATTGCCCGTGTATTATTAAAAATATGAACATAAGGTGGAAAAATACTACAGCATGAGCTTGGTAATGTTCAGTGCATATGTATGTAAGTGGCATTTTCATCTGGTTCCTGAAAATATTTAAAACTATATCCATGGTATTAGTAGCAATCATTTCTCTTTTTTTTTAACTCCTTACTGTTTCTCAGAAAGTGTGATGCTTTAGCATCACAGATGGCATCTAACTGCAGTTCTAGAGACATAAAACTTCAGCATCTACATTGACAAATAGACTCACATTTTTATACTAGACCAAAATAAATTTATATATTTTATATTTATTTTTTTCACTGATAATTTTCCTTAAGCATCTACAGATTCATTAGGTAAAGATTGAAAAACAATGAAATAAAATGTAACCAAAAACTTTGAGATACCAGGGAGAAATCTTCCTTTTTTTTCTATGTCTGCTAGAAACAGACTTTCAAATCTTGGAGATGATTCCACCATGAAATATAGCTATTCATGATTATAACACTTCCCACTCTCAAAGATCCATCCCAAACTCCACAGTATTTGGTAAACTCCCATTTCATGTTTACATGTGAAAAATTCAGTTTTATTTAGAAAAAGAATTCTTCACAGTTTTAGGGGGATGAAAAATAAAGCCTAGAAAAGAAAGGGCAAGTCAAAAGTATTGTTCATTCATGTCTCAGACCTGGAAGAACCTAACTTGCTCAGCTTTAGCATTAACAATATTGTTATGAATCACCCTATTGATGTACCAAATCCCACTAATAGGAGACTTATTTACAGGAACATACTGCAAAGCAGAACTGGAATATTTAACTGGAAATTTCTTGAGTAGTTTACCAATCAGAATGAAATTCATTTCATCCTCCCTTTGCTTTAGAGATAAGATCAACACTCTTGAATCATATCTTTTAGTATCAGCAGCCGTGGTCCATGTTTAAACCAAGGAATTAAACATCCCCAGGAATAGTCACAGCATTGCTGTGGAAGAGTCATTGTCATTGTTGGTAAACTCAAAAGAAAAAAAAAAAGAGTATACAAACTGTCTACTGTCTGTTGTGAGTAGTTCCTGGAATGTCTAAAGTCCCACACCATGCCCAGAATCATTCGGGAGAGTGCCTGACACCAGGAGCCAAAAGCAGGCTAGCAATCATTCTCACAGCTCAGCAGCACAGATGACTGCACTCTAGTAGACTTTGCTTAATCTGCTAAAATAGCCCTAAGGAAGGAGCCCAGCAGAGTGCTTCATTCATTGCTGCATAACTTTGGGCCTCTGCATAACAAGAAAATCAGCTACAGCTTTTTCATTGTCATTATATTTACATACAGACAGACCCATTTTTACCAGTCTTACTTTCAATATGGAATGTGGTTAAGGGATAAATAGCAGAGCTGCTCCAACAGTGCAGCTTTACAGATATACAGGTATACAGGCGTATTATAAATTAGAAGAATGTGTTCTAAGTTCCCTACTGGCACTGCTTTGAAAGTGTGATGGCTGTAAAATGTCCTACCCCAGGACTACCAGACAATGGATCTCCTACAGGGGCACAAAAGGTGAGAGTAAACTGTTGGTAAGTTCAGGTTTGCTGATTTGTATGCATCAGACACTGAGATGCTGCAACAGTGAACATACACAATGCTCCTCGTACAGCTGAGGCCTCCCGCAATGGGAGCAGTTGAGCACTCCACTTTAATGGATTTTTTTCAAAATATTTTTACTCTCTTTCTGGGAAATTGGAAGATGTGAAAATGGAGGTGGTTTTCAAAGGCTAGCTTGCCTAGTGTGGCACCAAAATTTCAACTCAAAGCTCAAAACCATTGTGTATTCTTTAATTAATTTTTCCTCCACATAATAATTGCCCAGCTCCTGCCTGCCAAGTACATGCAGATACCTGTATAAATACGTACAAAAAAAAAAATCCATTGTTGCAAATAACAAAGAGAGATTTTTATTTTTGCAGAAAGAGTTTCTTCACAGGAAAGATTGTCAGACACTGTAACGAGCTTCCCAGGGAGGTGGTGGAGTCACCATCCTTGGAGATGTTCAAGGAATGACTGGACATGTCACTTACTGCTCTGGTCTACTTGACAAGATGGTGATCAGTCACACATTGGACTCAGAAGTCTTGGATGCATTTTTCAAGCTAAATGATCCTGTGATACTGTGAAATACTACAGACTTCAAAAACTGGAAAAAAGTTTGATCATTAATGTTTCATATCTAATTCAGACCGTAAATTTGTCAATTAGTTGGTGAAAAGGTTTTTAGCTTAAAAGAATAATATAGAATATATGAAATAACACAGTAAGAACACAAATTTTAGAGAACAAGTTTTATTTTTACTGGATCTCACAACTAATTTAAACTGTGTAATTGAAAAGAAAAAAAACGAATTTCCACGCCTTTTATGGAGAACTTTGTGAGTGTTTATTTTTCAGTCACAATTAACTTGGAAATTACTTTTGATCATGGGTATCAAAATTATTAGCCAGACAACCCAAGAAATTTTACTCTTATGTTACATTGCAAATTGAACTACATGACACAAAATGGTACATATTCTTAAAACATAAAAAAAAATTCACAATGTACGGGTGAGAAAAATTCAGGGCAATGAAACCACATTTGACAGCTATTGAGACGTAAGTCTGTCAACCTAACTCATTCTTTATTCTGATCATTTTATCTGAAGTAACACTATTATTCTACATACATGAAAGAAAGTACTAAGCCAAATTTTACTTTTCCTCTTAAACGATATCAACACAAACTTACTCAATTGTAGTCACTGGCTGGAGCCAAGTTGTTATCCAAATATCATAAAGAGTAATACTCCACAACAGTAGAGTGAGCATAACAATCATTATAAATTATACATCATGCGAAGAAAAAAAAGTATTGCAAAGCCTTGCACTTTGCTTGATAGTAGCATTAATGTTATTGCAGTTTCTTACCCAAGATGTAATCTCTGGAAATAGATGTTCTCTCAAGCCCTTATCTTCTTAAGCCCACCTCAAATTAACAGAAATAATAAAAATAAGATCTAGAAAGGGAGGAGAACTTTTCCCTTCTAATGAGAAGGTTCTCTCCTCTGCTTCGTTTTCTCTAACATTTTAGAAGAGAGGCATGACCTGTACCAGGCAACTGAAAGGGGATGTAGGGAATATCTTAAATGTACAACTACATCCCTTCTCTTTTGTGAATATGAAACCAAATTTAAGGTTACATAAGACAAGGAAAGTCCTCTCTATTCCCAGTTTTCTCCAGACCCTCT
The DNA here is from genome assembly GCA_013397175.1 of Platysteira castanea. Taxonomy (NCBI): domain Eukaryota; kingdom Metazoa; phylum Chordata; class Aves; order Passeriformes; genus Platysteira; species Platysteira castanea. Next base: position 279,430 of record VYXC01009544.1, read on the forward strand.
GTATTGCAACTGCAGTCATGCTAATTGTTGGAAGCCAGCAACATTGAGCACTTTAAATCAAGTCTCAGAAGTACATATTTTTGTGTTATTTACTTGTGTTTGTCAGGGAAATTAGTGTGCAGTTCTTGTGAAGGCTTGTAGAGAATTTCCTTTGGCATGAAAATAACTCATTGAGTATGGCTGTTCTTGAGTGACACAACAGGGAGCAATGAAATACCACAGAGCACAAAAGATGACTGAGAAAGAGCTTTTTGGAGCAAGATGGAACAAAGCTTTTTTTTCTGCGTTATGTGCCTCACTTACAAAGTCTCAATGAGACATCCCTTTTAGATTCAGACTTGAAATTAGTTGCTGTATTTCAAAGCTATAACAGTCCTTATTGATAGTGATATGCAGTGGATAGTTCACAAAACCCACCAGAAAGGTGATTCTTCTTTTTTAGCCCTGGCACTAGGCTGAGCATCCAGTCGTGAAACACAAACACAATTCTGGCTGGTCCTGGACTAGGATCCTGGTCTGGACCATGGTGTGCATAAACAAGGAAGTCCCTTTCATTTTTTTCTTTTTTTTCCCTCTTCTCTCATAGATATCACCTAATCCACTTCCGTGAGCTAGGTCATGGTTAAGTTCCTCCATTTAATGAAGCAATTTTTGTCTGAATGCCCTTGCTATGAACCATCATAGCTGCTACCTGGCACTGAAAAGATGGATAAGGGAAAGTATAAATGTGAGCTTTGCTCTTGTAGCAGGCTGAGTGATTCAGTACGGGAAATTTTGGCTGGTCTGAGACTTTAGTTATCCTATTTTTGATATTCAAAGCTGCTATATGCTATGCAGTAGAAATGAAAAAAAGCAGTAGTCAACAGTTTGCAACATTTTCATTGCTCCCTTTATTGCTGTTGTTCTCCCTTTTTTAGCTAGCAATAAATTGTCCAGCAGGTCTACTGTTACTCAGCTCACTGGAGTTTGTATTGCAAGAGTTGCAAGGAATTGCGAAGGCTAACCCTGAAAAACATAAGTAAATGCCTGCTATGCTGTGAAAATACTGAAGCTAATGGTATTTTTTTACCTGTGCTACAAAACCATAATAAATCACAGTTTAAATATGCTGCAAATACATGAATCGCCTACATGCTAATAATTAAAAAAGACACATATGTCAGAGGTGTTTGCAAATGAGACTTTAATGATGAAAGAAACTGTAATTAAATCATTTTAATAAAAATGTAGAAGACAGTTGCGTATTATTTTTTTTCTTCACTGAGGTTAAAATAACTCACACTCCATTGAAAAGTGAAAGAGAACTGATGCACAGTGGGAGTAAGCCTGGGCATATAACTGCAGTTTCTGAGGAACCAAAAAATGCTAACAGAATTGGCACTGAAAAGCAAGGGCAAGCTTTGAAACCTGAATGAAAAGATTATTTACATTCTCAAGGCTTAGAAAGAAACCATATTAACTGAAGGTAAACTTTACATCTTAAGAAACACATACAATAATATCACAAAATCAAGGTTTGGGCTTTTTGAAACAGATATTTAACTATTTATTACTATTCCTATCTTTTTCTGTCATTTTGGAAGTGTGCTTCTGTTTAATTCCACCATCATCTGAATTCTTCTGCTTAAAAAGAAGAGCAAAAAGGAACATTTCTCCATGCACTGATATTTTTCTGAAGCTTTAAATAACAGAACAGCATTTTCTTAAAAAACAAAAAAACAAAAAAAAACCAAAAAACCAAACCAAACAAACAAACAAAAAAAAACCACAAAAAACCACAAAAAAACCGAGAAAAACCAAATCAAACAAAGTCCAAAAAAAAGCCAACAAAAATCCCCCACCAAATCCAAACAAATCAACAGAACCAAATGCAGATCAATTGTCTCTCCAGCACGCTAGCACCCTATGCAACCTCACATAACACTGAGAAGGAAAAAAAAAATCAATGTCAAATTTGTAGCCTTACCTTTTAGCTCAGGAATGAAAATATTGATTAAAGCTAAATTGTTTAGACAAATTTTTACTATAAGTCTAAATCATTTGCAAATAGAGAAATTCTGGAGTACAACTGAAATCAGCTTTATATTCTTTCAGCATCATACAAATAGTAAAAATACAGATTACAAACACACACATTGATTCACAGCAGTCCTAAAATAAATGCCTTATGATCATGATAAATAGATGTCAAATAGTAGGGAAATGGAATTCCCTAAAATGTATAAAAATATCTATGCAATTTACAAGCCTCACGAGGATATCACTACAGTTGGTTTTAGCTGGCAAGACTGGTCTCTGCAGAGTCCTTTATTCACTGGGGAGGGAAAGGCACATGCAGAGAGTGATTGAAAACTTCTAAAATTAGGCTCCAACTCTGAATTTCTCTGCAAAATCATATTTCTCTCTGTTAACTATAAAAGAGCCTGGTGGTTCTGTGTGGTTTTGCAGGCATTGTCCAAGCCCCAACAAGACAGTTTCTTAAGGGTTATTCTCCAAAGTGTTCAAGGGCATTAGTAACACAAATCATTCTGACTGACAGTAGGTACTGCAGAAAGTGTTTCTCTTTTACTATAAATATTTAAACTTTGAGAGAGTTAATTTCAAAGCAACAAAACCCTGAGAATTCCCAGATGGAACTGCTAGGATTACTCAGTGGTTTACAAAGTGACCATGCAGATTTCCAGTAAAACAACTAATCAAATAAATAAGTGTGGGAATATGAACTACATGAAGATCATCACTTCCTCAATAACAAAATCTTTAGCCTGAGGAAAGTCTGCGATATTTCCGTACAAAAATCTACTCACAAAGAAAAAAGTGAGAAGGATGCTTAACATCCTTTCCAGTCTGTTACTGATAAGAGAGATTTAGACAAATGGTTTTCTTGCTAGCCCAAGTTCCTGACCTTCAATCTTCTACCTTGTTTGTCCTAAGATTAAATACCCAAGCTTCAGCTCTTCCAAGAATTAGAGCTTTTTCTGCAAATCTTCAAACTAAAAATTCCTTTGTTGATTCAGAAACAAATAGAAAGAAGACATCCAATATGAAAAAGAGAAAAATAATAAAGTAATCAAAGCAGCAGTAAAAACTGTCTGTATTTTCTGGATTTCTTTTTCTGGTTCACTAAATAAATATTCTGCTGTCACAGAACTAAAACAAATTTTAAAAAGATAGCTTGTCCAAGGATATTCTAGAAGCAGAAATGTACTTCTCTGCAGGGACCTTGCTTCACGAGCCACATCAATCACCTAAAGGTATATCCTTCTAATTGCAACAAGCTCTTGGAAAGGTGTGAGAGTTGTCTTGCTGCACAAATAAATTTCATGTCAGGAAAACATCAAGCATAGATAAAATAGAAACTGCAAACATCTGTACCTTACAGACATTAGGGACAGCTTTCAAAAATTTCAGATAGGATGAGCATCAGAACCAGGATTCTCCTATTAGTATTCCCAGCAGCATTCTCAGTCCAAGAATGCTCACACTCCTCATGCTACAAAACTGGAAGGACTGCAGTTTATTCCACAGCAAAGAATTCTAATAAATGGTGCTGAATAAATCTTCCTAGGGACACACTAATTTCCATGACTGCGTACAAATTAAGTGAAAATTGTTGTGAATGTAGGGCAATCATCTGAGCTGGTTGTGTTTTGAAAATAGTTTTGGTAGTAGAAAACAGAAGCTGTGAAGAAGCACCCCTTGCTTAAGGGAGTACTGTTAAGACTACTTCTGAAATTGTAGGTGGTATCTAATGACCTATTTTGCTACTTTTGAAAAAGAAAAGCTTGGTTGAAATAATAAAGCAGCAACAAAGTGAAAGTAGCAATATTGTAAAGACCTAAATAGGACTCGATGCTGAGCTTTTGCTGTAGCCCCACAAGGACAAATTTGTAGTCCGTGATCTCCTTTAAACAAAAGAGCTCATTGATCCTAAGAAATATCACAGAAACATGCAGTGGGGAAACAAAGCAAAGCTGGGAGAAGAGACTTACCTACTAGCTCCTTTAAGTCATAGAACAAGAAACTTACCTTTTGGAAATATTCCTGTGATAATAATTGCCACATAGATGTTTCTAAACATTTGGTGCCAGAGTACACTGGGAAAGAGGGAAGTTTGGTATGCCCAGACCATTGCAGGATCATGGTCATCTGTCTCAGATGCGACGAGATTAGCTCAGGCTTTAGTTTAGGTGCAGATTGTCTCATTCTTTAACTTTGGTGGTGGATCCAGCCTTCTGAAGGGCATCTCACTTTCTAGAAGCAGTGGAGATGCCTGGAGAGGATCCCGTTGAGCTGCCTTTTTGTGTCTAACCTAAACCAGCCATCCAGGCCCTCCTTACAGTCAGGGAGAGGGAGTGGGAGAGGCAACTGCTGAAAACCCTTGTCCCACACAAAGTGTCTGTAACATAAGCACAAAATTAATTGCCTCCAGGGGGCTCAATTATATAACCCTGGACTATAGAGAGAGTCTGGATTTCTACCCTAAGCAGAAATAATGATTCTCAAAGAAAACAGGCTCACAGAGGCCAGAGTGATTCCATAAACAGAAATTTCAGAGAAGTAAGTTATTTCAATATAGATGTGGAATAAAAATAAACAGAAGTGTTTAAATCACAGACAAGATAGCAACACAGCACTCTACACAGCTGGAAAAAAAATAAAATAAAAAACAAAAACCAACCAAACAAACCAAAAAGCAAACAAACATGTAAAAAAAATGTAAACACAACTCTGTTTTGCTAGAAGTACAATTGTTTTCAGGTAAAGGGTATTGTCATAGAAAAATACTCAGCGGTTTGCTTTGGACATGGCTTGGACCTCATCTTGTCCTTCCTTTTTCTAACAGCTATGTAAAGTAGCCCAGCATACTGAACCACAAGAAAACATCTTTGTTATGGTTCGTCTGTAGCAGATGACGCCAACTTCTGACTTTCTCGCTAATGATTTATACTTCCCATTCCCAAGGGATGCTTGTTGTATTCCTTAAGGCAAAATAATAACAAGAGGGCAATAAATAATTACAGACATCATAGAAAGATTAACAGCTACCAGTCAATAAAGAAGGTAGATGTTAATACTTTGCTCTGCTGTGTTTGAATTACCTATGTAAAAACATAGCTGCTGTAGTTATACAGATGTGTAAAACAGGAAAAATGACAAGGTTGATGACAGTGTGACAATTGTAATCCAATTTCTTGTATCTGATGGGTCTTTTAAAGCTTCTTTCATGAAAAGGGTAACAACAGTTCAGCTATATGTACATTAAAAACTTCAAAGCAAAAGAGAAGTTTTCTATTGTCATCTGGAAGAAAAGACATTGAGAGGTAAATTGAAGTCCTGAGTTTCTCATTGTACAATTTTGCTTCAGCAGATGAATCTTTCCCAAAGAAGTCAAAATTGTCCCAGTCAATATGTTGGGGATTATCTTCATTATAAGTATGATGATACCCTATATTTATCCCTAAAACATATATTCCCTAGACCCCTTTCACTGCACTAAACTTGATTAAATCCAGGAACATTCTCTATTGTCAGAAGCCAGCTTTTGATATTCTGGAGTAGTAAACTTGAAGTAATTAATTCCTCATTCTTGACTACACTCTTGCTAATATTGTCCAATCTGTGCTCAGCCACCTCTGCCATTCTGACTAAGACACTGAATATGAGAAAGGGTTTTGCCGGCTAAAAACAAGAGAAGAAAGTCAGCATGAACTTTTACAAATGTAGGAAAATAAAAGACGTTTCAAATATCAGATAACTTTATATAAATATGTTGTTGGTTTGGATAGTTCTGACAGTTTTTTAGTGATCTGTATTGTCACTGATCCATAGGTTAACTCATAGAAGTTCAGTGAGTGCAATATTGTTCTCTGTAAGAAAATAAAGAACCTAGGAAGAGATACACAATAGAGGTCTATAAATATTACTTTTGGCTGGTGGTATTTCAAAATGCTGCAATACATAAGGGATCAGCACAATTGTTTTCTGGTGTAATGAAGAAACAATACCTCAATTCATGATAGTTTTTGCTTTATGATGAATATATGAGAAACTAAATGTGTGTCTAAAACACACTTGTTCATATTTTCATCTTATTTTGTTAAACTACTCTGTGTTCACCTGAAATTAATATATACAGATTTTCTGGCAAGAAAAGAAGCAGGAAAAATCTTGAACTGCATAAGAAAATTCTCAAAGAATTCATCAAGAATTTCTTCCACAATTAGTCTTCTACTTAGAATAGCATCCTCATCAGAAATACTCAGTGTCATCTGAGAAGGTATGAAATACAAAAGTACAATATAGCCCCACGATACAGTCCTATCATCTTCAATAATAATTATTATTCATTACTCTCCATCATTCTATAATCTTCTGCCATCTCAGATTAAAAATCATCTTTTATTTTAATCAAAATCAATTTTAACTATATATTTTATCACAGAAAGGATAAAGAAGGAAAAAAACCCTATAAAAAAAAGAGTCTTAGTAGAAGTCCCAGCATAAAGACCTCTAAAGTTTGCTGCAAGAGATTTAATCTACGTTTTATAACCAAGTCTGCAAAGATGCTTATCAGAACCAATTTTAACCCAGCTAATTTTAATCTGTGAAATTTGCAAGACATTTAATTTCAACACAAAAAAGAAACCATTAGAGATATCAGGTTCACAAGTTCATTTTCTTGAGTGTTACCCTGATCCAGGCAAATAAGAATCTGAAATATCTGGTCTCCGAGAATTAACATGGGATCCTTCATTTGTAGTTTGTGTACTGATTAGAAAACAAAAAACTGTAAAAAAGGTTATACTACATTCTGAAAATCAAAGTCAGACATCCACTAAATCTTTCAAAACATGTCTTTAAAGAGGTATGAGCTACATTGTAGGTAGTACATAACGAAGCAGTATATTGTGGGTTTAAAAAAGTTACTCATCTGAAAAAAAGTAAAAAGATAATAGTTTTCACAATGAATGAGCATTAATCAATTTTATAGGTCACCGGCAAATATTAAAATAAAAAAGTTGAGACCAAACTAGTCATAGGATTAACTGCTCAATACCCTAAAGAGCAACGGGAGAGCACCCAGTGTGCTCTGTCTCTCTTTGTGCAGGAAGCTCTGATCAGCACACTGCCGCTGCAGTTTCTTGGTTGTATTCTCTTTTCTTGTGACACTAGGGAACAAAACCAAAACTATTTTTTCTGCCTCTATTCCAAGGCATCCACAACACTTCAATGCATTAAGGGTGTTTGCAGCATTGTCATTTTATACGACCAGCATTGATTTTGTCCTTAACTTGAACAGGGCGATAGCAGAGAGACAATAATACGCATTTTGATCACAAAACTTGTAAACTCTTTTGAGGTTTGAAGGTCTTTGTTTGGCTGACAGCTTTCTCCCAACCCTTTAATATAAATTGACGGATTATGCTAAAGCTTGACACTGTCATTTCAACCTTAGAAATGAAAGATAGGGAATAACAAGAAACTACATTAAAAAATAATTATTAAGGATCTCTATAGAGAATGAGTCTATTAAAGAGGTCACGGAACTCTCTAAAAGTTATCTCAAATAGACTGTTAGATATCACAAAAGAGCTAGGAGATGAAAACATTTAATCATTAAAGTGAACAGTCTAGCTCAGATACAATAAATTGGGCAGTGATATGCTTGTTTACAGAAGATGGAATCCAGAGTATAGATGTAGTCATTATTTCTTCAGAGAGCTGAGATGTCTTGGGACGGGCATAGCAAAGTTGATTTGGGCTCTAATCCCATCTTTGATGCAGTGACTAATGCAGACAATTGGTTTTTAAAGATTGGTGTATTACAGCTGCTGGAAGGCACTTGCTTCATGGATATTCTGTAATTCTTCAGAAGCAAATCCTAAAGTTGAGATCAGGCTTGGCACCCCTTAAAGGCCTGGAAGCAGCTCCCTTAGGACGGATTGAACCTAGAGTATTGTTTTTCTACAGTATTTCCATCCCCCTGAAGGTTCACATCAGTCTTCCTCAGCTCCTGAGGCATTCATCTCGTCAATTATCTAGAACAGGAATAGAGGCAGGGGGGAAAAAAAGGGAAAATCTGTGGTTTTTTCACTGTTATGAAGATTTGGTCATACGTCTTTACAGTGGGTTGTCATATTTCTTTTTTAAGCACTGTGCTATTTTCCAGCATAACTAAATTTCTGTTTATATTCACAAATGCTAATTAAAATGAAGTACCTGGGACAGGTCTTGCAGCACCTATATGCATATATATATACATATATATATACATTCACAAACACACACAGACCTATTTTTACATCTATACATTCACTGTCTCAAGTTGTTTGTTTAGTTAGCTCAATAGCTCTTGGGTGTTTTGGATGACTTTTTCCTATGAGCATGATCTATCAATTTTGGCATAATGAACTCCTGCAAAGGTCAAATTTAAAGGATAAATGCTGCAGGAAATGATGACTCTACAATAATCCTGTTATCCTCCTACAACTCTAATTTCATTTTATTGAGTTGAACAGTGTAAGGGTAAAAGGGTAACTACTTTCTCTCTGCTAATACCCATATACCCAAGTCCCCTGAATATAGTATTATGTTTAATCGCTACTGTAAATGTATCAGTAATAAAGATCTATTACAAAAATAATTATCTGTTTTTTATTTGTTTATGGTGGGGTTTTTTTAATTTTAAAAATATCAGCAAAACATGTTGAAGAAGTATTTACTTAGCTCTTTTTTGGAGGGGGGAAGGGGGGGACTAAGAGGGAATTTTATCCTGATAAAATACTGTATATGGAAGGCAAACTGAGTTGTGAATGACACTGTTTTTATGGCTGTTACCAACTGTTCATACTGCCAGTGGGTAGATGTTCTACTAAATATTTGCATATATAGGATGGAACAAAACTTCCAGATAGCATTTTCAAAAAAATTCCTAGCATCTGCCTAAGCCTGCTCTGTTTAAAACTTGCAGAACCTCAGTCCTGCAAACAGACTGGGGTTTGCTTGGTTTTCCTTTCTTTTTTTTTTTTTTTTAATTTAGTGTTTCTACTAATCCATTATTACTTGTAATTAACTGTGACTATTCTCTGGTTGAATTGTCCATACTTTCCATTACATTAATGTTAAAATAATTTCTTGGATAAGAACGTAGCACACGCAGGACACCAGAAAACCTGTCTTTTCTAGAATGGTCAAGGAGGGAAACAAGGTTTCACTTTCTCCTGCTAGCTGAGCTCTTTAGTCTTACCACAGCATAATTATGTCAGCAAATGCATTCGGTAGCTTAGCATATTCAAGCCAACATGTACATTGCTTTATCCTAAGGCAGGAGCAGCACTTGAGCTGTTTAAGAAGCACATCCTCTGCTTTGTAGTTCTCTTTCCAAGCTATGCTTGTTACCAAAGAACTGTTTAACAGGTATCTGTGTGATGTGATAGCCAGGTCTCTGTGGACTGATGGTTAAAGGTAACTCTGCTTTTCTAAGGGCATGGATCCAGTGGTAGGAGGAACAGACCAGCTACAGCAATACCACACAGGCTATTTGCCAGTACACAGTTAGCCCATCCTTGGAACAGCTTTGGCATCCTGTGGTAAACAAACCAACCAATTAGTTAAAAGCAATACTGTGTGCAGTAATGTGAGCATAGACATACTCAGAAGGAGTTACTTTAAGAAAGTCCATTTGAATATATATATATATATGTATATAAGAAGCTTTACGTTTTACTTTTGTACATCTCCAGGCTGGCTAAACAAAATTTCAGGAGGTGCTGCAGAAACCAAATACAGAATAGGCACAAACATAAATTCAATTTGTTAAAATCGCTAACATATGCTTATAAACAAGTATACTCATTTTCAAACCTTTAATCATACCAAATACATTGATATTTGGGTGTCCTGTGTGCACTGCTACAATAAGTAATTTAGTCCAGACTGAAGTCTGATCAGAAAATGTAGGAATTTTTTAACAGCTCACTAGCTGGGAAGACTTAGGAGGTATTGGAGGTGTTCAAAAGTGCTACTGAAGTTGTATTCTCCCACAGAGTATTTTTTCCTGGAAAACTCCCCAGTGTCTGCAGACAAGATAGACCACAAAGAAGATAAAAGCAATTTCATGTCATTGTCTCAGCTTGTTCCAAAACATGCAAAGCTCCTCTGTAAAGGACCCATTTCAATGGCTGTGGCTATTAACTCTTACCTTTTATGTTTTCATTAGGTGTGAATTTCAGCTGAGGTTTTCTTGCTTTCTTTGGCAGTTTGTGGCAATAGGTTGAAGAGATGAGTTTACTTGCATATTGGAAACAGAGAAAATTGAAAACACACAAAATTGCTATGACAAAGTAGGAATTCACTGCTTCTGATGTAGTGAAATGAAATTCTTGCCCCATGCACCTAACGTGTCTGCATAGGCAATAGATTCCCACACAGAGGCTGGAGTGATATTTGTTTAAAACTAGCTTTCATCCCTCCATAAACAATATAAATGTCAACTTCCCATAATCTCCCTTGTACACTTTTGACCTGGCAAAAAGGTTGTACAAGCAAAAAAAGCTCACCAAAATATTGAACTAAAGTTCACCCCTAAGCCCTCAAAAAGGTCTTTCACTTGCTGAGTACTAATCAGGAGCTTCAGAGCCCAGAAACAGCAACATGTGGTTTATTAACAGAGCAATACAGATAGAACAATACAGCTAGACAATCATTGCCTAACATAAAGTATATCTGCCATCAAAGCAAGCTGCTAACAAAGTCACCCTTAGTTTTACGAAAATTTGATCTATTGCATGCAACCCAGCTCTCCCCAACCCCCCCAACACACACCGTTTCAACCTTCTCATAATCTATGATGTGTACTAATTCAAACCCATCGAAATATGCATCAGGACTACCTGTTGGGAAGAAAAAACTTAAGAAATGAGAATAGTGAAAGAAATTGTGGCTTTGAGATCACAGAACCACAGAAGGGTAAGGGTTCGAAGGGACCTTAAAATTACCCAGTTCTAACCCCCCGCCAGAGGCAGGGATATTTTCCACTAGACCAGGTTGCTCAAAGCCCCATTCAGCCTGGCTTTGAACACTTCTAGGGCGGGGACATCCACAGCCTCTCTGAGCAACCTGTGACTCACCAGCCCCACAGTAACGAATTTATCTGTAACATCCAGTCGACTTTCTTCCATCTTAAAAGCAATCCCCCTTGTCCTATCACTACATGTCCTTGTAAACAGACATGAGAGCCTACATTTTAGGAGTGATAAAAAGATAGTGTCTAGCTAGTACAAGGGAAGACCCATGCTGCAGTTTTATAACGTGAACAACTGAAGCAATGTGTGTGGATCCTTGGAACAGGGTAGAGCTCAAACAGAAAGCTCCTGGACAGGATGACAGTCAGCATTTGAGGGGTGTTAACAGGAGTCCTCTCTGCAGCTTCCTTGTGGAGGCATCCTCAGCCAGTCAGGCAAGATTCTCCAGAACATGGATGATGGCAACTCTTATGCATCCTTTATATCACACATACATATACTTTATATGTGACCAGCTACCTAACTGAACAAAGTTTCTCTATTTTTCTCTGCCCAAGCACTAACTGCCTACACTTTAGGTTATAGGAACAGTTAAGCAAGTTAGAAACCTTTTTCCGTAGGCATTAAAAGATTATATGAGTTCATATTATTGGGTTATACCAAGTTATATAAACTCACACTCGTATTTATGTAAGCTTGACTGGGCAGAGGAGTCAAGGTTGGACTTTCTACATAGCACTGAGGACAGATTTACAGACAAAATCCTTTTTCTCACACTATCCTTCCCACCTGGGAAAAGTTCTCCCTAAACTTATATGTCATCTCAGTACTATCCTTTAAGTCCCTTCTTTAAAATCCCTTTTGCTCACAACCTATGAAAACCTTGATTGCAGATTTATAGGAATCTGATTATTTACTTGTGTGAAAATAGGCTATTCTCTTGTTCTCTGCCTGCACTGCATGCAATGCAGACTTTAAAGGGCTTCTGGACAAGCTTCTAAAATATGCTGATGGCCATAATTCACACAATTTTAAGTGACAGAGAACACGGTAGAAGAGACAATGCAAAGAAAATATGGGGCTATTAGTTAAAGATGACAGAGAACTTCTTGAAATGTCCCAACTGTCACTGGCAAATTAAGATTAAAAAAAGCAGAGAAGGTACATAGTAAGAAACTGGCGTAGAATAGAGTAGTTTTAATTCACCATGAGCTAAGGAAATAAGGAAATCCTGTACTATTAGTCTGTGTAATCTCTCCCTTTCATGAATAGATATCACATTTTGTAACTCAGAATCTCCTTACTGTTTATCATGCTAAGAAAACATTCTAAATTCACCTTATAAGGAAACAATTGCTTACTAGAAGTCAAATATGCATGCCAGTAGTCACAGAAAGTTTTCCTTGATGTCCTATGGTAGAGAGTAGACTCTGTCTAGAGGAGGAGACTTTCTGAAGCATATTCACAAGAAGGAAAAAAAATGAGAGAGAGAAAGACTTGCTTAACGTTACTTAAAAGGAAATTCACCGATGGAAAACTTTTATCTTTAGAAAGAGCTGGAAAGCACAGTGCAATGTCATTTTTTTTAAGAATAGAATTCAGTTTAATGTTCAGTCTTTTTGCAGCACTGTTGCCAATTGGATACAATATTTAATGGCACTGTATTCTGAACTATATATTTTTGACAATGTATTTCATGCCTTGTATGTAACTGAAGTTATGAGATTGGAGTGAATAATGAAACAGTAACTCAGCATTCTTCATGCCGTTGCATTCAGATTTGTTATGTTTCATTGATGTGCCACTAGCTGAATCAAGCCTTGATAATCCACAACCATTTCTTACTTTGTAGGAATTATATTGAGATATAAGAATGTCTTAACCTTCTGTCTTTTTCTATGTAATATTAAAATCATATTAATATTTGAAGCTTTGGTATCCATTGCAGGAAATAAAATTTTAAAGAGCATGTACAAATCTGTGCTACAAAAATTTGATTTGAGAGCTTTAGCTTTCATACCAATGTTATCTGTTCACAAAACAATTCATCCAGGAAGAAAGAATAGTAAAGTTAGAAAAAGCTTTCAAAATGTTTATTATAGTGTTTTAGGAACACTATAATTTTCAAAAGCAAATATATTGCAGAAATACCTTTTCCATGGTGATATAAAGAGACTTATATGAGCACATAAGGGGGTTGGAGGATTTCAATACTACTTGATTTAAAAATAGAAAAGAAAATGTTTGAATGGAAGTTATTAGATGAAAAAAAATTAAATTCAAGGGGAAAAATGCTGCCCTGTTTTTGTAAAGCATTCTGATAATAAAGAAGACTATGGATGGGTTTTGTATTGTTTGTTAAGGTCAAATTACCTGCAGTCAATCTCCCTCTTCACATTGAGACATTCTGTGCTGCATTGGCATCCTTTCAGAATGTTGTAAGGTATTGTCATAATCACAGAGAAAGGCAGGACAGTAGGAACAATTCGTAGGACACTTTCAGATAGATTGTTCAGGGACATCCAAGAATGAAAAGAAAGCACCTGGATGTATGATTGTCTTGGATAAATCCCTAGGAGTTCCTCCTGAAATTACTAGCTGGATAAATCCAAGGGTGCATTTGGATATGTACACAGGATACGTGTCTAGGATGCTGATTCTTCTTATTTAGGGGAGTAACACATTTCACTTTTAAGTGAAAGTCAGGCAGGCCATGTGTAGCAACTAAGAGAGGGACTGGTTAAATATTCATTTCAGTCAGCATGGGTATCATATATCCAGCAGACTTACAAAGGTATAGAAACCAGCAAGTTGATTCAAATATTTGAAAACAGGTGTTGCCAAGCAGGAAAATATTTTTCTTACAGTTCACCCTTCTCATAATTCACCCTTTTCCTACTTACTTTCACCTCAAATTTGTCTAGGTTCCCACTATAGCAAGCTGCATTTCTGGTGAGGCACGTATTGGTCAGGCATCCAGGGAACCAGCACTTCATCTAAAGCTTAAGGAACAGCTAAACACATGCTCTTGGTGAGCAGACACCAAGATGAGGTGAGATCATGCATGTGATGAGGACCCATGACATCCTAGAAGAGGTGAGCTCTACGAACAAAGGATGGCTGCCCGAGCCCATGGGTGCCTCTGTCTGCACAGGATGGGATGCAGCTCACTGCAGTTACCACATCAGCCCAGAGTTTGCATTGTCTTCACCCACAGTTTTCCTTCTCAGCCTTGCCAACCTCCCCGATCATCAGTGAACACACACTGCCCCAAAGGCACACAGAATAATGCTGCTTATGGTAGACCAGAGTGAACAGCAAAACACTCCATAATCAGTATTGTTGGAACAGGATAAATGCTGAGTTTCGTCACTGAATATGTAACACAGTTTTAAGCATAACACCTATGCTGGAAAAAAAAAAAAACAAAACAAACAATGACTGACTTCTACATTGCTGAATTAAGTAAGATATCTTTAAGAAAAATATGAGAAAAGGTAATTCATTAGGTGGTGATAAGAGGAGAGGATCAATGTCATTAACACAAATAATGTAATTCCATTTTAAAGGAGAAATAATACCTCTCCCAAGTTAACAAAGTAATAAAACTTTAATTTCAAAAATGTCATTGTCATATTTCTTTTAAGTACTGAATAAACCAAATTCCATTTCTTTTTCCCAGTATTGAACACCCTGATAAGGTTTGTTTTGCTTACTTCATCATATGCAACCCTTGAGTGATTATGGCTAATTATGAAGAACAAATACAAATACTAAGGGGAAAAGGAGGAAATTTTCTGTGACCAGCTGCCCTAAGTACATAATTAATCAAGTGACAGCTGACATAGATCCAAAGTTGTTGGTCTGCTAAGACAAAATCACTAACAGATATTTTATCTCCCTGTAACTTAAAGAGAGTCTTTAGCATTGTGAGATATTTACTCTATCAGTTTTAAAACAATGACAGCTTGGGTAAACTGTCAGTATGTGATGCATTCTCATGCTAAAGCCATGATAGTAATCATGGGCATGATGGATTCCCCAGAGAGTCTAAAGAAATACTCACGAGTTTCCATCATATCAAAACCAATGTAAAAAAAGCACACATTCTGACACTTTAAAAGTATATTATAATTTGGGATTTACAGTTTTAAAATAACAGATTTTCAAAAGGTATATGTTCATTGGATTGCCAGGGGAAAAAAAAAAAGAAGATGGAAATAACAGCTTCATGGCAGGTGTTTCATATAAAATACTCGAAAAGTAGAACCAAGAAATCACTTTTGAAAATCTGCAAGATTGTAAACAGAAAGACATCAGAAAGATAATGTCAAAGTGAGGGAAAAGCAATTGAGAACAGACTTTACTATATTAATCTTCAGTTTTATAATTTTTATTTTTAATCCTCTTCATGTTTCTTATTGGAAGAATGGAAGTTGTGTTGTTGGTGAAAAAATGTTTTTAGAAAACATTAAGTGACGCTAAAATTCTACATTTATCATACCAATATTTGTTTGCCACATTATGGAAAGGCTATTTTATTGAGCAAAATATCCTTTTCTGACATGCTGCATAACTTTAATGGCTTCTTATTTTCACATGGTGTGAATATATATCCATTTCATTATATATATAACCTGAACAACTTCTGTTGCATGAAGAATTAGTTTGAGGTTAATGTTAGACTATGCGATAGTTTGTTCTTGAAAAAAAATTAAAACACATTGTTGGAAAACATGAGGACTAAGCGAGTAATACCTTGTGAAGTGCCCTTGGATCTCAGTAGTTAAGGTTAATAATCCCTCCAAATAATGGGATGTAAAATGATAATTTTGCTAAGAAAATAATAGGTAGTAGATAAATAGGATTTCTACTTCAGCAACCCGCCGAGGACACATGCAGCTTCACTTCTGAGTGGAAAATATGGATTGCAAAAAGTTGTGTTCAAAGACACAGTAATGTTATATTTAAATATGTTATTCCTACACTGTACCTTCATATTCTTCGTAACCACTGCATTATACTTGGACTCCTGTAGGGCTGCAGAAGACAGTGGCTTTCATTCTGACAAGTCATAAATACTCTCCTGCTGTGCAATGCTTTACAGACTTGAGGGTAATTGTGTGAAGATTAAAAACACACTGGTAACATGACCTCCAGACCCTATGAGCTCAACACTGACGGGAAAAGAACAAGCTAGGTAGGAATGGTCCAGACTTTATTTACATTTTATAAAAGATAACAAAAAACTTTTAGACTTTTAACAGATTTGTATCTGCTGTGGTCTTATGAAAAGTGATTTACACCATTTAAAAAAATAATCATGCTTCCTGTGTTTCTTTCTATCCTTGTTGCAGATCATGGGTTTACTCCTGTTTGGCCTCATCACCTGAATTTTGTCCAACATGAGTGTATCGTACTTTATTTCAACTAGCTGTAAAGACCATTTTAAAAAAATAGACTTAAAAACTTAAATATGAGTGGAATACATTTGCTGAAACTGCATTGAGTGAGAACGGTGAGGGTTTTTACTTTCCCAGGGCTGTGGATTACAAGCAGATCATACTTGTTGGACACACACTAATTTTTAAGTGTCTGTGTTAGAGACTGCCCAACCCAGAGGTCGGCAGGACCCAGAGAGTGCTCCTGACCTAGCCATGAAGATGTGCAGCAGTGGCAGTGCCCCATCCCCAGGTCCAGGCAGTGTCAAGGCTAAACCCAACATGTAGAGATGCAATAGTGTGCACTAGCACACTGTAAACCCACAGCTGGATACACGGACCGACAGAGACACAATAAAGCGTGTTTTATGGCATTCACTCAAACACAAAGAACACCCACACAAACATGAGCAATGCGAAAGGCTCAGCCCCGACCCTTCTCTAGGGCTGATCACATCAGAATCTGTTAGTGGAATTCACACACACTACAGGTCTTACAAGAAGCTGGTCCTGGGCATTCAATCCATCCAACATCAGTCTTCAAGACCTATGTCTTCCTGACTTCCTCAGGCTCTCAAGCCTCTGAGATTCATGATCCCACTTCATTTGCTGGTTATCAGATATCTTAATCTACCACTGACCAGCCCAGGTTGAATTTCTTTAATGTCCTCATAAATTAAAAAAAAAAAAAAAAAAATTATGAAGGGATTTAGTGAGACTGTAAGACAGTTTGCAGGGATAAAACACAGGGCTTAGCAGACAAATGTACTGGCCAGCCCCCGTTTATAGTCAACTAACCTTTACCCATTCTTTCTTTACCCACATTTGTTCCTCCCCAATACAGTCAAGCCCCACTCTTTCCTTTCCTTTTTTTCTATTCACTAAACATCCCGTTATGAAAGTGTTACGTCATCCCAAAATTCCAAAATTCTCAAATTTAAAGCACCTGATAATAAATATCACAGAATCCCAAAATTCTTTTTCCCCTGCCTCCCATGGTAGTTCCTGTACCTGGTATTCTGCAAGGTATTCAGAAGAGCTGGTTCCTTGGGCTGACTCATCTTGAAGAGTTCCCCATGAGGTCTAGGGGCTCATCACTCCCCATGGAAAGCACTGGGAGTGCCAGGTCATGATACTCCTTTAGCAATTCTTAGCTTCTTAAGTCCCTCTACCTGCAAGGGTTCCCCTGGTCCCCAAGAATACTTTTGTTTATAGGCATTAGCCTTTAATCATATAATCTATTACTCTGAGCTTTCAGTCTGGAGCAGATGAATGTCATGAAACTTCAGGACCCTGTGTTGCAAGTGGGAGTAAAGACAAACCAACTTGGAAAAATTTTGCCAAAAGTTATAAAACTTGGCAATGTTTCACTGTCTACAATGACTTCATAAGATCGAGCTGCAAAGCCGAGTTAGAAACAAAAGGGTATTTGTGATCTCCAGAGGCCTTCTGGCCCACCCAAAATACAGAAGAGACAAAAATATAACCCTCTTGAAAGAATTCCTACTCAGCCTTTTCTAGCACTCCCTGAATACTTTCACCAATAAACCAGTATGTCTGGGGGAAAAGGTAGGGAAAGGAAAAGCAAACTGTGCTCCAGATGTGGCATTTCCCCTTTCAGGGTATTTGACAAACCAGGCTGCGGGTATTCCCTCATTTTTTGATTGCCAGAGGCTACAGGTTCTGAAAGATCAATTATGCTGTCATTATTACAGTGTCTCACAGCTCAACACCAAGGATGAGTCTTCACTACTTAAAAAGTAAGTGTAAGAATTTTTCATTGCAAATTTATTAATACACATTTCTTTTACCAACACAGAAACCTAGGGAGGGACAGGGAATTGCAATTCCACTTGGAGGTAAACCGAATAAGGTCAGCTCAGCAAGGCAGCTTGACTACTGCTGGAATTGTGTAGATATTTCATGATAAAAATAAAAGTGCTCAATCTTCATCTGAATCTTTCAATGTATTGTCATGTAGCAATGTTCTCATTTGTAAAAGGCACATCTTTTTATAGACAGCAACAAACCAGCCCCCAAGTGCCACCCACAGTATGCAAGTCCAAATGAACAACAGGAACAACAGAAGATTTTAAGCTGACAGTTTCGCACCTTTTTTTTCTTTTGCAGAGGCCTGTTCTAAATAACTTCTCATACAACATACATTGGGAAAAAAATATCACAGATAACATATGGTAGTCTTCCTGAACAAAAATGTCAAAAGAAATACACTGGAGATGAGTAAAAGGCAATCCAGAATAGTGCTGAGGGAATATGGGTAATTCTGACATACGTAACATTTTCAAGTTACATTGAATACCATAGGGGTGCATCCTGAGACAGAAAAAAGTGAAAATGTAACATGATAATACACAGGGACTAGATGTGTTAGAGGTCTAACACCTGTACAGAAGAAGACATAATAAACCAGTGGTGAAAAAGAAGGCATACTCAAGTCAATTTCCAGACTAAGGGAAATAAAACTTAGGAAGAGACCAGAATTCACGGACAGTAATGAGGAAGGGACTGCACAGAAGAATGATGAGTAAGGTGAATTGCTACCATCAAAATGAGTTCTCACAGAGTTTAAACAAACCTCCAGCTGCAGAGCAGTCCTGAAGGAATCCCAATTCTCTATGTCAAGAATTGAAAGAGACACAGATAATTTTTACATCCATGAATATTAATATGACATACCTACAACCATGGATGTAAAATTATGTCATGCTTTGATTATTAAATATAAAGCAAATGGCTTTTTAATAATTTAGTATCAAGGAGAAGAGATCACAAGAAAAGAAATATATGTCATATATAATAAATATATGATATATAGTAGATGTATAATACAGCAAATATATTCAGCATACATATATTCAGTACCTTCACATCAGGCAGTCATACAACAGTGATTTATTCCTATAGATAATACACAGTGTAGAACTATTTTATTTCCAGGATTCAGTTTCAAGTCAGCCAGAATTTTTCTTTCTTTTAAATATATAATATATCAGCAATTTTTATATTATTATTATATCTAACTTTTCTGAAAAGGGTGTGTTGCTGATTCCACTGTGTTAACTTTGAATTTTGCTGGTTTTACTGACTGCAACACAAACAGTTCATTTCAAGATTTCCACTCAACAGGAAGAGCAATTGGGAAATTCTCTGAGGTACGAAGGTAAAAGAAGGGAAGTAGAAAATTGAGTCATATTCTCCCATACATATTACACCAGTTACCAGGAAGTAACTGGAGTGACTGTGAATAGTACAAATTTCTCTGTGACCTGTTTCAAATATTCTGCATTGCATCACTTTTACTTTAGATAAAAAAATTGAAGATTGAGACAATTTTAATAAAGGTTGTCTCCAGAATTAGACTGTTTAATAATTAGTGTCTAAGTCCTCCTAAATTGCTCTGAAAATGGTAGGTATTATATGATTAAAAAACTCAAGTTCTGTCTTCAATTACCTCTAAGTCCAAATGGACATGAGGAACAAACTTTGTTGAGAAATGGACTGATAATTTTCTTGGAATTAATAATTTCTTCAGTTGCAATTCCAGTTTCTATGCCCTTGATGTACTTAACTAAAAAGAACGGGACAAAGACAAAACAATGCAAGAAATACTGGGGTATAAAGATATTAAATACCAATTTCTATGTACTTTCCTTGAAAGGATTATTTTTCCAGTATTTGCTTTACATAATAGACTGCAGGAGGTAGGCATCCCTGCTATACTCATCCAATTTCAAGAAATAATCAGTTTTTCCACCAGAAAACACTGCGATGCCCTAAACATTCTTGCAGAATATCTACTGAACTGAGGATCCATGGGGTTTATTTATACAAGAATAGAACACAAATAAACACAAAGGGCTGGGAAGTGGCTTCTGCTTTATATGTATCAGAAAAAAAAGAAAACAAGGAGCAAATGATATTTAGCAATTGCATTGGTCTATTAATTAATTTACCGATTGTGAACCTCATTCCACTCATTTGTGAGCCACCTACACTTGTCTTTTAATTGTCTGGGAGGGGTGGTTAAGATTCCTCTCTTCACTGCTTTTATCAATAATTCTTTCAATGTAGATTTCAATGTCCACTGGTGATAAAATAAACAGATCACATTCTAGACTAAGCTTTCTATTACTTCTCTCACTTTTCTTCAGCTTTACATCTTTTTTTATGCTATTTACAAAACTAATTCTAATTTGCTACATTAGCACATGACTACATGAAAATAGAGCTCAAAGCTTATCTTTCACAAAAAAAGGTTTAACATATCTACTTGTATCTGGTTTTAAGTAGTAAGTGGAGACTGCAGCAGGGATGGGCAACTGACTGCAGCGAACATTCCATCTTCTCAGTAAAGACTGCTGGGGATGGGAAAGATGACCTAGGGTCAGATTTCCAAAAGGTATGGGAGCATATCACCATCATAGAATCCTGCAATATCCTGAGCTGGAAGGGAACCACAAGGGTCATTGACTCCAACTCCTGTGTTACTGTAACATTAAAGTTTTTTTGTCTACTTTGAAAATGTTTTAAGTATGAATTAAAATCCAGATTTCAAATTCACAGTTTTTTACAAACATGTACAGATTTGCACACTATGCTAAGATCCTTTTCAAATTCAACCTTTTTTTTTTTAATCACCAACTTAAACTAGGATCCTAAAGAAGTCCAAATCTCTTAACACATGAGTTCTTAAATGAAAACAGTGAGAGTGTGGCCAGCAAGTTACTGTCTACTGGTCCTAGTATTGCTTTATAAACTATTCAACTCAGACACTTTTGCTCTACATTGCACTTCACAACTTGGTCTTGCTCCTCAAATAAGATGCTCCGATGCCCCAGTCTAAGCAGTGAATAGTATAGTAACAAGTTGTTGTCATCAACAGCTGGGACATGATCAAGCACGGTTCTCCTAGTGGAAATAGAGCTGTCCCAGGCCTAATGGACAACTAAAATCCTGGCTTGTATCAGCAATAGTGTGGCCAGCAAGACCAGGGCAGTGACTCTCCCTCTGTACCTGGCACTGGTGAGGCCACACCTCGAATCCTGTGCTCATCTTTGGGACACTCACAGATAAAGGACATTGAGGTGCTGGAGCATGTTCAGAGAAGGGCATTGAAGCTGGTGAAGGGTCTAGGGACTAGACTTTCAAGGAAAGTGCATAGAAATTATATTTGCTTTTCATAAAGGACTGCAGGAGGTTGACATCCCTGCTATATTTGCTCCAATTTCAAGAAATAATCTGTTAAAAGTGCTGGGTTAAAAATGGTACTTGACGATCTTAAAGGACTTTTCCAACATAAGTGATTATATGATTTTCTAATATGAAACTTAATTAATAATCTCTGGAAATTTTGACAAGAGATTTGTCATGTGTATTTTTGGGAGCCTCATAAAGCATCAGGGTTGAAGAAGATAGTTTTTAATAATTAAGAAATAACATTTGGAAAACATAGTGCTATTTGCTCACTGCTAAAGAAACCAGTTTTGAAAAATTTCAAGTGGGAAGCTATTACTGTAGTCCATAAACCTCTCCTTAGCCCTGAAGGTAGAAATATCTGCTAGCTGTTGTAAACGAAGTCTACCTAAAAGAAAGCTACCAAATTATCATTACTGCTCTTGCCTAGGGAATGTCTCTGGAGTCGGTAGCAATTACTACAATAGGTTTCACAAATGGAAACAATTTGCTTGTTAGTGCCACTTGGGTCTGTGCTAGATTTGAACTGTCAGTTTTTAAAACAGTAAATGCTTACTATAAGCTCTGAGAGCACAGGCAGGAGAAATGACTACTAAACAAGACAGTGTTCTAATTTTTTCTGTTGTTATTATTATCATTATTACTAGAATGAAGTAGAGTCAATAATTACTGGACAGCATGCTTTTTGAAATAGTGTGACAACATAAACAAGTGTGCTACATTACTTGTTTAGGGTAAATGTTTCTCTAAAGAGACATTCCAAGGATAAAACATTATTTTCTATAGAAACATCCTTTGAAAAGAATTTATGTAATCAGTCTGTACAGTTTAAGGGGTTTTGGATTTAGAATTTTGATTCAGGGTCATCTCTAGGTATAAAAAGACGTTTATCCTTTGTCTTTCAATTACCTTTCAGAAGCTCAAAGTTCTTTTAGAAGGATGATTCTGAGTGTGCTGTGTAGACCTATAATAAATGTATGTCAACTAAGGAAATTAATTCCCCAGTGGTTGACTCTCTATTCATTGACTGACAGAGGTTAAAGGAAGACATAGACACCAAACAGTGGGCCACTATTTATAACCCTTACATATATAGTTTCAGAATAAATTATGTCTTTGATGTAGGTACCATTCTCTCATCCATTCCACAGCTGTGAAAATATCAAAATCCAGCGGCTCAGTTAAGGATTGTGACAGAGAGCAGGATTTGGGTGATTGCTATCTGGTCCAGGGGCTACATGACCCATTATGACTTACAGCCACACACCTAAACTTTCTTTTTCTGTTAAAGAGAATGGTCACACCTGAGCCAGGAACAAAAGCACTGGAAATTATTCCTGATTTGCAGTAACCCAGACCACAGCTGAGTGTTTTCTGGGACGCTGTTAGTTGTCACAGGCAAAATAAATGCTAGAGAATAAGTTAGCAAGGATGCTAGTGGAACAAGCACATGCACACACTTGTGTTTTGGCTCTGCTTGATAATCTAATGCAGGCCTACACTGCGTTGTTCCTCAGACCAAAATGTACCTGATCGCTCACTTCACAAGACTCACCTTTGACCATCTGGCTATGCTGAATGCACTTACAGTCTCCCCTAATCCATGCCTTCCATCAATCCAGTCCCACTCTTTTCCTCAGTTATAGATTCTGTGTCTGACAAGTAGTTTTATTTGTATGTTTTATCTTTGTTCAGTTTTTGGGGTATTAACAGTACAGTACAGGAATATCAACCCACAACTCTATTTTTGCTTTTCCTTCCATTTTTTTTTTTTAATCTGATAGGTATACTTAAGATGTTGACAATCACCTTCCAGTAGCATCTTGTTCCAGATCAAACTGCTTCTGGCACATCATCACACAGCATGTAATTTTATGGGAATGTCCAGTTGTCACTGCAGATGATCCTAATGTTCTGTGAGCAAACCATCATAAAATACTCATTGCATGTCATATGATTCCTCCATGGTAGCTGGTAGCTGAAAACTTCTAGAAAACCTTGCTAATAGGCCTTTTTTCTGGGTTAAGATTTTATGACGTTCTTACACAAAGAGACCTTGGTTCTGTTTGAAATGTCTGTTGTACCATAACCTACTCATGGGTTGAAAGGTAAATCTACCAAACAGATATTAAAGTTCCTCAAGCAAAACACATCATCTTCTGTAATACAGACCCTCGCATGTTCCACCTTTCCTCCTCTCTATATTATCTCTCCTATTCCTCATCCTAACATATATTTTCTTAGTTTTTAACAGGAGATACAACTCTACATTACCTACTCTATTCTCATCTCTTCTGTCATTCAGGTAACCACCAATATTATTAAGATAAAGGTTATTACTGCATACAAAATCACAGAATGATAGTATCCCATCACTTCTCTTCTACCAAAGTATGTTACTCAAGGAATGACCACTAAATAAATTACCTGGCCAACTTTGCTCTAGTTACCTGTAAGTCCCCACAACTGCACAGTGTATTACACAACTAATAATCCAGTTATCACAAATTTAGTCAGCCTCTGTGCTTTTGTTCTCTACTGATGCTGCAACCAGTATTCATGTTAGCTCTTAAACTGAGTCTACATCACATAACAGTGGCTAGAGTGCGAAAGTCAGAAAGGCTCTCAGTCCTATCAAGAGAGCTATTATTCACACTGAAAATATTATTCTGCTGCCCTTTGACGAAACTGGTTCTACAGCTGCCACCTTTATATGTTTTCTTTCATTTCATGTAAAAGAAAAATAAATTTTCTTGTTCAAAATGTCCTTTCTTATTACAGGGTCAACTATAGTTCTCAAACATTTTCAAAGCAACTGCTGAGAAATAACATTCTTTCTTAGTCAAGAGTTAATTTTTACTTTCTCAGTGTAGGAAAAAATATACAAGGTAAGGTTTCCTGAAATAAAGTATTTAGGTGCAGCATGGCTTACAGACCTATTTGTCTGTTGATTATTTAGTAACTGAACAAAGAATATTAAATTAATATAGAAATTTTCTCATTAATAGATTTCATTTTTTTATCATTCCATATTTTAAAGAACACTGATATTGATTATATCCAGATCCTTCATAGGTTGTGCTGCATAATTACCACTATTAACATTCTGTGATCAATTATTTAAAGTGATCTATTCAGTCATATCTATAAGATTATTTCTATGATATAGCACATAAGGTCAAGAGCTGCAGAACCTAATATTAATATTTGGCATAAAAAGTTCTCATTTTTTATTTGGGCGTATTTTGAAGAATTTCTCTTTTATATTTTTCAAATGTGCCTTGACAATGTGACTTTGTGTCAACACAAAATATGAGAAAACACTCAGCAAGTTTGCCAATGACACCAAGCTGTGGGTGCAGTCAACACACATGCCATCAACAGGGACCTTTAAAGACTTCAGAGGTGGGCAAGTGTGAACCTCATTAAGTTCAAGGCCAAATGTAAGATCCTACAAGTGGATCAGGGCAATCCCAAGCACAAGTACAGGCTGGGCAGGGAATGGATCAAGAACAACCCTGAGGAGAAGGACTTGAGTTGGTTAACAAGAACAGCATGACCCAACAAAATGCGTTTGCAGCCCAAAAAGCCAAACTTGTCCTGGGGAGCATCAAAAGAGTCATAACCAGCAGGTTCAGAGAGGTGAGACTGCATGTGGAGAACTGTGTCCAGTTCTGGAGCTACAACATAAGGAAGACATGGACCTGTTGGAGCAAGTGCAGAGGAGGGTCTATGAAGATGATCGAAAGGGAGGGGCACCTCTCCTATAAGATAGGCTGAGAGCATGGGGGTTGAACAGCCTGCAGAAGAGAAGGCTTTGGGGAGACCTCAGAGCTTCCCAGTACCTAGAGGGAACCTACAAGAGAGCTGGAGAGGGACATGTTACTAGGGCATGTGCTGATAGTACAAGGTGGGATGGCTTTAAACTGGAAGAGGATTAGATTTGACATAAGGAAGAAATGCTTTACCATGAAGGTGGTGCAGCACTGGCATAGGTTGCCCAGAGAAATTGTGGATGCTCCATTCTTGGAAGGGTTTAAGGCCAGGTTGGATGGGGCTTTGAGCAACCTGGACCAGTGGATGTTGTCCCTGCTTGTGGCCGGGGGGTTGGAATGAAATAATCTTTAAGGACACTTTCAACCCAAAACATTCTATGATTCTATGAATTCAAAGACAACAATGGTTAAGATGCTTTGCTTCTGGAAAATCATTAAACCTGTCTAAATAAATCCACAGAATTTAGTTTGGTAAGTCCTCTAAGATCATCACAGTGTTAACCCAGCACTGCCATCTTCACCACTAACCAAATGCCACATCCAAATTTTTAAAAACTTTCCAGGGATGATGATTCCCACAGTTCCCTAGGTACCCTGTTCCACTGCCTGTCTGCTCTTTCAGTGAAGAAATTTTTCTTAATATTCAACTAAATCTCCTCTGGTACAACTTGAGGCCATTTCTTCTCATCCTATCACGTTACCTGTAATGTTGTCCTCACCCACTAAGTGGGTCATGTAGTCACAGAAGGAGATCAGGTTGGTCAAGCAGGATCTGCCTTTCTTTAACCCTTCATAAACATGATGGCTGGGCCCAATTCCCTGGTTGTCTGATACACATCCCAGGATGGCTCTCAGGATGATCTGCTCCATGACCTTTCCTGGCACTGAGGTCAAACTGAGAGTTTTCCCAGATCCTCCTTACAACATTTCTTGTGTATGGATATTACATTTGCTAACTTCCAGTCCACTGCAAGTCAACATGGTTAGCCAGGACTGCAGGTAAATGACAGAGAGTGGCTTAATCAGCCACTGACTTCACAGTATTCACAATATCACTTACATACAATTGTTAAAATTAATATCAAATAGGAAACATATAAAAAACCACAACTGGTAATAAATATAGAAATGTTGAGCATTAAAACAAAAAATCAGTAGAATAAGACAGAAATAAAAATCTTAAAATTAGAATCATGTTCCTTTCAGATTGAAGTTTGTATTTCTGTCTGAACTATCTTCAGGATCATTCTATCCTTGTTAAGATTTCTAGTCGCAGGAAAAAGTATTTTTCAATACATAACTGATCCTTCAATTATTTTTAATCAGGTCTACATCTAGAATGGTAGCCAGTACAAAATAATACTTTGTGGGTTTCAGCAAAAATGTCAATGTATAATTGCACTACACCTACACCACACCTGCTGATGTAGTTAGTCATGTTTTACATTCCTCAAATAGAACAGCTTAACAGAAATACCATACAGAAATGTTTACACTTTAATTGGCAATTATTCTCTGATTCCTATGTCAAAATTTTCCTCTAATATCTACACCTGATCCTACACATATGTTTAGTTATTATTGATTATTTTTGTAACATCATATGGGATGGTGCATTATTAACAAGAATTAGTTGCAAGAATTTTTTCAAAACTGTTTTAGAACTAGAAAGGATACCATAATATTCTTCTCAGTATCAAAGAACCCTTTTGAAGAGACGGACAAAGTCATGCAAAGGCAAATCAAACATCCGCGTAGCATTTGCAAAGGCTGTCAGTATTATTTCTGATAGCTTCCTTCCTAACAGTCCTTTCTACTGAGCTTATATAATACTAATTATATAAAGTCTTTTCATAATCAATCTCTCAAGCCATAATGTCTGATCAATAGGGTTTAACCCTAGCTCATCTAAATTTAGCACAAGGCCTCTCTCTGATCTGTTTCAAACACAGTCTCCCCAGTATTTGTCTCCCAGCAAATTATAAGTGTGTTTTAAATCACTTGGCTGGTTCTATGAGAAGCGGAAAGTCAGGATATACAAATTATTTAACTGTTATGATGAGATGAGAGAGGAAAATAGAACTATATTGATATATAGGTGAATATATCTTGATTCCCCTAATTATATTTTGCACACACTTGCTGATTCTTTTTTCTATTTAAATTCTACACATTAGATATCTCCTATCATATTTGTTATTTACAAATTAATTTATAACAGTTCTGAACTTAGTCCAGAGTGTCAAATTCACTCTCCAATGGCTCAGTGGAGATTTCATCGATTTCATCATTTATTTAAATTTAGGGATAAGGAAAATACTTTTTTACATTTTAAAAAATATGTATCAAATAATTTGTTAAAAAAATAGTGCAAGTGATAAATAACAGGTAAGCTCATCCCAGTTTAACATGAGAATAAACTGAATCTGGTTTGCACACTGAGATGAAGCAGGACTGCATGTACAAGAAATCTAGGCAGGAAAATACTCTCCTGTATTACAAAATACTACCATACAAATGTTCATTATACATCTTTTGTCAGCTACAATACTTGCTCCACTATCTCTTCATTGTAAATTTATGCCTGTGGTAAAACACGTAAATTATGATTGCTTTTGGTTCATGGGAAGCTATATGTGTATTTGTCTCAGAACAGAGATGGATTTGGCCCACAAATCTGAGAAATTTTTTACATGTTTTAAACTTAATGAATTAGATACTCTTTGGATTTCTGTATATTGGATATGACTGAAGTAAATTGATATAATTGTTTCCTACTGATACAAATAACCAGTTCAAAAGAAAACAGCTATATACATTTATACTGCCAGAAACTATAGCCTGTTTTGGTTGTATAAAATCTTAGTTATATTAGAATTTCCCATGCTAATTATGTTCTACTAATCATAAAAAAATTAAGGCAATATATAAACTTGACCTAACATGGAAGACCTAACAAATTCAGTTTGCATTTTTACATTTAGTGGAACAGGAATACAAAGCACATATTCAGGGTACTAAATTAATTTTCAGATTATTAAAGGCTGTCTTTCTAGAAATTTTTGGTTTAAATTCTCAACACTCTTTGTGAAAACAATTACCCAATAATAACAGAAAGTAGATTGGTTCCTGAGAACTCTAAACACTCTGGTTCACAGTAAGGTTGCTCAGACACTTGAGACTCATGTTGTAGAGTCCCTCAGAGTAGGAAATTTCCTCAGATATCAAGGGTTTAAAATTAAAATTATTAGCTAATGAAACAGTATTGTTTTGTTCTGCGTTGGACACTACGAGAAGCCTGCACACAGTTAGTGGAGCAACAGTGCAGGGTGCAGCATGCAAAGACCCATGGTTTTTTGCCTGTGAAATCAACAAGGTGCTCTCAGCAGGTGCACGGATAGATGGGAGTGATGAGGAAAGGCACAGAGCTGCAGCACCCACATCTTTCAGGGAAGGAGAAGTTTGCAGCTGTGGGAGGCACTCCCTGAAAGGGGAAGGACCTAGTGACCCACATGGATGGACAGGGGGTGCAGTTAACTGTGAATACATGGTGGAGAGCATTAGACTTTTGGAGATTCATTATAGAAGGTATTTTAAAAGGTGTTTATTAATATTTTTATATGTCTAGTATTGTTGTTTATCTGTTATATTCCTCATATTGGACCTGGATTATATCTTGCTGATTTCTTCTTGATTTTGTGTCATTAATAAATTGATATACCATTTCTGCCCTTATTTGTTTTAAACTACATTAAATGAGCACCTTTTTTTTCCTATGGTAGCCCTCAAAAATCATCTCTCAAACCTCTTTAAAAGGAAGTGTGATAGTAAGAGTTGAGAAGACAAGACCTATTGCAGACAAAAGCCTGCAAAACGGTTGGTAGAGGGGCAGATTTGATTCAGTTCTTGCTGAAAGAAGGTTTAGGAAGATTCACGCCAGGTGCTCATGCAGTGTTTGCAGATAGACTGAGCTAAGGGAGGCACAAAGCTTCCAGGGAGAGCTATGACTTATATGGATTCACCACCAGAACTTCCCCTGCTGGATCTGACACCCAGGGAAACTTTCGAAACCTTAGCCTTTTGCACAGGAGATTTCAGAGGCAGACACTACACTGAAAAAAAAGAAACTCATCTCATTATACTGAGTTCATATAGCAAACCTGAAGAGCAGCAGAAGCTCCCACTCCACACCTGCAAACACTCAGTCTGCTGAAATCTGCTCTAGCTGCAGGTGATAGATGAACCTTTTTGGCAGCACACAATCAAGCATACTGCAGCAATTCAACCGTGATATCAGAAAGATCCGTGTAACAGGTCAACTTGTGAGAGAGAAATGTAAAGTTCTCATCAACCTAAGAGGTTTAAAAAACCTTTAAAAGACATTTCTAGCTGTGACTGACAGATGATTTTCTGACTCAAAAAATCTTTCACTTCTGATCAATCTGTGCAAATAAATTTCAAGGCCGACATAGTATGAAACCTGAAATACTGTATTTTATACTATATCATTCAAAGGATATATAGCACTGAGAGTAACTAAAAAGTAGAAGACAGGTTCTCTATAAACATCCATTCTTCCTCTCTGAAATGGCAATAACTTAACAAGATCTGAATTACATTATCATGATTTTAGTTGAAAAATGAAATATTTTCTTTCCAAAATTTTAAAGATCTCTCAAGCTCTTAAATTTTCTATGTGCATAGCACAACTTGACACTGTAAATTCCTATAGACCTGTTGGTGTCTTCCCCTACTTCAAGCTATTCTAAGATGAAGGTTGATATTGAGAGTCCTTACCAAGTGTAAATGAAAAACAAATACTCATTCCTTCTTCAGGGAAATCCTTAGTAAACAGTAAAGTCAGAGAAAAAGCAACTGAGGCATAAAAGCAGGTTGAAAACAAAGTACAGAATCCAAAGTACAGTACCCCCATTAAAGGGTGCTATACATAGACATGTTCTTACTCTTCCCTCTCTCTTCTGTGGTCTTGTGCCTTACTTTAATCCCAAGATTAATTTAATTTAATTAATTTAATTCCTCAGACATCTCTTAGAAAACCTGCCTAATTATATGAAAAGTATTTGTAGCAGAAGAGAATGCTGATATCTGTTGAATTGTGATATTTTTTTGAGCTGTTTAACTTAGCAGCAATAATAATATCTTAGGTGAACAGAGGAGAGAGTTGAAAAATTATAAGAATTTTTTTAAATTAATTTATTTAGATGCTTTTATTGTTTGCTAAGGCTTCGTCCTCTGGCTACCTTCTCCATGCACTTAACCCACCCTTTCTGCCTCTATCTCACTCACAGCACTGTTGTTTCTAGGTGACATTTAGAATGTCTGTAAGCGAAATTTTCACACTTATTTTAATGGGAAAAAAATCGAGCATGACATATGGGTAATTCAGATAGCATTTACTTCACTGTGGGAAACACTAACTTCACTTTTTACTTTGAACAATTGGGAATATGCCTCCTCCAAACTACCAGCTTGCTAATATTTCAAATTCTATATATCTATGTTTAATCCCTGCCTAGGAAAATATCTCTCTTCCTTTTCCTTGTAATGAGGTTCATACTGAACTGTATTAGTATTATATATGGTCCCAATGATATTGAGACTATTTTAACAGAATAAATTGACTAGCTCAGTGCAATAATGTACTTATTTACTATACATTACTATGTCAAGGGCAGACCTAGACCCATTCTATCTCACTTTAGGGACCTAAACAAGGTGACTAACCATGGTATGCCTATTGCCAGTGCAATGAAACAGACATCTTCATATGGTAAAGGAGATCCTAAAGAAGGTGCCTCTTTTTCTGTCAGCTACTTGAGTTCATAGGGCAGCTCCGTTCAGAGTGCAGGCCCCTCAGTTGTGTGCCTAATTATGCACAAGATGAATCTGGACCTAAGTACCTGCAAACTTTCACATGTTCTGGAAGGACATACCCTGTTAGTTCTTGGAACAAACATTTTCTGTGAAATGCCAGCAACTACTGCAAGATTACTGCCAACAAATACTGAAGTAAATAGAATTTGGGGAAAAAAATGGGAGGAAAAGCCATACCAAAACCTGTTTCTGGGATAGGTGGTGGGAAATTTTTTGAGGTATAGCAGGAATATAATGATGCCTTGAATAGAGAAAGAGCAGCAAATAACATAAGCAGGATGACAGAGAGCACCTTATATAGAGAATACAAATTTTGAAAGAGGCAGAAGAATGACTTGTAAGGACGTGAAAGTCTCTTACTAAGGAGAGAGAAATGGAGACAAAGCTTAAGAAACTTCACAAACAGAGGTGGTTTTTTTATTTTGGCCATAGTTAGTAGAAAGAAGGCAGTGAAAAGATGGGTAACAATTATTATTTTATTCTCATTCTTTCCTTTGTTCCATGATGAGTTTTTCCAACCTCTCTTTTGTGAACTCTTTTTACTTTGGGCCCTGGCTGTTGGAGATGAAAAGGACCATGCAACTGGAACTCTGACAACATTTACAGAAGTTGATCCTGTGGGGAAAAAATCTAAATAGCTTTTTCTGACTCACTTAGGAGTAGGCAGAAATGTAGTATACATTTATGTGTATGAACACACTTAACAAGCTGGCTCTTGTACCAGAAGCAGTCAAGATCAGCCAGAGCTAAGTTACTCTGTGCGTGGGACCTGGGGAAGAGGGAATTTAAAATACAGCCTTAATTAAAGGGAAATTTCCACGTCAGGAAAAAATGGTCTTATCAGAGATATTTCTCAATGTTGCATTTTTGTAGATAATTTCTAGGCCCAAGGAAATGGCTTTATGTGCTGCTGTGCTTTTGCAGCCAACAAGTATTTTCTTGCATAGTTTATCAATTATAGAGATTACATGCTTAGGTTAAGGAATCTTTCTATTAGTAACAGTCTAGTCAGGAACGTGGACTAATTCATCCTGGTGCTTCATTTTCTGGCAGGCAAATAACACTTAAGTGCTAAGCATTTAAGAGTGAAGTAGACTTTGTGATGAATTTCTCTACCCTTGATGTAGAGTCTGGTAATGAACAGTCAACATTAGGAGCCTAGACTTAATTCAGTGTATAAGTAGAAAGGATTCTCACTTCAAACATTTTATTTCTGTTTCAGTTCAGCCTACAGTTAGCAAACAACTTTGGATGTTAAATTAATTTCATGTAAGATATTTATATTAAGATATTGAGAAATAGGATTTTATTCTCCAGTTGACTTCTTTTCCAGCTGTCTCCACTTATACATGTTGCCAGGTCCGTTGGATTGCTAAGTTTACTATGGCAAGTCTCTCAACAGTTCACTTTCAAGCAACCTGCTCTGATTACAGCTAAATTATCCCTTGGAAAAGAAGACAGTTTACATTTTTGTTGAGGTACACAGCATGCTAATAGATTCCAGGTGCCAGATTGAATGAGAAATATTGGTTTGAGTTTAATATCTCAGATGGAAAGTTGAAAAAGCTCCTGTAGATTGTTCTCCCTGGCACAGAGTGCTATGCTGTGGGATACCCAGACCATGCATCCCCATAGCTGTGTATAAGTTTGTTTCCCAGGTGAGAGAAACACGGTACATTATCTTCAGCATAGCACCCTAATAAACAGCCACGCTAAATCTGTGAGACAACAGAGCATTTTGACAGTACTCAAGAGTACTGGTTCCCTATAGATACACGTTTTATAAGGTCACATCACAATAGAAATTTTACTGATAGATAAATTGAAGAGAACAAGCCCTTTGTCATCAAAACAATAAAGGCAAGGAGCAGGTGATAAAATGGAACCACCATGTTAATTTTGGCAGGTCAAGAGTCAAAAAGTAAAAAAAAATTACTTGCATTCTGGCCTGTAAGTTGTAGACATCCATTCTATACATGTTCTGACTACCCTGTGTTTGGTCTTTTTGCATACAATTTTCCCGCAGAATTCATGTTTCCTCTTCTGGCTCATAGTTCTGAAACAAAGCACACTTTAATGAAGTTGTAGAACTGACACCAACGTCATCTAAAGAACATAAATGAAAAGAGGTTGTTCAGATCTCTACATTTTGACTCACAGAGAAGAAAGGCAATTAATTTTTTTTAAAAGCAGTCACCTAAAATCTTTTAAATGAGCTCCAAACCTGTTCGTTGCTCAGCTATAAAGAATAACATCTAAACTGCTTTCTGAATAAAAGATTTCTATAGGAGGTTAACAGAAAATCTTGAATGGAATTGCCAGTTCCATCGATTAGATTCAATTTAAATCCCATCAGAGTAAAACCTAATTTTATTTAACTTATTTTGTCTATTGTTATTCTGCACATAGGTAGAAGACTAACCCATTTTCTCTCCTATATGATCCTATTATCAATCAATCAATAATTTTCAAATGAAAAAGGCAGAATTTCAAAATAGTTTCAATCTTGAATCTTTCAGATGTCAATCTGTTCTCCTTGGTTTTGATGAAAAGGCAAATAGTGAGGACTAAAACTTTGGAACTGCTTATGTCACTTTAAAAAGTTGTATAGTTGATGACAGCCTCTGTTTAACACTGGGCATGACAGAGTTCAGACAAACCTTCTAAGAGCAGCACAGATGCAGCATTCATATTTTCACAATAAATGACAACAAATCATTTCCCCTCAGGTCTTTAAAGTAAAATGTGCGTGACTCCCAGCTCCTTTACAAAGAAAGTAGAAAGAATTTCTATTATTTAATCAAAATTATCACTGTTTTCACAGTTTCAGAACTGAAAGCTAGATGAACAAGTAATTACTAGTCAAATATGAGAGTTGTGGCTTTGACATTGGTTAAAGGTTGAACTAACCACTCACTGACTGCCACAATATACTGTATATTCTTAAATATTACTGACACAGTACAATTCAGAAGAAAAGCAACGTGGTTTGTATTTGTAGCATGAGAGGAAACTGTCCAGACAACATTCTTTTCATTTTCAAACAATTCTGTCTGTTACAATTTAACATTATCTGTAGAATTATCAGTAAGTTGGGAGATTGATTGAGAATTGTATGTTAGCCTCTAATCTCAGAGGAGAGATGAAAAAGGTTTATTACAATCTCATTTTTTCCTGCTTTTATCAGCTTCTTTATTTCTCAAATTGCAGCACACGATTATTCAACTGCTAGCCTTTCAAACCTAATGTTTTGGGGTTTTTTTCTTATAATGGTAAATCTCTTTTAGAGGACTT
This sequence comes from Platysteira castanea, assembly GCA_013397175.1. Classification (NCBI taxonomy): domain Eukaryota; kingdom Metazoa; phylum Chordata; class Aves; order Passeriformes; genus Platysteira; species Platysteira castanea. Next base: position 314,077 of record VYXC01009544.1, read on the forward strand.
TGTTACTACATCAACACCATCTTGCTTCGATTTCCATTTAAAGAGATGAAATATTCCATCATATTAGCTTTCTAGTGCAATTAAATTGTGAACACTCTTGGATTCTATTCTTCTCACAGTTTATTCTGTTATTCCATTCTCAGCTTTAAAATATTCGTCGGATTGCAACAGATCTATTAAGAGATAAATGCCAACATTTAATTATTTTTTTCACCAACAGACAAATATCTGACTGAAAGAACACCTGTTAAAGCTATAAAAATAGGAATTAAGAGATACAAATAAAAATTCTGTCATTTCAACTTCCATGTAAAATTTATTCTTCAGTAATTATTTTTCATATTTTAGTCTCTAACACTCACCCAGGTAAAGATACTGCTTAAAGCCTGAAGTAGTAACAATTGTAGTACCACTGAATAGTATCCTAAATGCTTTTAGTTCTAGATAACACCACAGGTATTTTATTGCATATAAATGTGTTTAAATTATTATAATATCTCTTCCATTTTATACTGCTACACCTCTATCGCAATCACGAAAATACTGATGTAAAAAAATTATGCCAGCTTTCTAAGGCAGAGTGATCCATTGTGATTCAGCTGAGTTTTCTAGGGAAATTCTCATATGATAAAATCTCAGAGAAACTAGATGATCACTTGTGAAACTCTTTTTTTTCTTTCTTTTTTCTTCAGATTGTTCATTTTTCTAAGGTACTTCAACTCCCTCTTTCAAAACACTGTTAGCATTGTCCTTATGAAACAGGTGATAGAACTGATACTGCAGAATAACAAGATAATTGTAACATCCTTAATAACCTGAACCCGCATATTCTGAGCTGCTCTTCTCTCCAGTACTTTTAAATCTATGGAAGTTTTCTATTTCCAAAGATGTGCACAATATAAAAAGGAGAAGTGAGAAACAGGTAGAGATAAAATGGTAAACCAGGATTCATCATCAGTCCAGTTTGGGGCAGGTTCAACAACTCTTGGAGTTATGGCCAACTTAGTCTCTGTAAGCACGTTGTTCAAATATTAGTAATTAATTACCCCATCATACATTTTGAGCCAAGGGAGTGGAAACATACCGTTTCAGGCAGCAAGGAAACACAGAACAGAGGGGATGCTGCAGGTGAAGTGACAAGAGGCATTTTAAACCTTTTTAATATAACTTTTTATGTGACATTAGGACGTAGCAACCTGACAGTGGGGTGGCTGTGGCTTTTTGTAATCATCATGGCAAAAAGACTGCAATTATATCTGTGTATACACAGCTCCATCTAGATTTCAATCTACCCAGAACTGGATTTTCCAACAACAAATCCAATTGCCAAGAGAAGAGTAATGTGTTCATCCTCCAGGGCAAATGTCTTGTCTCTACAGCAAGAGGAAACTTCTGTGTCTTTTCACCACATCTGGAACTTTCATACAGGCTCAACAGCCTGTACTCCATCCTGCACAACCACCTCATACTCTTTTTCCTGTACAAGCCGCAATATTCCACAAGATCAGCAAAGGAGCCTCGCAAATCAAACTGTCATTTCATAGAGTCTCTTTGAATTTCTGGAGCAAATATTCAATAATTTATAATTTTAGAAAACAGATACTGTTAGAGAATCTGCTTCTAGGGATGTATCTCTTCAGTGCTTAACCATATTTAATTAAATTGCCCTGGCTTCAAGCCTGAAGTGCTAAATATGATACTGCTTTCAAATTTTCATGAAAGCTGCTTGAAAAATCTTATCAGTGGACAAGTCGAGACTGTTCTTAAGCAGTAGCCTTTCTTTCCAGGCATATGGCTGAACTATTCCAGGAAAGTAGTTTATTATTTGCTAAGAAAACCAGAGTAGATAAGAATATGACAGGACCGAGATGAAATCCATCTGCCATTCAAGTGGAACAGAGGTTGCCCAGGGCTCTGTGCTGCCTCAGTTTGTGCACTGGTGCATTCACAGATATTACCTGTAGAAAGTATATTTGCTTTTCCCAACAGAAATCATAGGCATATAGCAAAAGAGTGTGGAGAATACATAAAAATGAATATATGAAAGCTAGATAAGAAAGGCTGGGGGCACATTACAAAAAAAGCTTCATCTTAACAGCCACCACTCTTATTAATTACTGGTGTAAAAGACAGTAGACACAGACACACATTTTGTCAAGCCTTTCTTAGTGATTAGAACCATTTTTTCTTGCACATCCATTAAGTCCATTATCACCAAGCTTTTTCACCAAGTGTGCAAGTTCCACGCATTTTATTTAAACGTCTACATATACATGGATTGGGAGGGCTGATTTTTTTTTTCTGTGCGACTGTAGTGACTAGTGACTTGTAACATGGTAGACAATAAAAATCATAACTTCTAAGAACCTATAAATAAGACCCCTTGAACTCAGCAATGTAAAACTCATTTATTCATGGACCTGAGACTGCCAACTCTAGAGGCACAGTTTTGCAGTAAGCTGTAGGAACTTCAGACTCATGAGAATTCCTACCTTCCACACTGCTGGTCCTTACATGCATGGCACACAACCAGTGCCACAGATGGATGGACTTGCAGCAAATTAACCTTATAAAACATGAATTAAAGGAGAAAGGGTCCTGGATAAAGGAGGTTGCAGTTGGCTTGGCTTTTTTGTCTAATCACAACCTTAGTAAAGAATAGATTTTAAAATCTGGGGTCAGAAGGGTGAGAACATGAGTTTCGGATTAATTCATCTAAACATGAACACTTTAGAAATTAAATTCTGGATACTGACCCCAGAGTTGCAACACAATATAAAGTGATTACACCCACGTTCCTCATTTATAAATTCATTAAATAGTGTGTGTCTTAATTAGGTATAACAGCATTAGTTTGATGAGGTAGCTTCCTCCGTGCTATACAAGGTGTTCCCCTCCCTCTGTAAAGCATTGTTTGAAAGTGGTTTCTAGTAGAACTGAGAGGGTATGTGACAGAGAGCTGGCTGAAATTACAGTTTCACAGCTAAGGTGTAAAAAGATTTTTGAAATTAATCCTGTGCTCTAGGACACCACATTGCTTACATTATTTACGTAAAATGTCAGGATGCTTGTAATCCAATCTAATGCTACTGAGCTGAGCATAGCCAGTGACTTTTGCTGACTGCAGCAGTAGAAGATGAACAAAGCTGACATTAAGATAAAGACAGTGAAAACTCCACTACTGGAGAAAAATAAAGGAAAAATGTGAAGAGGCAGAGAGGCAGAGAATATAGATCAGAGCTGTTTTGAAGAGAGCATTCAGAGTTCTAAAAACATAAAAGTGAATTTATCACATAAAACAGAATAAGCAAGTTAGAGATGCATGCCTTTAAACAGACTGAACTTGAATATTCCTATGGAGCAAGCAGGGAAAGGACTAAAAGGTCAGGACTGGTTTGTGAGAGAGTGGCAGAAAGGACAGAAGCAGGTTAGAAAGAGATTAGGACAACACATTTTTCTTAAAGGGCCTGGTGAGGCAGCAGAAGGGAGGGCAGTAGGGACTGCAATTTCCCATGAAGAAGAAAGGCAGACGGCATTCTGCAGCAGTGCAGGGGAGCTTGCCCTGAGCACCATTTCAGACTGGAGTGGAGGTTGTGGAAGGTAATGACAGCAGGTCTTAAACTTGCATGTTGGTCAGAGCAGCAGCAGAGGCATCGGCTGATGGGGAGAGAAACTGTTTTCAAAATCTATTGAAGGGATTAGCAGACACAGCAGAAGCAGAGAGGACCATACCAGGACTTTAGAAAGAACAGTAGAGATATAATGAACAGCTGAACGTGTGAATGAGAGAAATCAGGTACAGGTAGCTAGAGACAGTACGAGAACATTATACTCTGCCTTTCTCCCCCGGTGCTTTCCGACTTCTATTCATAACCGGACAAAAGAAAATACAATTTTTAATACCCATTAAATGGACAAATTTCCAGTTTATTGTTGATTATAATAGTTTTATGCCAACATTTATCTTTAGTTTGCTTTACAAAGTAATCAATGCTCCAAGAGCTACAGAGGATGTACAATTATAAACCACTGTGATCCTTATTAGAATAAACAATGTATCAGCTATTTATTAAAGATAAGACTCATAACTGAACAGTTTCATTAGAAATTAGAAAAATCATTATAAAGTAGAGAAATAACATGAGAGCCACACTGCAATGCTGATATTAACTGGCAATGAAAAACAGAGTAGCAAAATTCCAATTGTATGCCAGCAAGTGGACACACAGTTGCCTGGTTTCACCAATAAAAATATGAGTGTGCTTAATTTGGCTGTTGACACTGTGATCATTATTCAAGATATAAAGGAACTCAACCACTTAAGGCAAAAACAAGCTGCTGCACAATGAAAGTTGCCAAAAAAACATGAAAATATAAATACATACACACAGGAAAGAGAAACAAAACTATTTTTCTTTTCAGTTTGAGAAGAGAAAAAATGAGCTGCTCTGTGTTTTCTGAGCTTAATTTTGTTTTCTCCGACCCCTTGTCCTTATTCCTTCAAGGACTCCCTTAGGTGAAGCTCTGAAAGATGTGGAAGATACAGAATTCTGCAGAAACTGTTGAGAGTAAACATAAACTTGAAATCTGGTGGCCCTAGAAGTTCTCATTTTAGGTGACTAAACCTTGCTAAACATGCTGTACATTAAATTCTAGACCAACTTATTTGATGTGAAGTTTACCTGAATTCTTCCAATATTCACAAGGGGAAAAAAGTTCAAAAGCATGGAAGGATGGAGATTTGGTAATTTAAAAACTTCAATTTGCAGAATAAAAAATTAATTGTATAAACTTCCATTTTAACATTCTGAAATGGACTAAGAAATTAAATCCTATATTTTTCAAAATCATTTATGTATGTAAAAATGAACCTGCAGATTGCTGGAAAAGAGACAAATTTGAAGGAAATATTGTCATAGTGTTAACCTGATGAAAATATAATACTATCCATTTAGCCTATTAAGTTACACTAGCAGGAAATATTACTAGAAGAGTGTAATTTTTGACTCGTCTTTAAATTCCATTTAAAACAATTTTTTAAATCAAAAGGATGATTCTATGTATGATTCCTACCCCTCCCTTAAAAAAATTACTGATGATTTTTTCATTCCTTTAACAAGATCTTAATACACTTACCAAAGCAGAAATAAACATTCAACTACACATTTTGTTGAATTCTTTGCATTGAACTCTATTTAGAAGCAACAGAACAAATATGGCACGTTTTCAATTTTTGACATCTCTGTAAAAGAATCAATTATGGAATATGTAAAGAAAAAGAGATGCAAAAATTCCAGTAAAATAATTAGTCCCATAGTAAAATCATTGCAATGTTTTCTTGATGCATAGTTCTGACTTCTAACTCTATTTTGGAGAATTCTGTCCACATGAAGAACAAATACAGCAAGCTATTTAAAAACAAACCAACAAGAAAATCAGGAAATCTATCTAAGACTTTCTCCTTTAATAGATTTTATCCTTGAAATGGGAGTAGGATGTCAGAGAAGCATTTTGTTAAGAAAATTTTGTAATTTCTAAAAATTAAATAAACCTTCAGTTTTCATCACCTAGACCATATATAGACAGTCAAATAGAAAGTGTTGCATTTTATCTTTCCAGTATTTCCCACTGTAACAAAACCTAGGAAAATATTGATTAGGTCTTAGGTTATACAACTGTTAGAATGTTTTGCAGTCATCCAGGCCTGATTCCTTCCTTTCCATTTGGAAGTCTCTGCCTCCAACCTCAAAACTACAGACCCAATTCAAAGCATCCCAACAAGATTCAGCATCCTTTCTAGTGGATGCCTGATCCATGACATTGGTTTGAAAAGGAAGTGAGTGACAGACATTGTAACCACATTCCTGTTTTAGGAGCCTGACCCTATTCTTTTCTTCAAGACTAAATCTATAGCATATGCAAACTTCTATTATTTCGTAATTTTTTATTGCAATAGAATAACTTATGTAGAATAGTCATCTTTAACCAGTAAATATGTTTTCTACCCGCTAAGTGGATTTTCAGAGGGACAGCTTGGGATCTTCACAGGCATCTATCCCCCTGGACTGAGTACTGTAAGCATAGAGACTTGATCTAAGAAGGACAAAATCATCTTTGCTTCCCTCTGAGAGCTGGATGATTAAATCGCAGACACAATAAAACCTACATCAGGGATATGAGATCCCAAACATCTTTCTCATCTAATTGTTCTGAGCTTAGAGAGGCTACAAATTTCAAAGCTCTGTGGGGTTGCATTTGGAGTATAAACAAATACATCGTTCCTCCAGTTGTTAAGGAATTACTAGGAAACTGTTCCTAAAACACTGAAGAACGAACACAGAATCTTGCCTTGAAACCTTTCTTACTTGAGCAACCCCACTTCAAAGGAATGAAGACATTCATCTGAGCAATCTATAAGACCAATTGATGCCAATTTACAGGAACAAAGAAAATGCTGTGGTTAAGGAAGATATTTACTTCCATGTGGTTCCACCAACAGGACAATATTGGTCCTCTTGCCTAAGGTATATGTGAAAATAAATCAACGTGTTTCATGAAATGGTCTTCTTATACCAATAAGGTTTTTGTTTGTTTGCATGGTCTTGGTTTTGTCAGGCATGTAAATCTCACTCCAGTATTTTGGACTGTAAGCAGCTTTTGTCAATTCAAACTGTACTTAACATCTATTCCTTCAACCAAGGGTTGGTGTTCAAATGGAATTTACAGAGAAAGCTGAAAAAGAGCAAAGCATTCTGTCTGCTTGTGGTTATCTCTAATGAGATATTCTCAGTGACTATTCTCAGAAGTAGGTCTTTATGTACTTGTGATTCTTAACATGTAAAATGTGTTCTAAAGGATGACTCAGCATAAATTATGCATAATTTAAAAGACAAAAAATAGTCTTAGGTGGTTTTGATGGGGAGTTTTGTGAATATTGCAAGATAGATTTTCTTAAAGCAGACTTAGTAGCACTAGTTAGGCAAGTTTATTTTTTAAATTTATTTTACTAGAGTTCTCTATCTTTAGGGGGAAAAACGTGCACAGACAAAGACTTATTACAGTAGATGCTATCATTTCCGAATCCAATAGAAACAGTTTGCTCAAACACAGGATTCAGAGTAAAAATGTTTCATTCTCAAAAGCACTGACATTCTGTTGATAAGGATTTCAATAAACAAACAAGGATTGCTTTTTGATAACCCTCTTTCTATACGGTAGTATTTCACTGCAGAGGCAGAGCTCTTTACAGGCTCACTGCTGTGAATGAAAAAAGATGACAGTCAGATTAAAGGCTTCCAAGGCAAACTTTCATTTTATGTCAAGATAAAAGCTGGTGAGTTTTATTTACAGTTCTGTGTCCTTATTCAGGGCATTCATGCTAATCTGGACATATGATTAGAAATGTTGAACTGAAATAGTTGCTGCTTTTCAGGCCTCAACATATCTCTAACTTATGTGCAAACTTGAAGATATTCTTCATGTTATGGTGTTGCCTTTCCCTGGTCTTAAAATTAAAAGCCAAACATGGTTAAGGGGAAAAGGGGTTTTTACCTCGGTATTTATTTAAAGATCCTTAGGTGCACCACTTCGTCCAGGTGGGATGCCCTGAAACGCACCCCAAAATGCACACACAAAATAGATTGCATATACAATTTATAGGCTTTGCAAATTAGCATATCTATCAAACATTCCCCAGTGAGAGGCTTGAATGAACTCCTCATCCCAAGGAATTCCCTCCTGGATGGGCCTGTCTTAGTTTACAGGATATGTTCTAGGGAAGACCTTTGTTTCTGAGGATAGCACAGGGCTTTCTGACCTCCAGCTAGGAGGTCTCCAGGATGTTTGGTCTCTTGGCTTCACAGAACTTTGGATCTCAGCTAAGTTATCGGACTTCAGGAATTACAAATATGTGGGCTAAAAGCACTGAGAATACAAAAAAGTGATACAAAAGGGCTATAAAAGGGATATATAAAAAAGACAAAAAATCATCATGGCATCAACAGAACACCATAGGACTAAGTCTACTGAAATAACTTCCTTTTCCTTGAAGTAAATTTTACAGAAAGTTCTGTATCTAACACATAACAAATACATCCAAGGTTTCATCTGTTAAACAAAAGCCCTAAAACATTCATTCTGTATACTATCTCCCTCTTTGCTTTAATGTATAAATGCTTTCACAAATACAGCTTGCCCACAAGAAACATCAGTTTTAAATAGACCATGTTTAGACAAACACACTGAATTTGCAGCAGAGCATTCCTGGAAGTTTGACATACCTCCCTCTTCCACAATTTTTTTTCATCTATTCCTACCCTTTTGTTTTATTTACTCAAAGGCAGGCTAAGAATTCATACCACCCTTTATAGTATGACAAAAAATAGACCAATGCTTTGCTGGTAATTCTCTGAGCACAACAGATAGACACAGCCACTTTTTCTCCCAAGGAAACAACAGTTAATAGGTTGCAGAAGGGGTCTCCTGACAATACTTGTAAATTTTCATTTGAAACACTGCTTAGGAACTCTTTTATAATGTGTGGCACCATAGATGCCAGCAGGATCAAGACCCTGTGATTATAGTTAAGTAGGGATAAGCTACTACTAGTGCAGTATAGTGCAGTGCACAGGTAAACAAACACAATAACCACTGGATGAGAGAAGAGTAAATACACAGCATGTTAGCTTGCACTCGCATCTTGTTTCTGTTGCTTCTTGTTCCTGTTGCTACTACAGAACCATTCCTAAACATGCAAATATGCTGTACATATATGTCAGAGATTTGGTAATGAGAAAATGCTGTCTCTCAACCATGTAGAAAGTAAAAGGTTTTTTAAAAATATCTAATTGAAATATTTGTTTCAATAAATACTCCTCCTATATTTTTAATTTCAATTTTTACATGTCTCAGAAGGCAAAAAATGCATCTTGTCAATGCTGCTAACACTTAAGTGGCATGAGAAGTATTGTGAGTTACTACTGTGTATTAATCAAATTTTGTCAACCATTCGTAACATATGGTATTATAATTATGTCAAGTATGTTTACAAAAGATGTGAACAGGTGCTAATGCTTGTGTTCCAAATGTTGACAGTCCTTAACAAGATGTTCTCTGTTTACCAAACTGTGTCCCATAAACAAGGCAAGAAAAGGACTATAAACTAGGACAAAAAGTTTTTTCAAGTGACTTAAATTCTTACAAACTTTTATGAAACTTGTTTTTTTCAATCTAATTTGATATAACAGTAGTCAGGATTCCACATTATGCATGCAATATAAAACCAATTTCTGAATAGTGTTATTCTTTCCAGTTCTTAAGGTGAACATAGTATACATCTACTGCTTATACTGTTATCACTAATTATTATTACTAACATTATGCTGGATTCTAGAAGCCCTGCCAGATGTGACAGTCACAAAGCAGCTATCATACGTTCTATGCATAAAAGACAGTTTGTCTACAGTGTTCAAAATCTCAGAAAGATGCACAAAAATGAAACACAATGAAAAGGGAACATAATGAAATGATGAAACATCATTTGAAGAGAAAGAGCAGTTTGGAACAGCTTTGTCCCTAGAACAGTGAGGACTTATTTTTATAATGTAACCCCTTTATCTTTAATAGTGTAGTTGCCTAAAATATTTATTGAACCAAAATAGACATAACTTTCCAGTAAGACAGGATAGATTACTGTACAAAAACAATTATAAAAAAATTAGTTTGCTCTTATTTCTGTTTAATCTAGAGCAATAAGTATCAGATATGGCTCAGTTACAAAAACCTTTTAGTAGTAAGTAATAGAATGTGCAACTATTCTTCTTGAGAAGACAGAGTGTGCAACGCTATTTCAGACTGTTGAATATTTTAATTGTAAACCATTTAGATACTGTGCTTATAGGTACAATTTCAAAGGAAAAGGAATGGGCTGTGATCTCTCTCTTTAAAGAACTGTTTTAAATAAACTGTCATGGACTTCAAGTCATTTCCATTATTTCATTCTGCTGTCATTGCTTTGCTTAAATCATTACCCCTTAAAAATTATATGTGATTCATCTGTATTAAAGGTTCCAGGTCAGGTTAAAAAAATAATCAAGTGTTTACTGTAATTAATAGGAAGTGTAAATTCTTCATTTACATCCTCATAGGTCAAACTAAAGATTTTCTAATATGTTGATATTTCAAGTGGAATTTTTTCACTGCTTTAAAAAAGATATTAAAGAATATCTAAAATAAATTGCTCCTCTCCGTGAAAGTTTCTCCAGTGTGGCATTCAAACGTGTCTTCTGCTCAGTATTCACATGAAGCTGCTGTAAGCCTTTGTGAAAAAGGACTGACAGCACATTGTGGATTTCTGGTTTACATTATTTAGGTGATGTAATTCATAATTTCCACTAGTTTCTAGTAGTGTTTAGGATATGGGAAAATGTGGAGCTCAGTTCAAACATGGCCTGAGCCAAAACAGACAGAGAATACCTGTAGAACATACAAATAGTGCCAAGATATCTGGCGGAGGAAGTTCATTTGTCATTACTTCCTAGTGTACATAATTTACAGCTGTTTTTAAGCTCTTGCTGAGAAAAGTGATAAAATACTTGTTATACCACTCTATCACATTGTGACATTTCTGTTTAAAATTGAATAGTAGCATAGTACTCTGAAAATTGGTCATCTCAGATTTAAGCTATTATAAAATACTCAGAACATCTTAAAACTGCTTATTAATTGAAGCGTGTATAATTTCCTCAGCTACCTATGAAATCACAGCCCCAGGAACAGATGAAACTATATTCTAAAACAACAAATGCAGGCGGTGTTTACCCATCCGAATGGCTGGACTGATTTACCACATGGTCTGCTTCTCTCTGTGCTACACTGCTATGATTGAGTGACAACATTGTTTTGTGCAATTTTTTTCATTGTAATAGAACCTTTTTAGCTAATCCACCATTTTCTACAAACGTCTTCACTTCAGTGTTAATCTAAACTTTCCCCTAGGTGTTCCCCAGATGTTCACATCCATGAGACCTGATCCAAATGTCATGGTAATTTAAAGTGCAATCACAAAAGAGAACTTTCAACCTTAACTGTGACTTAGGTAAACTGGCTGAAAGCTATATGATGTTTGACAATCTGTAAACTGCTTCTCTTATTTCAAAATGCATTTCTGAATATAGAGGCAATGGACTTTCTGTCAAGATTGTAAAAGGCACAAAATTTAATTAAATTCCATTTTTTTCACCTATAACTGTATTACATAAAACCAGCTACAGCAAAGGTGCACCTCTTTCAGCAACCTGTTCCATAGCTCTTGGTGCCATCTCTCATGTCAAGCAGCCACCCCATCAATCTCCACTGACTGTGCTTGTGGGGAGAGCCCATCATCAGTGGTTTGAGCTAAGTTCTGCCTCTGCTTCATTGTCTGTGACATCTTTGCCGTGCCGCCTGAAGCAACAGACAAAAGGAGAACAACGTATAGAGCAATACATTCGTCGTGCCAGTAAGGACTCAGAACAGGCTGCTTAAGCTTCCAGACAGTGTTAAATTTTAAACTGGAAACTGCTTTTACCCAGACCTGGGTAACTAAAAAAAAAGGCAGGTTTTAATATTCTGTAATGTTAAATTTTTCAAATATTTTACAAACACAAAATGATTTATCATGATGACATCCATTCTTAAGCTGACAGGAAATTTTAGTTGCATGCATTCATAGGAGATCATTCAGACATCATCAAAATGCATTTATTTTCTTCTGAATTTGAAAACTGTTCTTGTTTTTGAATAGAAAACAAGAGTAAGGAAGAGGCAATCTACTTTTTACTAGGAATCACAAAGGAAATAAAAAAATAGAAAGGAGAAAAATTAACTCACCTATATATATATATATCTATCTTTGTATAATTTTTCCCTGGGAGCTCATTCTCCTTTCAAGACAGAATATTTATTTTAGGACCAAACTAAAGAAAAAAATCAGGTTTTTGCAGTAAAATTTAAAGTTTATTGTTTAAAATATTGTTCATTAAAACTAATTCATATGATATAAAATATCATTCTACTCTTCCTTCTAAGATTACTTCACTGACAAATGAGTAGATTACAAATACATACATTGATTAGTTCATAGCAATTACCTAAAAATTGCTAAAAGACTCAAAGAAATAACTAAATTTTTTTTTAACTCCCAAAAGCACTGAAGGAAATGTGTATGAAAAAAATGTTATCAAAAAGCATCAAATATTATAAAGCCAAAGTTTATTATCTGTCTTCCTCTCAATAGCATTAAAATTTTTAACAGGTGACAGTATTGTAAAGGTGAAACTAAGAGTATGAAAAAAGAAAATCAGGAAGACTGAAGAGATGAAATTGCAGGACAGGTGAAGGACCAGATAATAACTGTCTAGAATACTAGAGTGGAGGTGACTATGCATATAAACTAGGTGCAAAAAAGACCCACAAAATTGAAGTATTTTTGACTAATACTATTTTTAGCATGAGTAAATTTTGGTCAGTCCTGAGTATTTCAATAAACAGCTAAATGCAAACACTGCATACTGCATTAGCATATGCTGTAGATCTTCTCTCCATGGCAGATAACAAACGAGGTAAATGTATACTCTAGGTGTATTCTCAACTAGCTCTGGTTCAAGCCTGAATTTTATCCAAGACATAGCATGAGAGTTTCTCATATTTTTTTTTCATAGAAATTGCCTTTAGCTTTTTACACCTCAGCCTTCACACAGACAAGTGCTCTCCCTCGCTTTCCTTCTCTCTGTCTCTCCCTCACCCTTTCTGCTACGTGCGTTGCAAAATAAATTTTTCAGGCTGATGTTCTTAGTATATTTTACCTCTGAGACTGGCACATTAGTAGATGTCAAATGGCCCAAGTCACAAAGCATTTCTCATAGTCCTAATTGGCTGAGTCTAACCTACACCATCAGCCCACCTCCACAGAAGCCATTTCAGAGATGATTCCTCAGACAGGCAGGCTGCGTTTAAACTGATCCCTCTGGTCAACTAGGAGAAAAAAAACAGGGGAAAAATAAACACTGTGGTTGCTCTGGCAGGCTGGTTGCCTACTACACTTATTACTTTCTGAAATTCCTTTGTGAACTGTCTTATTTTATTTTCCATTTAGCTCAAGATGACAATTTCCCATTTTTAGAGGGTTATTTTTCCCAATGATATCAAAGCTTCCCTGTGCAACCAGACTATTTTTAGACCATAATATTCCTGTTAAGAAACTTACATATACTCTTCCCATATGTTTCCAATAACAAATTATCATTGCAATTTAATATCTGACATTATACAAGTGTATCCTGCTTTTCCAAGAGGCACAAGGGTGTTGTTTCACTGCTGTCTGAAGCCTGTTGTAATCTCAGGCCATAATATGACATGCTGATCCTAAAGGTCACACACATAAAGTATTATCAGCCTACTAGTCTTCCCTCCCTATGAGATGTCTGGAAGACGCTGCAATATTAGGAATTTGCACCTTGTAGTAAATAATTGTCTCCTGTTTTCATAGGAGAAATTTCTTTTATTAGATCAATTAAATTCCACCATCAGTCTAAAAGATATGAAACTGCGAAGAAAAGAAGGGCAGAGGACAACCAAGGCATAGCAGTGAATACAAGCAGCTTTGCCAATGATTTTTCTTTAAATGTCCCTTCCAGTCTTTCAGGAATGGCCAAATATCCCATTTCTTTGCTCTCATATGGAGATATAACAACTATTTTCACCAGCTTCCTCTTACACATTAATAATTTTCATGTTAAATTCATGAAAGTCAAAGGGTGAGAGCATATACAGAAACTGGACTCATGCAAACACAGAACTTTTCTTCTGTATGAACATACTAAATTTATAAATGTACACCTCACAGTGCAAATGAGAACCAGGCAGAAGGGAAACTTTTCAAAATTAAGGATGAGAAAAGTTCAGGACATTAGCACATCTGTAGAATACAGATTTCAACAAAACACCCAGTTTTTCCTTCTTCAGGCACTCACAGTTTTGATAAAATGTCACCAGAAGTTCAGTAATAGTGGTTCATAACCAACAAAATTTCCTGTTTTCCTAAACCCCTGGGCATACACTGTATTTTAAAAAAAGCTTTTTTTCCTAATTAATAAAAAAAAAATTAGAAGTTAACACTATTTAGAACAACTCACATAATTCTATGCTCAAATAAAAATACACTAAATAAAAACTTAAATATTTAACTTTTGTTGCCACATGGCTTCAAAAATTTTAATTATGAAGCTGAAGGGAAAACATAGAAAGTCCTATTTAGAAAATTTCAAAGTAAAATATTTTGACTTCAACTATTTTCCTTTTCTTTTCACTATTTCCACAGTTTCAGTCTGTGATCTCACTTTGGATAAGAACCATTCTTTCTAACTTTTCTAAGTCTACTAAATCAATTTTGAAATGGATTGACCAATGCATCACTCAATATTTTACATTTGAGTGCATCATTGTCTTATAAACCAATTTTCAGAACTGTGCTTTCCGCTTAATTCTTTTCCTAACGATTCCTGGCACTGTATTAGATTTTTGAGGCACAGCTGAATTTTGACCTCTTGTTTTCAAAGAAGAATCTACAATAGTTCTTTTAATGCTGATTTAGACAGCAGAATGTACATAAAATTAGTAGTTCAGCACTTTCATAATTGGTTCTCTTTAGCTTGCATGTCATCTACTCTTAGTCCTTTTCCTACCAATCATTTTATTGATTTTTTCTAAAGTCTCTTATATAAGACTAATTGAATATTATTCTTGATCTCCATTTTCTGTACAGAATCGTTCTAGTGCAGCAGCATCTTAATTTATAATTTCCCTATCATTTAAAATAATTTTAAAGTATTTTCATACTCTTAAAATTTTTTAGATGCAGCTCAAAGTATGTCTTGATTTGGCAAAATACTTTTTTTTTAACCTGTCAAAATCTGTGCTCTTTTAAATTAGACAAGATTTCCACTTTTCAATAGAAGCAAAATATTTTGGCTCTGCTGTTCACCCGGTAAACACTTTTGTTCCTCAGAGAGTCTATTGGTCACTTTATATTTTCAACATATTGGTAAAGTAGAATTTTTGAAGAAACTTTCTGCGAATGTTTTACTGTCTCAGCTCTTTATTTAACTTGTTCTCTTATGTTTTTAAGTATTTCATATAAACAATTTCCTGAAATTTTTCATTTCCATATTAAATATGTGCTTTTGCATTCCTACTCAGGTGTTACAATTCTGATTCCCCAAAAGCTGCATGAAGCAGTTCTAGACACAAGTCCTGTGCACAACATAAAAGTAAATCAAGACTCATGTCCCCTCTTGCTCACTAACAGACCAGGTTTTCCAATAAGTAAGCATTCAAGGGATTTAAAATGTAGAGTTCGCATCATGCATTTTTTGTTACAGAGTCAGCATGGGAATAAGCAAAGTCTCCCAGTACAATTACTTTTCTGCCTTAACCACACTCTAACTTTCCCTTAGCATGTCATGGTTACTGTTACTGTCAGCCCAATACAGCCTAACACTGTACTCTCATTTCGTTAGTGTGGCATTTGAACCTGCTGAGGTTGTGTTAAATTTTGAAAAAGTAATCTTGCTGGTTTTTTATATTCTATATGACATAATTACTCTAGGTGCTCCAAATGCATCATTGGAACATGTTATCATACTGCTTGTGGGCTCCATAAATATATACAGCAATCTGGCCAAATAAACACATTATCAGCTTCTGCAGCAGAATATTTTCCCCTATTTGGCTTCAAAGCTAACAATTCCTGTTTCTCTTCCCAGCCACTCTGAAAATGATTTCATCTTGGCCTTAGAGTTCTGAACCACATCTCCTCAGAAAAACATTGTTAACCTTGACTACTTCGTTTCTGTGATCTTCAATAAATCAATTGCTGCAAACCATTAAAAGTAAAATAAAACTGGATTTATGGAGCAACAGCAGGCTGGATAAAATAATTTGCCCATATTTAAAGTAATTAACAAATATAAATAAATACAAATACAAATCAAAAACAAACACAAAAATCAAAAAATAAAGTAATTAGAAAAATTTTGCTTCTTCATGTGACAAGACAATCTTACACCATCCATAGTCACTGGTATCTCTTGGGCAGGATCTCTATACAGGTAGTTCCTGCTGTGTTGATTTTCTGGGTATCGCCAGGCATTAGCTATTGGCTGGACATTTAGTTACCCAAGCCATTCTTGTGCTGTAGAAGTGTAAGAGGCAACTAAATAAGAATTTTTAAATCACAGTTTTCGACTTGCTGCTTGAAGTATCTTAGATCCATTTCTTTCCCACCTAGCCATACTTCCCTGCTCAGGTAAGTTTCTACCTTTCCTAAAACATTAGCACAAATCTCTTAATGCCTGTAACTGGGACAGTAGTGTTGTAGACTAAATTTTTCTGTCTATATGAAGAAAAATATTTATATTAGTGAAGGTTTCAAAACAGGATGATCTAGTAAGGGCTACTACAAACACACAAAATACATTTTCTGTCCCATAGAAACAGTGGAATGAAGAGTCTGACATTTGGTCTTCTTTTAAATAGTAGTTTCCTTTTTGTGTTACTTCAAAGCTAAAGACCAAGCAATTAAAGGATATTGACTTCCTATGCTTCAGAGTAGTTCCTACACTTCAGGAAAAAAACACTAGACATTGCAATTCCAAACTAATAGAAGAGAGATTTCAATAGTTATAATTTAATGATGTACTTCATTCCTGAGACAAACTATTAATTCTGCACGGAAATAACAATTCTTTTTATTATTTTTATACTATTAACAAACAATGTAGTGAGTTTTAGAGGCATGATATAATACAAGGTTTACAAAAAAGGTGACATTCCAGTAGATGTCTTCCATATGCATGCAACATTCAAAATAATCGAACACCATCATTTCTCTAAGTAGCAATTTTAAATTCAGCTTTGATATTATGTAAATTTTTACTCTGTTCTCAGAACTTATGACTATTTAAAAAAGCACTTGTTAAAAACAAGACCAGATATATTTCATGAGTCTAGAAAAAACATAACAAAAATTAATGTCAGAAATTATGCTTTGAGCAGGCTTTCTTCTATTAGAGTTTCTGGATGAACTTTAAAATGTTACAAAAAAATATGTATTTCAAGCTTTATCTTTCTATTTGACATTAAAAAAGATTATTACCTTTTCAAATTGATTTGCTATTAATCAGAAAAAGACCTTTCCACACAAAGGTTCTGATAAGACTCGTATTAGTCAAGCATGCACACATTTCATGCCCATTTCTTACTCTGCCAAGGACATAAAATGTGCAAAAAAGACCATTGCAAACAACCTTTGACAGTCACTCCTTTTATAATTTTTTCCAGACAACAAAAAAGAATAAAACGGTTTAGACTAGTTATTGAAATGATGACATGAAAATATAAATAACTGTGTATTTTTAATAGTCTATGAGGAGGGGTGGTGGATGGGGACAAACCAGGTTCTGTGCAAAATACAGGTTGCTTGTTAAGAAATTACCTACAAATTATGGCTACACCTGCTGTGTGCTTTACTGGAATATGTCTTTCAATCCAAACAGGTGCTCCTCTTCAATAAGGAATGTGGACTAACAATCGCCAGAAAAATGTCGGTGTTAAAAGGTTTTTCTTTTTCAAGAGTCCTAATTTGGAATGAAAATTTGGAATGCTTTTGTTTGCCAGAGACTTGATCACCTGAATCTGAATTACTAACAGCTCTCAGAGTAGAGTTCACATTTGGGGTTACCTACATTCATCCACAAGACTTTCACATGTCATAAAGAAAGAAAGATATTTTCCATTTTATGCATGGTCTAACTTCAATACAACTATGTCAGATTTGAACAGGATATTTTGTATCCTAACCTGACCACGGTCAGAAATTCCCATAGCAATTTTATGAACTACAATAAATAAGCTAATTTCTTTATTTCTTCTACGCATTTTACCTGGATATAAAATTTTCCATTTTGAAATATTGAGTATATTTTATGTTATGTTATGCCTAATATCACAATTTGTTTTACTTCATACTCATCTCTGTTGCTAGTAAGAAAATTTCATGGTTTAAACCCAGTGAGAATCTAAGCATCCCCCAGCCACTCACTTACTCCCAGTTGAATGGGGGAGAGAATCCAAAGGGTAAAAGTGAGAAGACTCAGGGGTTGGGATAAAGACAATTTACCAGGAAAAGCAAAAGCTACACATGCAAGGAAAGAAAACCAAGGAATTGTTTCCCTTTTCATGAGCAGGCAGGTGGCTCCATCACATGCAATGAAGCCATCACTCCAACTGTCGCGTCCTTCTTTCTTCTTCCCCCAGCTTTTCTTGCTGAGCATGACTCCATATGGTCTGGGATATCCCTGTGGTCAGCTGGGGTCAGCTGTCGTGGCTGTGTCTCCTCCCAACCCCCTGTGCACCCTCAGACTCCTTGCTGCTGGGGTGGAGTGAGGAGAAGGAAGGACCTTGACTCCATGGAAACACTGCTCAGCAGTAAGAAACATCTCTGTGTTATCAACACTGTTTTCAGCACAAACCCAAAAAAGAGCCCCATAATAACAACTGTGAGGAAATTTAACTTTATCCCACCTCAAACCAGGACAGAAATTAATTTCTCTGGTGGATAAATTATTCTGTGCAATCCGTAAGCCTAGAAGTAATTTTGGTTTTATTTGTTAATAGAATAAAAATGTTTGTGAATCCATGGAAGATTTATATGTATGTAATGGCATGATCTGCCCAGTATTTTATAAAGTGTTTGAGGAGTTATTGGGATAAAATTAAGTAAATAAGATTTATTTGTTTAGATGCTTAAGAATTTGAAGTGGTTTAACATTTCTCCCAGCTTCATGAGCTCATGTGATTGAACAGTGAAAAGTTAAATATCCTGAAAAATTCCAATAGTCTCTCCAATTAGCTCCTTACAGGGATGGGAGCTGACTGCTGTGCTTTAAGTATGACTATTAATTATAATGTTGGCTGAATATTTTTAATCACTTCAAAACTAACCTTTGTATCCTCAAGAGATTCTTCTTTCTAAGAGTCACTCAGAAGCTAAGAGAGAAACTAATTAGTCAATGACTGATAAGTGCAGAAGGAACACAAATTAATTCTTTGTTTATTGCGTTATGGCTGTACTGCATAACTTGTACTGCAATTAAAAATGCTTTTATATTGTAAAAAGAAGAGTGTATAATCCTTGGATAATAGTATTATTTTAGTGATGCTGACGTTTCATTAGCGTTGTCTATTCCTTGGTAAGTTCAGAGGAAGCCTTCTGGTAGGTTTTTGACAAGAAATTTTCTGCATCTCCTGACAGAGTCCAGTTTTGAAACACACACATCATGAAGCAGGGAGAAACACATTTAACATGGAATAGCTGAGTTTCAGCACAGCTTCAGACAACTCCATTTGCCAAAAGCTTGTGTCCTTAACATTCACTGGCTGCATCTTGATGAACAAGGCATTGATTAATGATGTCATCCTCTCAAGGATACCCAAAGCCATTCCCTTAATCTAATAGTATTAACATGTAACAGATTCTATTAAAATCTATGAAATCGTTACCATGTGGTATACAATAATTTTTTAAAATAGATTTATACTATTTGGATTAAAAACCCTAGGAGAAAACCCCACAACTTTCTACTAGCTGATATGACACACAGTCCTGTGCAACATGAATTAACACTGCAATGAAGGTTGCATGGATGGAAATCTAAGTGCAGGACCATCTTTGCAGATCTTAAAAGATCTCAGCTGAAAGACTGTTTCACACTTTCATCTCTTACCATGCATGCTATCATTCTCATGTGATGCTCTTTTATCATAACTACTTTAAATTTCTTAATATATGATAATTTATTCCAAATTATCATCTTGGTGTGATTCTTAGAGTGTTCTGCACAGGGACTTGGTGATCCTGGTCGATTCCTTCCTGCTCAGGTTATTCTATAATTCTAAAAAGTAACATCTTACTAGGTCCGTTAGATCAACTTACAAAAAGGCCATAATATCCTAGTAACTGTCCAAAATATTTTTTATCCTGCCTTTATTCTTCCTTTCTACACAAGCTAACACAAATATTTGTAATTTGATTCTAATTTTCTGATAGAAAAATTACATAAACAATTAGGTTTATGGTAGGAGGTGTAAGACTGTACATCTGCTGCCTGAACAGATAATGTTTTCACTGTGATCTTTTCTGAACAGATATTAACATATTGAGAAGTCTTTACTGCACGTAAGTTGGTGGCATAGATTTCTGCTAACTGTTCATAGGAAACTCCAGTATTTTTTTCTGGATGGTCTCTGATAGAGTTATACTGCTTTTTCTCTCCACTGAGGATCTCACAACCCTACAGCTGTCCCTCAAGAAATGCGTACACATGCCACAGTTGGCATCCTTGGGACCAGCAGCTGATAGTCTGACACAAGGCAAAGCAAAACCCAGCTACTAACTAATAGAATTTAACTAATAGAATTTCACCAGGTCCACCAGAAAGGATTTTCTGCAGCTCTGAAGAAGTTAATAACCAATTAATGAGCATACTGCTGATCTTTTTTCCAAGGGCAGAACCTGCTTCTGCTCCTTTCAGCCTCACGGCAGAGTCCTTGGCTGCTGCACAGGCCTTCACACTTCATGACCCAAATTCCAGCACCTATAGTTTGCTTTTGCATGTCTGCATTCATATATCACAAAACCAAACAAAAATCAATCAAACATAAAACCCCAGAAAATTATTTCATTTTGTTACAAATATTTTTTACATCTTCCCGACCTCATAAAATATTTCATTTCCAATAAAAATTGCATTTCTCCATCCTTTTGAGACAGAATTCATCAGATTGAACATTAACAAAGCTTCCAGAACATAAAAATTTAATGTAAAATCATTCATCACAGAATAGGTCCACTTCCTACTTCTGCATCCCTGCTTTCCTTGTTCTGTAGTTCCTGACACTTTTCTATTTATTGACCCTTTTCTAGCATGAAGAAACCCAGTCTACAAGTTAATTGTAAAAACTACAACTTTAAATCAATCTCCTAAATGCAAATATAGGGACATAATAGCAATAAAATTTTCAATAGTTTTGAGTACCCAGATGACCTACAAACAGCTTGCAGCCAGTTCCAAACCTTTTATTTTCTTTTACCTTAGTTCTATTACTAGCATCTATTGTTATTTCACTGTAAGGATGCTAGCCTTGACATATCATTTCTGTGGTACATTTTGTGTAAGTAGGCTGCTGGGACCATGAGTCCAGTTTTCCAGAGCTGTAGCCTATTTTGAAATAAACATTTAATGCAGAAGGTTTTGCTGAACCTCCATTCACCGAGTTTCAACTGACTGCGCACCAAAGGACAATTTTCCAACCACATAAAACAGCCTCATAACAAATGTAATGACCAAAACCTACAATTATTACATCTGAAAGGAAAGAAGTGGGAGAGAGCAAAATTTTTTAAGACGTAATCATATCAGGCTACCTGACATCTCAGGGTTAGAAATGCTCACCTTCCCAAGAGTACATCCAAAATAAATCCACTGGAGTTATTTCAGTCTGCAGGAGCAAACTGAAGAGAGTTTGACCACAAGGCCAGAGTTCAGAAACATTGTTAGAACAGTCTTATACTTCGAAAAATCAAAGTTTAAAAATGTCTGGTAGCTACAAAACATTGACATCATCTACTCAGCATGGGAATAGGTAACATGCTGATTCATTTCCAAATATAGTGGACTTAACTGTTATTCTCTTGTAAGCACCTTCCTAAAATAATCTCTTTCTACCAGTCTTTAATGCGACTCTATCCAGCTGGAGAAACTTGTGATATTTTCTTTTAGTCAAAACTACTTTCAGAATATTTCGATTATTCTTTCTTTCCCCACATATTTGATGTTTCTAATTTAGATTGTTATACCAGGAATAAAACTAATTAGTTGGTGGAATCAACTGATATGCAACTTAAAGTAATTCATTGTTTTATTTTAAGGATATCTTCTGATATCTCCTGAATCATAATTGGGCCACTGGAGAGGTTAATTAAAACTTTGTAGATTAATTAAGCAAATTCCATCTACTTTTCTCTAATTTAGAAATTCTCAGTTAGTTTCATTCTATTAGTTGCACTAATGTGTCTATAATGTTCCAAGTACTGAAAGTACTTATGTTTTTATTAGAAAAATGTTCTTTTACGCTCAAAACTAAAAAGAAAAAAAATATAAAAACTTTGGCTTGGGCTGAATTTCATGATGGTGATATTGAACTTTATTTTTCTTCTGTGTTTTTGCAGGATTTTTTATGTTAGAATCAAGGAATCAGCTAGAATCACAGAATCCCCTATGTTGGAAATGGCCTTTAAGATCATCAAGTCCACCTGTAATACACTTTCACTTGACAAAAGAAGTGTCACTGCCCCCACACATGACTACATAATCACCTAGTTCTTAGAACATTTCCTGGGGACCAGGGAAGTTTTCGTTCTAGGAGGACACATTAAAACTCCTTTCCCAGAAGGGCTCTACTTCCCAAGTAATTGTCAAGCTTACAATGAGCATCAAAATTAATAAGAATGAGGGCATTGCTGCATTACTCGAGCAAGTGAGACAGATAAATGATTCTGACCACCTGTTTGAAACATGTTTTAGAGAATTGTAGAAAATAGCTTCTCTGTTCTGTCTCTGGGATGAGAGAGAAGCATGCACAGGGAGATTTTTCACTTAATGGTGAAGCTTCATCTTAAAACTTTTTGAAACATGACAATTGTACCAGCTTTGAATGCAATACTATCAATGCAAAGTAAAAATGCATTATTGTTCCTATACTACTTTCTCTACCAGAAATATCATGTAATAATAATACTTCAAACTGCATTTATATTTTTATGTCATGTTAGTGGTGCAACACCACATTTACCAATCAATAATATCCAGATATTCTTCCTTGCCATTTTCCAAACCTGTTCATATTGCAGTTAATCTTCTACAAAGACTAGATTCAAGAAAAGACTGAGGCATCTGAAAACACTGCGCAGTGAGCCACAACTCCTGGTTAAATGGCTAGATTTCTTAGTTAACATCAGGGAGCTGATAAATAGATTAAAATGAGATCCAAAGTACAAGCTCCGACCCGAGTAAGAACTGCTGAACAAAGGGTGTTTTTTTTTAAATCTGATGGTCCTCATGCAGGCGTGCTGGGAGGTGTTGTTATTCAGCTGTAAAGTATTGACCTGGAACCTCTTCCTAGGAATGATTATAACATTTTTCTAAAGAGCTACGTGACATTCAGTCAGCTGAAGTACAGCTTTGTGAGAAGGGTATCATGGTGCACACTATTCCTTGAGCCAAAAGAGGGGCCTGGCTGCATTGTCCTGCTCATGCTGAGAAAACTCCGATATCCATTATTCCTCTCCCAGAAGAATGCCCTTGCCACCAAGACTATAATGGGGCTTAACCCAGTACCCAGCAGTTCTGTAGAGCTGTGAAGCAAAGTTTTCACAGCTCTGAGTCACAGAGGAAAAGCAAGTACATAAGGAAAGTAAGAACATGACATGACACAAAGCAGCGTTCCCTGGGAGATTAATCCAGGCCCTGCTCCCTGTATGGTTTCTGTGCTTAATATTTAAATAAATAAATAAGCTTTAAATAAGTTAAAATAAGTTTACTATTAATAAGCTAAGTTTACTATTTATGTAAATTGCTGTTATCAGTGAGTCATAACACACAGGAGGTAGAAGTCTTTCAATAAAGGAATTACTGCATGTTTACTTAATGGTGCTTCTTTCACAAAGCTGGCACAAAGATGCTCAGCACATGCTAAAATAGGGCACCCTAAGGAATGGTAAGATCCTGCTATGAAGTAATGAGGTAGTTAAAGCACTTCTGCAGCTCGAATTGCACCCACCGCAAGGTTAGAGTTATATATTTTGGCATTACCTTTCATTTGACTTCACTAATACTAGCTTAAACTCATGAGTAAGTATCAGGCCCTTGGTAATTTATTTTTTTCTTTTGCCTTTTGCTAGCATTACTCTTTTTATTTCTTGTTAAAAATTGATTTATATTGACAATGAACCAAATATTTCTAAATCAGAAAACTTTGAAACACTTTTAATTTTAGTACAATTGTGAAAATATTGATCAAAATTGATCCAGACAACAATCCTTAAAGTAGTCCCTGGGAATTTCTTTTAAGCCTAAGATTTCACCTTTTGTCATAGTTTGTGCTGCATTTTCTTCTCTGCAATGTATTATACTGAGTTCCTATTCTAATTTGACTAACATCTTCCAGTGAAGACACAGATCAAACATTTTGCGGTGAACAGATTTACTACCTCCCTTTATGTAAGGAACTATTTATTTTAATCAAAGAAGGATAATCTATTATTCAGACATGAGTTGTCTTTGATGAGCTATGCTTAGCTGTACTATGCTTTCTTTTCACGTCCATGTCATTAATTTACTTTCCTGAGAAAGAGTTCTTAAAAAACGCACTATCTCTTTTGCAAATGAACTCCTGAGTCACTCTAGCTTCTTTTCCAGAAGATGCAGTGTTATTAGAGATTCTTTGTTAACAAAAGTTATTCACAAGCTCATAGATTTGTTAAAAATTCTGACTGACCTACAAGTGATTCACTGTGAGCCAGATCCCCAGCTCTTCTTGTGTCAAGATCTCAGAGCTTTGCTTTTCCATGTGTTACTCACTTTTTTCTGTCCTTCATTCTCATTAGCTCTGCTTTCACTCCTATGCTCAAAGTCAGTAACTGTACTGAAAACAGAAGTAGTAATTTTAACCTATGGCTCTAACTTCCCTACATCTTTAACCTCTGTCCTGTCATCTTTGTACTTACCTTCACCCTCATGTTTTACATGTTCAGTAGTATTAGTCTGACTAAGGCAAATTTACTTACTAATTTTATTTCTTTATGGAAATAGAAAGACAACATTTCCTGATATTTTTTAAATTATTATTTTATCTCCAAACTCCTAAAAAAGAAAAGGGAAAGATAGATTGTCACTCAGTTTCATTTCTCAACCATATAGATTTCTTCCCCAATTTTTTTTAAGATAATGCTTTTATTACAAAAACTGGAAGTTTTTCTTTGTGGTAGATAGCTTTCGAACATTTTGCTTTTAACTTGTACATGGAAGAATGTAATTTCTTCATGTCTCTGAATCAGTGGGTAGTGAGTATTTCTCTTAAACTGCTAGAGTTTACATTTCAAAGATTTAGTTTATTTTCAGAGATGTTTTTTGAGCCTCAAAACTTTGAGGTTTTTCAAGAAGTCCTGACCTGTGAGAAGTCTGTATCCAATTGGGTTAGTGTTCCCCTAACAGATTTAGAAGACAGGATTAATATCTCGACAAATGCAAGGTCTTCTTTTCATTGGGTTTACTTCTTTAGGTTTCAATACTTGATGACATAAATCTTCCAATAGCCAGCAAATTTTTTACATAGGAGGTGTTCAGGATTAATCAGGTATGATTACTTGTCCTCTTAAGGAGAACTATTATTTTGGTACTCGATCAGTAACTAAGGCATTACAAATTCATTCTTTCATAGGTCAAGACCTCTGGAGCTGTGCAAATTCAGTACTGTTGACTATTATGAGGCATTGTGCTGCTCAATGTCTCCTGTAGAACTTACATACAAGGGATAAAATCTAATTTCCTTGAAAGCTCAGATAGCTTTTACTTAATGACTTTTTAAAATAGTAATTATTGACTCAGTTAACAACACTGGCTTCAGAGGTGCTTTGACCAGCTGTGTAGATAGGCAGTAAAGGGTTTTTAAGATGCCATAATGGGAGTAAAGGAATCATTTTGGTCAATTGTGTAAATGTTTAGCCTATATAATATTGACTTGAGATATGTCACCTCCCTGGAGATTTAAGGCCCACACGGTACTGAATTTGTCAAACCATTTCATTATAGAAATCAACAAAAAGTCACTGAAGGTGGATACCTTTTTAAAGAAAAGCATACTTGTAAAACATATATTATGCAGAGGAAACTGGAAAGAGTAAGTTTTAACTATACGTAAAAAACTTCTAAGCATTTAGCATTGATTGCATACTAGAAAAATAACAGGAAATATTTTTAAAAATTTAGGGTTGAAAATTGCAAAGGTTATTGCTATGAAATATTTTTCTCAGTTTAGAAAAACAGGAAAAAAAACAGTTCTATTTTCTTTTTTATCATGCAGTTAGTTCAGTGCAAATGCTTTTCCTCCTCCTGACCCTATCCCTCTTTTTTTCCCCTTTAATTTACTCCACATATATAATGATCTTAGGATCAGGGCTGTACCTGAATAGGTAGTAAGCTTTAGTACCACAAGCTTTTCAGTCTAAAGAAACTGGCAAGCACAGCAGATACCTCACATGAGAACCAAAGTGGGGGATGTGGATTTTTTAATTTAAAAAATCTTCACAAAATAGGACGGTTTTTAAAAGGAAAGCAGTGTACTTTGTGGTTTTTCCACTAGTGATCCCCTAACCATATTTTATATAATCATGCACATTCTTCTGAGATCAAAAAATAAATTTAATACATTAAATAAAACCTTGCGTTATCCAAAGGAGGAAAACAGTACCTTGTCTTGGTAAAGTGCTAATTTCAGGGGACTGCACAAAAGGCTCTGTTCCCTTGCATAGCTAAGCATGCCCAACTTTCAAATCAGGTAGTTGGACTTTATAAACTGAATTTCCCAATTTCTTGGCCTGATCCAAGACTCCACTGTCCAGCAGTATTGCAAATCCCAGTTACCATAATATAGAGGTTGAGAATACACTTACTGTAAGAAGGTCACTACAAATATTCAGAATGTCAAGCCTTTTGAGGGAAACGTAATAATACAAGACCATTATGATCTACAAAAACCTGGATTAAGTTCTGGATTATTTCTTCATGGATGCATGATCCTCTCTACAACCAGGTTCCTCTCAGATTTAGATAATGGAAAGTAACTTCCTCACTCAAAAATAGTGGATTATGTATAGTGCTCTTTTGAGCCTTCTCATTTTGAAAAACCTCAGTACCCTCCGTCTCCAAGTGTTCACTGATCATTTGCTCTAACAGCTGCCTATTACAAGAAAGAACAAATCAACTCGAAAAACCAAGAAATAATGAAATTCACTGAGTAAGGGATTCAGCTCTCATCTAGGTGTCTTTGTATACAACCTGAAAAAAAAAACAAAATAAAGAACAACTGCATTTTCTAATAGACATTTCATTTGTAACTTTTATATTATTTATTTAAAGAAAAATAAACGTATTTTCCTTTCCATAACAGAAGAAAGCCACCATAAATTTAAAGAGGAGGCTTCTTCATTGGATTGAATTTATATTTATGCAGAGTATATTATTTAAAAAAAAAAAATCTGACCAATTATTTAGTAAGCACTTGTCGTGGTTTGACACTGGCCCAACGCCAGGCACCCACGAGAGTCGCTCACTCACCCTCCTCTACCACAGCTGGGCAAAAGGGGGGAAAAGAGGAAAGGGTAAACGGAGGCTTCATGAGTGAGATAAGGAGAGCGGGAGAAATATTTCAAGGGCAAAACAGGCCCAACCTTAGTTGCTAAGTAAAATTTATTGCTAACAGAATCAGAG